>CM053400.1:147038375-147107110 GCA_028644305.1 Xerus rutilus
GAGTGGACACAAACCACCCCAAATCACACAAATAGATGTTCGACTACAACTTGATACTACATAAAAGGCAAACACATGGAACTTTGAGACCTTTGTGGAGAGACCAAGGTAGCCAGCTGGAAGAAGAGTAAGAGGTGACTCAGGAGAGGAGAGAGTGGAGGAGGAAGAGCCTTCTGGGGAGGGGAAAGCCTGTTCCGAACACTAAAGCCAAGGGGACAGTGCAAGAGCAGGTCATGCCAGGCTTGTTAAGGATTTCTTGTCTTATTGGAACTCAGAAAACATTCAAGGATCCTCAGCAGGAGGAAGGGTGATGTGAGCAGATTTGAATCTTGCAAAGAGCACCCAGGCCTCCAGGGAAGGACCAACTAGAGAGGGTCAAAGTTGAGATGTGGAAACCAAATTAGTAATTGATGTAACAGCCCAAGAGTAAGATGAGGACTTTTGGTCCATGATGGTAGAGGCAGAATACTGGAGCACTTGAGAAGGTTGCTAAATATAAGTTTTGGGTCCACTGGCAACATCTTCACCCTGGAGGTTTAACAGAATCATCAGTGGGGCTTTTTAAAAAATCCAAAGACCCAGGCAGCACCCCAGACACCTTGAATCAGAAACCATGTTAGAGAATATCTTATACTGTTGGTGGGAGTAGAGGTTGAAATAACTTCTTTGAAGAATGCCTTAGAAATATTTATTAGTTTTTAATGTTCAGACCCTTTAGCCAGGCAGTTCCACTTCAGGGTGTATTTTTTGGATACATCTTCATGTCATATGCAAAACTATATGTTGAAAAATATTCATTGCAATAGTGTTTATAATAGTGAAAGACTAGGAACCACCTAAATGTCCATCAAATCTTTAAAAATGATTATGTTGGGCTTTTAAAATTTGTTCTTTTTAGATATAGATGACAGTAGAGTGTATTTTGACATATTATATATACATGAAGTATAACTATTCTTGTGGTTGTACATGACATTGAATTTCACTGGTTGTGTATTCATATGTGAACATAGGAAAGGTATATACCAATTCATTCTACTGTTTCCTATTCCCATCCACTACCTTCCCTTTATTCCTTTTTGTCTAATCCAATGAACTTCTATTCTTCCCCCACCCCCTTATTGTGTGTTAGCATCCATATATCAGAGAGGATATCTGGTCTTTAGTTTTGAGGGATTGGCTTATTTCACTTAGCATGATTATCTCCAGTTCCATCCATTTACTGGCAAATGCCATGGTTTCATTATTTTTTATGACTGAGTAATATTCCATTTTGTATATATACCACATTTTCTTTATCCATTCATCTGTTAAAGGGCACCTAGGTTGGTTCCACAGCTTAGCTATTGTGAATTGAGCTGCTTATAAACATTGATGTGGCTGCATCACTGTAGAATGCTGATTTTAAGTCCTTTAGGTATGGAGTGGGATAACTGAGTCAAATGGTGGTTTTGTTCCAAGCTTTCTGAGGAATCTCTATACTGTTTTTCCAGAGTGATGGCACCAATTTGCAGTCCCATTAACAGTGTTGAGTTGTCCTTTTCCCCCACATCCTCATCAACATTTATTGTCCATTATATTCTTGATAATTGTCATTCTGACTGGAGTGAGATGAAATCTCAGTGTAGTTTTAATTTGCATTTCTATAATTGCTACAGATGTTGAACATTTTTTCATATATTTGTTGATCATTCGTATTTCTTCAGGTTTTTTTTGCCCATTTATTGATTTTTTTTATGTCAAGTTTTTTGAGTTCTTTGTATATCCAGGAGATTAATGCTCTATCTGAGGTGCAGGTGGCTAAGATTTTCTCTCATGATGTTGGATGTTGAAGGTGAGAGTGAGTCTTTTAGCTAAAACCCTTTTGTTTTCCATAAGAATTAATTTTTGTTTACATTTTATTGACTTTTAGAATAAATAAGTTTACATGGTTTAAACCCCAAAACAATACCAAAAAAACAAAACAAAAACAAAAAAAAACCTCCATGCAGTAAGAAGTTCTCTCCCACTCTTGCCTTCCCATCACTTTCCTCCCTCTACCTCCTATCAATAACTACGGTGGCCACTAGTGACCCCACCTCTTGGTCTTCACACATTTGTACAGTCCCATCCTTCACTGTGGGTCTATTTCTCAAACTAAGCTGTGCATGGCTTCTGTCTTGGGTGCTCCCCTCTTCTTGGATCATTTACACTGGGGCAAGCCATCCTAGGAGCAGCCTGTGGCAAAACCTTTCTGGTAAGGAACTGAAGCCTCCAGCCAACAGCCAGTGAGAAGACATGAGTAAAATTGAAAGCAGATTCTCCATTTTGGAACTCTGGAAGGTACCACCAGACACACCTCCAGTTGAGGCTTGAGAGACCTGCAGCCTGGGAGACACCTGAGCCAGAAGCAATCAACTAAGTCACTCCCAGATTCCAAACTATCAGAAACTGTGCAAGACATTATTTTTTTTAATGCTGGGGATTAAACCTAGGATTCGCATGTGCTAGGCAAGCATTCTACCACTGAGCTACCAACCTAGAACCCTTTTAAATTTTATTTTGAGACAGAATCTCACTAAGTTGTCCACGCTGGCCTTGAGCTTGCAATCCTTTTGCCTCAGCTTCCCAAGTAGCTGGGATTATAGGCATGTGTTACCGTGCCAGGCATGTTTGCAGTTTTAAATTGCAAAATTTGGGAGCAATTTGTTACACGGCAATGTGTGACACCATTTGCTATTAATTTATTAAATCTCCCAGTGCTTATTTATGTGAATTAAAGCAAATGCAAATATGTATTTTCTCCCCCTTTTGGGGGGGCGGGGTATTGGGGATTGAACTCAGGGGCACTCGACCACTGAGCCACATCCCCAGCCCTATTTTGTGTTTTATTTAGAGACAGGGTCTTCCTGAGTTGCTGAGTGCCTCGCCATTGCTGAGGCTGGCTTTGAACGTGCAGTCCTCCTGCCTCAATCTCCCAAGCCGCTAGGACTACAGGCGTGTGCTGCTGTACCTGGTTTCCCCTTTCATAATCATACACAAAATAGTGTACCGTGTGCCTATTCTAGCGCTTTCCCCTCTCAGTACCATTTTCTAGAGCTCTCTTGTTGTCACTACATGTTCTTTTTACAGCTGCATAATGTTCTGTTGCGTGGAATATTTACTCAGCCTGTCCCCTGGTGCTGGACGCTTGGGCTGTTTCCTGTTTTCACTATCACAAACAGTGCCACCACGAATGACTTGGGAAATACATCCCTTCTCATGATGCAAGGGTGTCTGTAGGAGAGAGTTCCAGAAGCGAAGCTGCTAGGTGAAAGGAGCATTTTGGAACTCTGGAAGGTACCGCCAGACACTCCTCCAGAGGGAAATAGGCCTTTCAGTAGATTTGACTGTGGAACTGTGTGCCCACGTGCCTGTTTTGCCTCAAACAATTGTCTCTGCAGGAGGTTCTGATGATCATCTGAGAGTGAGAACTCGCCCTCCCTACTGTCTTCATCAGGGGCTCTTGAGGGAATGGTGACAGGCAGGAAGGTGGGTGCTGGGGATCAAACCCAGGGCTTTGTGCATGCTAGGCCAGTGCTCTACCACTGAGCTATACCCGCTAGGCCTCTCCATGCTTTTCAAGCACACACACAACAAAAATTCCAAACAGCTACTAGTCTGAAAGCCCAGGAGAACTGAGCAACTGGGCTGGGAGCTCCTTGGTCTGTAGCCAAGGGTGAAGACACACCTCGTGGGCACATGGCTTCTCCCTGTGCTGCCCCTGATAAGGGAAAGCAGTGCCTATCTGCTAGATGCAGACTGGGGTCACCCTGGTTCAGGAAAGCCTGGGGTTCAGCAGCCCTTGGGCTGCTGGGGGAGACTCCACCACTCTTCAAGAGGAATAAGTAAGCTGAAGCTAAGAGGGCAGCGTGCGGAGAAGCTCCAGGAAGGAAGGGCATGCTCAGAGGGGTTTGTCTGGATTATGGCTTGGCAGGGACAGCTTCGCCTGGAAGAACTATAGCTATTTTATTACCTTGGAAAGTAGAGTATTCTTATTATAAATGCATGGGGGTGGGGGATGCGGGAAGCTTGCCTCCACCGCAAGCCAGCCAGCCATCTGTGTTATGGATCACTCAATTGTACTTTCCACTACGTGAGGAACTACCCCAAACCGTGGGGGAAATGTTCTGCATTAATAATGAATTCAGAATGTGCCCAGAGAAGTAAGTCATGTTCAGAGCAAACTAGAGACTCCGATTCTGTTTTGAATCTCTTCTGCAGTTATAAATTCAGTTAACAACAATTTTCCCATTGTTCAAAGATTTTGGCAGTGCTTCTGCCCAAAGAAAGATAGGCAGAATTCCTCTCTTGCTGGAAAGCTTACTTTAGAATATAGCAATGTAATATAGTCGGGAAAACTGAGATTTATTATCATGAGATAACATTTTTAGCTTGGTTCTTCCACTTAATAATTGGTCTTGGTAAGCCAGTATTGGCCTTCCCAAATCTTATTTTCCCTTGGTGGTAAATGAAAATAAGGCTGGGGTGGTGGCTCGGTGGTAGAGCATTTGCCTAGCATGTGCAAGGCACTGCGTTTGATTCTTAGCACCGTATATAAATAAATAAAATAAAAGTTCATTGACAACTAAAAAAAATATTTAAAAAAATGAAAATAAGAGTCTCTGCCAGGCTGGGGTTGTGGCTCAGTGGTAGAATGCTTGCCTAGCATATGTGAGGCACTGGGTTCGATTCTCAGTACCACATAAAAATAAATAAATAAAAATAAAGGTTCATCCACAACTAAAAAATTTAAAAAATAATAAAAGCAGAGTCTTTGCCTTAAACAACCCCCTGGGTGGTTCTGAGTGCTCCTCTCCAAGGAGAAATACTGCAAAAATCCTTCACAAAAGAAGTATATGGTTTGTGCTTAATTATAAAAGTCATCATTTGATGTAGAGCCTTTACTTAATAATTTTCATGCATATCCATTGTAGAAATTCTACTCACTCTGAAAGGATTAATCTAACTCACTGAAATGTGCATGTCACTGTCCTCAGCAGCAGGATTTTAAAATATCATCCTGGTTTTAACAGATGTACAAATCTTCTGATTCTCCAGAAACCTCCCAGTACTATAGATAGCAATGTCATCTTTCAGTGGCTGGATCCAGCAACCTGGGACTCATCCTTGACTCTTATGCCCTGTCCATGTGAAAATATTCTCTATTAATCCATCAGCAAATAGAAGCTCTACCTTCAAAACATAGCTACAGTCTGACCACTTCTCACCAGCCTGCTCTGGCCAGCCAGGATGATTGCAGTTGGCCATTCCCAGGGAACCGCTCTCTGTCATCCTCCCCCATGCTCCATTATAGGCAGATCAGTCTTTTCCAAATGAAGTGACAGCATGTCGCTCCACTGTTCCAGTGACTGCTTCTCACTCAGACCTGCCTTGCCCGTGATTCCCGCAGGCTCCGTCCTGCCCCTCCCTGGCCTCTCTGCCTGGCTAGGCTCCGGTCACACTGGTCTCCTTGCCTTTCCCCTAATGTGCTAAGCTCGCTCCTGGCTCTGTACTGTGCAGATGCTCTTCTTTCTTGCTGGCAATGCTGTTTCCCAGACACCAGCACTTTCTTTCTCTCCATCTTCAGGACTCTGCTCAGAGTCAGCTTATCTGGCTGCATGTAAAACGGCAAGGCCCTGCCTACCAGCCATAACTAGCCCCTTTATCCTGCTTTTTCTCTAGAGCTCTTTTCCCCACCTGATAGATGTATCACCTATATGTTTGTCTGTTGGTTGTCTTCCACATACCTCAACCATATTTCCCCCTGATGCCCACTACCAGAGCTAAAGCTTCCCCAAAGCAGAAACTTTGTTGTATTCATTGTTCTATCCCCAGAGCCTAGAACAATGCCTGGCCCAGGTAGGGACTCACAAGATATTTGTTGGCTGAATAAATGAATGAATGGATTACCTAAGTGTCAGTCAAAGATGCTTACATAGAAATGTAAAAAAAGTTGATATTACATGATAGCCATTGAAGTTACACTTATTTTCTAATATTTATAGGCCATTTATACCTCTCATTTTGTAAATTGCCTTTTTGTACTTTTTTTGTTCATTTTTCTTGTGGAAATAATTACATTGTTTTGTTTGTGTGTGTTCTGCATATATTAAGAATTTTGCTCATAGACACATGTTCTATTCTGAAATATGCACTGCAGGAAAAGGCACTGTTTTAAATGAAGGTGTCTGAAATGTCTTTTATGAATGAATAAGTCATTAATGTATGAATCATTTTCTTCTGTTTCTGCAATTCCAATTTGACTCTCAGAATTGGACTCTTGTGCTTTGGGGGACCATGATTGTGAACATTCGTGTGTGAGCAGTGATGACTCATTTGTGTGCCAGTGTTTTGAAGGCTATATACTCCGTGACGATGGGAAAACCTGCAGAAGTAAGTTTTACTGGCTCTGGCTCACATTACTGTGAGTCACACTGCTGCATGAAATCCACTATTCTGATCTCCGTATAAATCAGTTACTCTCAAAAGTCACTGTGGGTCCTGGATGGGATCCTGAAACAGAAAGAGGATATTAGGTAAACACTAAGTGAATGTAGGTAAACTATGGACTTTAGTTAATAATAATGTATTGACGTGGGTTCATTTATCATAAAAACTATACCGTACTAATTTAAGATGTTAATAAGAAACTGGGTGCAGGGCATATGGGAATTCTCTGTACTATTTGTTAATTTTTCTGTAAATCTAAAACTGTCCTGAAAAATAAAGTCTAGAGCTGAGGTTATAGCTCAGTGTAGAGCATGTGTTTAGATGCATGAGGTTCTGGATTAAATTTCCAGCACCTATTAAAGTCTATTAAAGAAATATGGCCAAGCAAGGAAAAAAAAAAAGTCACTGCTAGAGTGGCAACTGAAATTGCTCATTTATGTGCTGTGTCAAGAAAGAGAAGTGTTAGTCAGCTTGTTGTCACTGTTACAAAATACCTGAGGATAAACAACTTAAAAGGAGGAAAGATTTATTTTGGCTCTCGGTTTCAGAGGTTTCAGTCCATGGTCAGTTGGCTCCATTGCTTTCAGGCCTGTGGTAAGGCAGAGCATCAGGGTGGGGAGCACTGGTGAGGCAAAGCTGCTCACTCAGAGAGAGAGGAAGGGGCTGGGGTCCGATATACCTTCAAGGTCATACCCCTAATGACCTACTTCAGGGTTCCATCATCTGCCAATATCATCATCAGCTGGGGACCAAGCCTTCAACACATGAACTAAAGGGGGTCATTTAAGATCCAAATCAGAAAAAGTGGTTCAGCAGTGTACTCTTGTGGAAAGATGTACAGTCAAGAAATCCAAGGTTCAATCTACTTTTTTTTTTTTTTGGTGGTGGTGGTAGTGGAGATTGAACCCAGGGCCTTGTGCATGTTAGGCAAGTACTCTACCACTGAACTATATCCCTAACCCTTAATCTACTTTTTTTTGGGTGGGGAGTGGGTACCAGGGATTGAACTCAGGAGCACTCAACCACTGAGCCACATCCCCAGCCCTATTTTGTGGAGACAGGGTCTCACTGAGTTGCTTAGCACCTCGCCATTGCTGAGACTGGCTTTGAACTCACGATTCTCCTGTCTCAGCCTCCTCAGCCATTGGGATTACAGACATGTGCCACTGTGCCTGGCTCTTAATCTACTTTTTTATCTGTCATCTATTAACTGGGAAAATTGTTTAACTTCTCTAAGCCTCTGCTTATTTACCTTTGATAATTTTGTTGTTGTCATCATTTCTGGTAGCACAAATCCCTCATGGAGACCACTTTGTCTTGAGGTCATTCTAGTTTCAGAAAGCAGAGCTTCTTACATGGGGCCTGACTAGGACAAATAACCCTAGAGTACCGTAACTGCTGGTGTAAATCTCCACACACATCTTGGTATAATCAAAGCGGGAGGTGTAACCCTGGGCAAATGATTCCCATTCCTGTCAGTCATTTCTTCCTCAAGCTTCTCAAAACACTTTCCAGAGAGCAACTTAGTTGACACTATTTGAAGAAAAGATGAGTACCTGGAATTATTACTCTCATTTTTTAGACAGGAAAGCTAAGACTCCAGGAGGTTAAGTGATTCTCCTAAGTCATTTTTTAGACAGGAAAGCTAAGACTCCAGGAGGTTAAGTGATTCTCCTAAGTCATATATTATGTCAGGGACAAAGCCAAAATTAGATTTCAGTGCTGCTAATCTAAATTGAAGTTTAATCTCCTAAGTAATCAGACCAACAGTGTTTCCATTCTGGTATCAGAAGCAACGACTGCAGAAAGCTGATGATGGACTGCATTGCAATAAGACACTAAAGCGGGAAATGAGGAAGGTGATGATAGCGAGAAACTTTGAAGAGTTAGCCTGAATTAAAGCCTCTAAACTTCATCCCCCAGTTTTACCATCTGCTCAAGCGGCACTGGGGTTCAGTGGCCGAGATATATGGATCCTACGATCCATGTAAAATTTTTTTTTTGGTACTTGGTATTGAACTCCGAACTCTGGGGTACTTGACCACTGAGCCACACCCCCAGTCCTATTTTGTGTTTTATGTAGAGACAGGGTCTCACTGAGTTGCTTAGCACCTCGCCATTGCTGAGGCTGGCTTTGAACTTGGGATTCTCCTGTCTCAGCCTCCCTAAGTGCTGGGATTACAGGCATGCGCCACTGCACCCAGCTCCATGTAAAATTTTGTTGGTGCAGTTATTTTAACTGGCTCTGCCTTCCTCAGGGAAAGACGTCTGCCAAGATGTGGACCATGGCTGCGAGCACATTTGTGTGAACAGTGAGGAATCATACATCTGCAAGTGCTTGGAGGGATTCAGGCTTGCGGAGGATGGGAAGCGCTGCAGAAGTAAGTAGCCTTGGGGTACAGAGCTTCTCCATCTGTGGAACTCAGGCCGCTACGGATCTTCATTTAATCTTTAAAATCTTCCTTTAAAATTTTTTTAACCAATATCACGAATAGAAGTTCCTACCTTGGGTACTCCGAAAATGTTGGGCTAGAGATTGATCATTCAGACCTTGGTTCTCTGGGAATTTCTAAGTGGATCCTGAGTTGTCAGGTTTTTTGCTTCTCTCCACCTTCTGTCAGCTGTCAGCCTTTTCCAGTATCAATGTGTGCATGCCCAGAGCCCAGTACAGTGCCTGCTAGTCATTGGGAAGAATTAGAATCTCTGCCAGAAATCACTACAAGGACCAAAGGATAATCACAGTTCTTTTTTCTTCTTGGCAGAACTTATAAGTAAGGGTAAAGGGTGGGAGAGGGGCTGAGAGAGTTTTCTGTGGGTTTTTGAGAAATCTATTCTTTCTATCATTTGCTTCTATAGGTTAGTCAGAACAGACTCTTAGAATTTAGCTAGAAAGTGTATTAGAGTTCTGCAAAGAAACAATTGTGTGTGAGAGAGAGGAGAGGAGGGGGAAGGAAGATTGATTTAAAGGAATTGGCTCATGGGAATGTGGGGGATGGCAAGCATTATGTATGCAGAGCAGGCTAGGAAGAGTTGATGTTGTAACCAGGGTCTGAAGGTGGTCTGAATGCAGAATTTTCTCTTCCTCGGGGTACCTTAGTCTTTTTCTCTTAAGGTCTTCAACTGATTGCATGTAGACCACCCACATTATGGAGGGTAGTCTACTTTACTCAAAATTTACCAATCTAAATGTCAATGTCATCTAAAAATTACCTTCACAGTGACATCTAGACTGGTGTTTGACCAAATGACCAGGCACAAAACCCTAGCCAAGGTGGCACATGAAAGTAGTCATCACAGTCCCCAAGGAAGAGAGAAATGTGGACACACTAGCTCAGCAAGGAGGGCATTAGAAGAACACAGGGCAGGGTTTTTTAAAATTATTTTTAATGGTACCAAGGACTGAACCCAGGGGCATTCAACCACTAAGCCATATCCCCAGCCCTTTTTATTTTTTATTTTGAGACAGGGTCTCACTAAGCTGCTTAGAGCCTCACTAAATTGTTGAGGCTGGCTTTGAACTTGTAATCTTCCTGTCTCAACCTCCCTACTCATTGGGATTACAGGCGTGTGCACCTCGTCCAGCCCTTATGGGGGTTTTAACAGTGTCTACTTAATTTGGTAATGCTGTGCTCCAGTGGACAGAATGGTCCTTTATTGGGTAAGGCAACTCAGTCCATTTGCTTTTGAGGTTCATTTGGGGGGATTTCCTGCAGAGGCATTCTCCATGTCCACACAGCTGGGTGGGGGTAGAGCTCATTGCCCTCATTCTTGCCTCAGGAAGAGGCTCCTACCTGTACCAGCAAGTTCTGTGTGGACCACCGACTCCTGACATGCTGTGGAACCCTGGCCTGACTGCAGGCATCTCCTCAGCCTCCTGGGTCTTAGCTCACACTGTGGTTTCCCTTCTTTGGAGACCATGTCCACATTACTGCTCATTGTGTCTACCTGATCTATTTGTTCCTACTTTTATTTCTGGGCGTAACTCCCTCCCCTCCCCCCCCCCCACACACACCATCTATTCACTCAGCACACTGATTGTTGTGCAACAGTCGTTTTGCACAAGGCACAGCTTCTACTTCTAGAATTTGATCACTAAGTCATATTCCACCATTCCTGTTTCCTAGAGGGCTCTGTCGTTGTTGATTCCAATTTTGTGTGGGGCTTCTCCTTTTAAAGGGCTAATGACAGGAAAGAGCCAAAGGGTTGTCTATGGATCAACTGAGGAGGACTCAGGAGACGCTGTGCCTCAACTGGGACACCAGCTTGCTGGATCACCTTGAGCAGCTCAGTGAAACTCTTTGAGGATCCATTTCTTCATTTATACCTTGAGTAGAACTATCCCCACCTTCCTTTCCTTCCAGAAAGTGGTGAGAATCAAAGGGTTGTAACTACTTTAAAAAATTCAAAATAACCTCACACATGAGAAATGTTCATTGGACAAACAAAATGGAGTGTTTAGGATCAAACAATTCTAATTTGATAGTAAATCCAAGACATCTAGTCACCCATCTTTTCATTCAGACTTGTGGGAACTGGCCTATTCAAGTGTGAGACTAAAAGTGATGCCAGTAAGAGGCTTTGCACAGCTGGGTGTGGTGGGGCACGCCTATAATCCCACAGGCTTGGGAGGCTGAGTCAGGAGGATCGAGATGTCAAAGCTAGCCTCAGCAAAAGCAAGGTGCTAAGCAACTCGGTGAGACCTTGTCTCTAAATAAAATACAAAATAGGGCTGAGGATGTAGCTCAGCAATAGAGTGCCCTGAGCTCAATCCCCAGTACCTCCCGCAAAAAAAAAAAAAAAAAAAGAGGGTTTGAGCAGAGATTTTTTTTTTTAAAGTGGCTTATTTTCTCAACCTCTCATCCTGTGACTGTTCATGCCATTTCTGCACTGACAGGATTGTTTACCTCCCCACATTTTCCTCAGGGAAGGACGTCTGCAGATCAACCCATCACGGCTGCGAACACATTTGTGTCAACAATGGCAATTCCTACATCTGCAAGTGCTCTGAGGGATTTGTTCTAGCTGAGGATGGGAGGCGGTGCAAGAGTAAGTGATGAGAGCTTGGCTCTGCTGCTTCTTGGTTTTGGAGCATCTGCTTTTTGGAGTATTTTCAGGCACCTCTGCTTCTCCCATAAAGAAGAGTGTGTGTGCACAGAGGATGGGGGAGGGAGCGTAACTGTAGCAGCACCTGCAAAAGCACTTTTGGTTTTAGTTGATAGTTCATTATCAGCCAAAAGGCTGGAGTGATCTTTGGCTAAGTAAGAATATCTGGCTGAGAGAGGTAAGACTGTGCTAGTTCTACGAATGGTACTTTAGGAAAAGAGATGAGATGGATTAAAGCTTGAAACATTAAAAAAAAAACCATCAAATAGCAAAGGAAGTCTTGAGAGAATTATTTAATAATCCCAGAGAAGCTCTTTTTATTTTTATTTTTTTAATTTTTTATTTGTCAATGGACTTTATTTATTTAGATGTGGTGCTGAGAATCGAACCCAGTGCCTCACACATGCTCTACCACTGAGCCACAACCCCAGTCTGAGAAGCTCTTTTTAAACATGGCATGCAACTTAAAAATCATAAAGGAAAATATATATTAAAAGATTAAAACTATGATACTTTTTTTAACCTATTAGTTTTATCAGATTTCGCAAAGTTTGATGGCTCCTATGTTGGCAAAGGTACGTTGTAAAAGGCAATTATAAACAGATCAGTGGAAGTCTGAATTAGTACAACCTTTAGGAGGGCAATTTAGCCATAATTTTTTTTGACATTTTATTATTTTTATTTTTATTTTTTAACATTTTAAAAAATTATTTAGGCTTACATGTTAACCATATTTTAAAAGCAATTCTACCTCTAGTTTATCCTGCAGATGTGCATGTGTTCACAAAGGCACATACATATGGATATTTTGTGCAACAGTATTTGTAGCAGCAAAATAATGGAAACAGGTTAAATGTCCACCCTTAAGAGTCTCATTAAGGGTCAGATGTGGGGCATATGCCTGTAATCCCAGCAACTCCGAAAGCTAAGGCAGGAGGAACTCAAGTTCAAGGCCAGCCTCATCAACTTAGTGAGGCCCTAAGCAACTTAGTGAGACCCTGTCTCAAAATAGAAAATAAAGGTGCTTGGGGATGTGGTTAAGTGCCCCTGAGTTCAATCCCTGGGCTAAATAAATTATGGTATATCTATATAACAGGATTCGATGTAGCTGTTAAAAGAACAAAGCAACTCTGGATGTATCCCTGAGATATTTTAAATGAAAAAAACATAGGGATAATTAGTTTTTATTACGTTACCATTGCTGTATTTTGTAAAAGGCTGTAGCACACACACATATATGTCCTTTTGAAATTTTTCAATTTTTCCCTGTACACATGTATTGTTTTTCAGAAAATTTAAAGCAACAGGATAAACATGACTTAGAAAAAATAAGCACCATAGTGAGGGGATTCAGTTCCATATCTAGCAATAAATAAAGGATGAAACTGGAAAACTGCATAGAAAATAAAAAGATGTGAGGTACCATTCAAACACCAAAGTAACTGTCTCCTCGTTCATTATTTATCTGACACCCCGACTCCAGGGACAGCATGAGGGAGAAGCTACAGCTCAGCATGAGGACAAAGAAACTTTCTATTAGGGAAGATGCATGATTAATTAGTTCAGAGCATGAGCTTCAGGTTAGAATGCCCACCTATACTACCTGTGTGACCTTGGTCAAATTATTTAACTTCTCCGAGTCTCAGTTTCCTCATCTGTAAAATGAGGATAACAGCTCACAGAGCCAGAATGAGGAATACATGAGCCCCTGTCTTCCAGTGCTGATATAGAGAAAGTGCCCAATGAATGATCACTGTTGCAGTCATCGTGAGCAGAGTGGTCTCAAGACAGGGCTTCGGTGTGTGAGCGGGTAATAGGTTCTCATCAAGAGAGGGGTTCAGGCCACAGCAGGCCTGGAGCTGATGACCGGCCAAGGTCTTATCCAACCCTGCAATTCTAGAACCCTGTCAAAACTATGTTCTGAAAGCAAATCACAGTTCTAGTTCAGTCGCAAATTAACTACTAATAAGAAAATGCCAAAAGAAAGTATGACTGACCATTCTGCAAACAAGTACCCGGCACGTGGGGCTGGAAGCAAAGAAAGCTCTGAGTGCTTCTCACCCTGGTGCTTTTCCACTTTCCCTGGTATTCCTGTCTCCCTGAGAAGCCTTCTGTGTAGCCCTCTGTGTGGAGGCTGTAAGTGCTGGTTCTGTTTTGTAAGAAAAGGGAATACAGGGAAGAGCAGAATTTTTGCTTCTGGTAAATTATGCCAGTATTTCTGAAATCTGCTGGAGAGGCACACACGTGCCAGCTGAGTCTTTTTCTGGTTGACTCAGAAAACAAGCTATGAATGTAAATGAAGCTTTGAATTGGCCTTTTCCTCTTTTGCTAATAAAGAATCAATAGGTTGAGTAACAAAGGCAAGCACCTAATGGAGAAAGAGAAAGACCCTAACCCTCTACTCCCCAAGATTCACATATGCATGATTACATTAGCATGTTATACCAGCCAGGCATAGACATGGGCCTTTGTTTGTATTGTTGTGCTTCACTTTGAAAGATCAGACAGCAGCTTGATATATAAAAGAGAATGTTATAATAATATACTGTAGTCTACGTGAAATGAGCTCATGCATTTGGGATCTGTAAATTTTTCTTCTGTGGTCCTAAATAACAGTAATAACAACCAAAAAAACCTCCTCACATCCAAATTTTTTAAGTATTTGTATAAAGTTTTTCTCTCTTTTACTCTCAACCATCTGCATTGCTCAAAAATCTTTGGTGTAGATACAGAATTCACAGTGAACTTCATTTTTAAGCTTTAACAGGTCAGTAGGGCACTTAAGGGTGTGCTTAAGTGTGCTTACCCCACTCCCCAATAGACATCACCTCATTCTTTTATTCTGTCAATCAATATTTATTGAATATCTATTGTGTGCCAGGAATTAGGGGAACAGAAATGAATGAAATCTAGCCCCTACTGAGGAAGAACTCACTGACCAAAGGAGGAGACAGACACATAATTAGATAATTACTGAACAACTATTGTACAATTATTGTGGAGTGCTGTTGCTGCATGCAGTACGTTGGACTGTAAGGAACTTGGCACTAGACATTTGTCTTTGTCACCACTGTAATCCTGCTGTGTCGACTGTTTTTCACAAGGCAGATGTTCAATAAATTTTTGGTTGAGTAAATTAATACTATTACTGGTATTCAGAGAGTAGCTAATGCAATCTGGATTACTAGGAAAGCATCCGTGGAAGAGATGATGACTGAGCAGAATTTTGAGAATCACCTCCTTTGTCACTCAGCATGACAGCACTTATGTGATGTCATCCTCCCAGCATGAAGTGATAGGAATAGTTAGGGTGTAGTCTGACCCTTCAGTGCACACACAGTGCCTCCCAGACCTGGCTGTCATTGGTCAGGGTACATGAGTCAACCAGAAAAAGACTCAGCTGGCATGCATGTGCGTCTCCGGTACAGGTTTCTTGTACATCTTGTACATCTTGTACATCTGCTATGTGTTTTTGCTTATGAAAATTACTATTTCTACTGATTTGACAGGCCAAACATAAAAGTAGATGTGAAAATGGTCGTCACTTGTGACATTCCCAACACCTCTTGTCTGTCCTGTGTATTCCACACGCTAACTGATTGCGCAACTGGAGCTCCATTTCCTGTGTATTGTCTAAATAAAAACCAAGATGGTTCTCCAAAGCAGTTATGCCTCCAATTAGAGCACAATTTTCTGTTCTTTTACATAAATGATTTTTCAATTTTCCTTTTGTTCCTGTAGGATGCACTGAAGGCCCAATTGACCTGATCTTTGTGATTGATGGATCCAAGAGCCTTGGAGAAGAGAATTTTGAGATTGTGAAGCAGTTTGTCACTGGGATTATAGATTCCTTGGCAATTTCTCCCAAAGCCGCACGAGTGGGGCTGCTCCAGTACTCCACGCAGGTCCGCACAGAGTTCACCCTGAGAAACTTCAACTCAGCCAAAGACATGAAAAAAGCAGTGTCCCACATGAAGTACATGGGCAAGGGCTCTATGACGGGCCTGGCCCTGAAACACATGTTCGAGAGAAGTTTTACCCAAATAGAAGGGGCCAGGCCCCTCTCTGCACGGGTGCCTAGAGTGGCCATCGTGTTCACAGACGGACGGGCTCAGGATGACGTCTCCGAGTGGGCCAGCAAAGCCAAGGCCAATGGTAATACACAATGGAAGTGCTTTACATAACTCAGGTTCAGGTTTCTTAAAGTCTAAGTGGTCATAGCTGGACATCAGAGTAAAATTCCTTGATTTTAGTAAAGCTTTCTGACAATCGCCACTATACCCCTTTACCAAATAGCCACCTAGAGACTTTAGTGGGATCCCAGCGGTGTTAAAATGCTCGAGAAGGATGGGAAAGTCTCCCAGAGTGGAGGCTACACAGCCTACACCCAGTAATGTGATTTACTACCCAGTGTGTGACCGCCGGTGGATAGACTCATTCCTGTACTTGCTACGTAACCACAGACAAACACACAACAGTGCCCAAACATTGCTAATGCGCTGAGATTATCGCTTTAGAATCACCTGAAGGGCTTGTTAAAAAAAATGTTCATCTATGTACATTTTTAAAAATACCATGCTCTGAAAGTGCCATCACCTTAGGATAGAGAACACTTGTGTTTGCAGGAAGAGAAAGTTAGCTTTTGAGAAAATAAAAATGCAGGGAAAGATGATGACTAAGTCCTTTCCGCACAGTAAAGCTCGGTCTCTCCTCTGGAGGTTTTCCTGACCTCATCTATAATGCAGGGAGGGATTTGAACATGTCTTCAGTTGTGTAAACATGAAATGTAGAAGAGTGTGGCCCTTGGCAAAAGATAACCAGAAGCTAGGATGATTGGTGGAGACAATTTATAGTGAAGGGTGTGGATTCCACAGGGGAGATGAGGACACTTGAGGTTGTGAAGCAGTGTGCTTGCAAGCCACCTCCTGTAAGTACTCGCTGGTGCTCTGATGGGCAAATGGGATGCACAGAACATTGCCTCACCCAAGACTTTATGGGCCCAGTGCCTAGATCAGACCGGGCATGTAGAAGATGCGTGTCAAACGCTCAGTAGTGAAAGTGCTCTCAGCCCCACTGGTGAGCTCCATTCCTCCTACAGAAAGGCCAATTCACACTGACCTCAACTACTCTCTTTGTGAAGGAGGCCATTTTACTGACATTGCTTACTGCACTATCTGCTCCTTTTTTCCTTGCCTAAGAGAGTAGAAGCCAGAAAAAATGTCTAGCTCTGAATCATCTGGGTGGACTGTAAAACTGGCTGTTCACATTAGACTAGATTGCTAGAATTAATGTCTAACCCATTGGCTCTTCCAGAGCCTGCGTTCTTAAGAAGTATTTTCATCTCCAGAAACAATGATTAACCCTTTCATTTGACTCATTGAAACTTAACTTACACTGGCCCGCAAATTGCCACACATTACCCAAAGGTAGGTGGTAGGAGATACTTGGTTCTTCAAACAAAGTTTATCAGAAGTGATATCCTCACATGAATTTAATTACTTCTTTACATAGCTAACACAACCTTAAAATAGTTACCCTCTTTAGGAAGTTGTATGTAAAGTCATTGGGCTTCTAGACAAATATGCTGACCTTGGCTGTTGCACTTTCACAGACTTAGAACAAGTCACAACTCTCACCCCATGTATTTCAGGGCCACTTTTATGTGCAGTTAAGAAATGTTGTCTAATGAATTAGCCAGAATAAGATATCAGTGCTGGGCTAGGGATGTGGCTCAGTGGTAGAGCACTTGCCTAGCATGTGTGAGGCACTGGGTTTGATTCTTAGTACCACTTTAAAAAAATAAATAAAATAAAGGTATTGTGTCCATCTACGACTTAAAAAATTTTTAAAAAAAGATATCAGTGCTGAATACTGTTGGAAACCAAGCAGAGCTTAATTCTTATTGCATTTTACTTTCAAATGAAGAGTATACAAGGGAAAGGAGTAGAATGATTAATCTGATTTAGAAAAGCTTTTGGAGCAAATTCATATCCCTTTTGAAATCTAATGTTGAGCCAGGGGCATGCATGTAATCCCAACAACTTGGGAGGCTGAGACAGCATTGCAAGTTCGAGCCCAGCCTCAGCAATTTAGCAAGACCCTTTCTCAAAACAAAAACTAAAAATGGCTGGGGATGTAGTTCAGTGGTAAAGTACCAAACAAACAAAAAGATATCTAATGTTGACATTTAGGTTTGTTCTCTTGACTGGGGATTTCCAGTGATCTGCAGAGTCTCCTCTTCAGCTTATCATCTCCTCCAAGATTGTGTCCTCCCAAGAAAAATGGGCAGAAGGCAGTTTCACTTGGCCCTAGATCACTTAAGGTTCCTATACTGTACCTTTGAGAAGTAGAAACTAGGTTATAAGATCATAACTTGTCCTGATTCTTAAAATTTTTCCAGAAGAGATTCCCATTTTAGTAAGCCATAAGATAGGTGCTCTCTTCTAAGGCTAATTCAGGAAAATTGCATATTTGTTTCCCGGAAGCTGGGCAACATGTTGGGTACCTTAGCTCTCCAACCTCTCCAAGAAGCCTCACTTCTCTTTAGGATCCCTCCCTTTTGTTCATAGGGCCAAAGCAAAATGGTAGGAAAATACAAAGAAGGGGGTGTTGGTGTGGACCCTTCAGTCACGTCACTTAATATCTCGCTGACTTTGGATGTAGTGCACACAACTTTCAGATCAAGGATGCACATTCCTAACTACCTTGTTCTTACCTGTTCTGCTCCCTAGGTATCACTATGTATGCTGTTGGGGTAGGAAAAGCCATTGAAGAAGAACTACAGGAGATTGCCTCTGAGCCCACTGACAAGCATCTCTTCTATGCGGAAGACTTTAGTACAATGGGCGAGATAAGTGAAAAGCTAAAGAAAGGCATCTGTGAAGGTACTATAGTAGCATCTAGGAAAGGCTGGCATGAACCCTTGAAGGAGGAATTCTCAACCCATTCTTTCAGCATGCTCAAAAAAGTGCCTTCTGGTGGTCAGGGCCAGTAGTACTTGGAATCAGTAATCACTAAAAAGGGAACAGAAGAAAGGAAAAGACAAAACTGATAACTACCACAGCTCGAGCACTGTGCAGAGCGATGTGATTAACGTTAGGAGGTGCTAGTGTACTTAACTCTCACATAAACCTTAGAAAAGTGATCATGTAAGCAGGAAACAATCATTATATAAACCAGGAGGGAAGAGGTGTGATTTCAAAACATGCCTGTGATTTGGAGTGGAAAGGATGGTTATCTTTGCAAGCTCACTGTTGGAAATTTAAAGAATGCCTTTTTGCATGGACTAGTGGTGTGTACAGAATATTAGACTGTCCTTTAGAATTCGAATTTTGTTTCATATGCTTTTCTACAATCCACTAATTGTGCCAAGTAGGCTTGTACACAGCAGTTCTATCCATTTTTTATTCTACTCATGTCCCAGGTTCAGTCACCTCTAAAATTCAGTCTAAGTGATATGTCTTAATCCTTTAAAGGAAAAAACTGAGATGAAGAGAGACCAGGGAGGGAAGGCCTTTCAGATTCCTGTGAGTGATCATGTGTTGCCTCTTGGCCATTTTATTCACATTGAAATGCCTCGCTTGAGTTGGGTTGCTGGCATTTCAAATTGATTCTTGGAACATATTTAACCATTTTTTTTTCTATCCTTCATGTGTTTATTTTTTGGGAGGATTTGGGGGAGCATTCTTTAGAAGCTGTATATAAGGGGTGCAGGCTTCTCTTAGAAGAGAGAACTGCCCTAAAATGGTCATAGATTATCACAGTAAACAATTGCTTTTCTGAGAATCTGCCATTACCAAGTAAAACCAAACCAAACCAAACCAAACCTGGGTTGTGACAGGTAGGTAAGGAGTTGGTCTGAGACCAGCTTCCTCAAGCACATGCATGGGTGTGGAAAACTGTCACCCCTCTGGTCACCTCTTTCCTCTCAGCTCTAGAAGATTCTGATGGAAGACAGGACTCCCCAGCAGGGGAACTGCCAAAGATGGTCCACCAGCCAACAGGTAACTTTTTTAAAACAACGTTTTCAGAATCTCTGGTGGGTGTTTCTGCCATGGTTTCTCTCCCAATAAAAGTTGTAAAGAAATGGAAGTAAGTAAGATTTAAATTATGTTAACTGAGGTCTTTTTTCCTGAAACAGGAGAGATTTATTCTATACTTCAAGTCATATTTGGTAACTAGTAGCTCTGCTGACTACTACTTTTGCCTCAGTATATCTCAAAGTAAAGCTCTGTACTAAGTGGTAGGCACAGCAAGTGCCTTATTGTGCTGCTGGCTACTTGAGGCCACAATGGTGTTAAGCAGCTTTGACTTCAGTTTTCTTTCTCTTTACAGAATCTGAGCCAGTCACCATAAATATCCGAGACCTACTTTCCTGTTCTAATTTTGCAGTGCAACATAGATATCTATTTGAAGAAGACAATCTTTCACGGTCTACACAAAAACTTTTCCACTCAACAAAATCTTCAGGTAATTCCAAGTAAAATAATTACTATAATTTGATAACAAGCATTTCAGCTTGCCAAAAAACTTGGCTTAAAGGAAATAGGAATGAGGAAAAGAGAACTTAAGTAGAATGAGAACCAAAAGAAAAAGAAACAAAACTGTAGTCTGTCCCCTACCCTACAATTAAGGCCTATTCCAGTGCTAGAAGCATATACAGACAGTACTTTCCTGGTATTTACCTCAATGGATCTGGCTGTGTGCAAAAAGTGGAACATTTCTTTCACTACCGTTTCCTCTATATGCTGATTCAGTCCTATTATTATGTGTCTGGACGTTTGGTGGATGACAGAGTTGAACACTTTCCATCTGCTTTCTCAGGAAGTCCTTTGGAAGAAAAACACGATCAATGCAAATGTGAAAACCTCATAATGTTCCAGAACCTTGCAAATGAAGAAGTAAAAAAATTAACACAGCGCTATATCCTTTTCTAATATTATGCTCTAATAATGGAATGCAAAGAATATTACCAAAACTCACAAATGCTCTATATGGCTTTTCTCAGGTGAAATTATTCCCAGGAAGTCAAGAATAGTGAACTCCAGGAAAAGCTTTTCCTTTAAAAAAAAAAAAAACGCTTGCCATGCCAGCACAAGGTCAAGCCAAGCTTAGTGGCAATAGTCAGGCATTTAGTTGCCATCTGCTGTCCTAGGAGGATTAGCAGAAATGCCAGTCATCCAGGCAATATGTAATAAAATAAAATAAAGGACTTAATTCCCTCCCGGCTAGGAAGATATGTACTGGATCTGAAGTGCATCAGAGGTGAGAATGTGGCAGATTGAAGAGGTTTCTTTTTTTTTTTTTTTTTTTAAATATTTTTTTTAGTTGTAGATGGACACAATGTCTTTATTTTATTGCTCTGTATGTGGTGCTGAGGATCGAACCCAGGGCCTCACGCATGCGAGGCAAGCGCTCTACCGCTGAGCTACAATCCCAGCCCTTGAAGAGGTTTCTGATCTAAACCCCCAACCTTTTCTTTAGTCCTAAACTGCACAGCAGCCACATTTGGATTCAATGTGTAGTTTCTAAAGGATCTTTTTTTATTGGGCTTTTTTTCCCCCTCATTTTTGGCAGCAGATATCTTTATATCAGCACTCTTGAAGATGAAACATTCTACCAAGGGAACAGCAAGATCCAATGATTCATTAAAACAATATTATAAATAAAAGGAATGCTTTGGGATAATAGAGAAATGAGGCTTCAGTGCTTTTACACATTGATCATACTGCCAACTGCTCTGAACTTAAAATTGCAGTAAGCTTACTAAAGCTTACTAAAGCTGGCTGATAGATATCTTGGCGTGCATCAACTAGCCTATAGGAAATAGTTTAATTCTGAACTACCTCTGGGCTAAGGGGCTTGTATAATGAGGAATAGCACATAGCGATTCCCCTTCTGAAACCTGCAAACAAGCTCCCCTAAGTAAAACAACTATCTTTCTGACAGTGGTTAATATAGATGATGAATCTGGGTTCCCATTCTGCCAAAGGGGCAGGTAGAGGGCATTAAGGAGCTTACTGGGAAGATACTTGCTTTTAATACCTCTTCTCTTTTTCTACCCCATCTCTGAAGGTCTGCTTCCCAAGAGACTGAAAAAATTATGTATCAAAAGAGTATAGGTCAATTCCTTTAGGCCGCTACCTTTTGGCCTTACCTGCATCATTAGTGAAAACTCCCTCTCTCTTCTAACTTTATATTTTACTTTTGAAGTCCTAATCCTTTCATATTCTTTTCTTTATAACATCCTCAACATTATCATCTCTGGTTCCCAGAGGTGTGCTATAGCAAACTCATTTACAATCAATAGGGATATGAATGGAATTAAAAATCTCAGTTAAAAAAAATTAAACTATCTTGAGTTTTTTGCATGTGTAATGATTATATATAATAGTGAGATGGCTGTTTTTAGAAGTGAACTTGAACTGTATTTGTCTTGAAAGTATGTTAAATGAATTTCTTAAACTTACCAGTCAGGGTTTTAAAATATTTGACAGAATTCTTTTGTTTTTAAACTCAAAGCCTTTTATATTTCAGGACAAATTCTTATTTAGATAAATCAAGTTGTATGAGAATGTAAATGAAAATATGCAATTCAGACTCCTCTTCCTTAATTTGAGATTTACTAGAAGAAATGACACAGAGAATGGAGGCTTTGGAAAATCGCCTGAGATACAGATGAAGCCTAGAAACACTCCACATATCCTTATGTCATTGTATCAAGGATTACAATGGAAGCAGCACAGAGCCTGGAAGCTCAAGCTATTAGGTCTATAACGCTGGGACATAAAATACAACCAGTACAAAGGAAGCTGGTTTGCTATACAAAGACAAAAAAAAAATCAACTTGTATAAATTTATTTAGGGGGGAAAAACCCTTCAGAATTTTAAGATGAGTTTACCCTGAGAATAAATAAGCTATGCAAGGTATTTCGTAATGTTCTGTGGATATAATTTGCTTCTGCCCCATCCTGCCTTAGTGTTGCAATCTCATTGACTACAAAATATTTTGCAGTCTTACTTCATAGAACACTGGCCATAGGAAATGCTACTTTTTTGTACTGGACTTAACCTTAATATATGTATATGGATGTATGCACAAAATGATAGGACATAGGCTCTTGTGTAACAAGTTGAATTTTTTATACAATATTAAAATTTACAACTTCAGAGAATAGCATCCTGTGCAAAATTCTTAATTTTAAATGCAAGATCTGTATACATGAAAATGGCCAATATGCACATTGAAAAAAGTTTGATCTCAGTGATTAGGAAAATGCAGGGTGAAACAACACCATATTTTTACTCCACTAGCGGGGCAAAAATTAAAGTTTGGCAAATGTCGGTAAGGATGTGGAACTACAAGACTTTTATACACTGCTAGGGAAAGTGCAAACTGGCAGTCTCTTTGGAGAATAAATCTGCCTGCGTTAAATGAAGCTGAAAATGCACGCGACGCCATAACTGCCACAGCACTTACAGGTATATCACTCAATGATTTCAGCACATACATACAAGATCTGTACAAGAATGCTACTAGAGTTTGTAAAAGCGACAAACTAGCAACAACCTAAACATTATCAGAAGGGGAACTGATATAATACATTAACACTTAAGTAAAGAAGATATTCCAGAGTGATATACTTCAAATGAAGAAAATAAGGAAGTGAGAATAGTCAAAGAGCATTTCAACTAAGTCAGCTCAAGAAGACACATTGAGCAAGAAACACTGTTTAACAGCTTCAGGAAGAAACAAAGACAAAAGGTCATCTTTCCTCAAGGAAGCCACTATACTTTATAGAGTCCAAATGATGCCTTAAAAACAAAATACCTTGATTAAGCTGAAATTGAAGTATTTTAAGACAAGCGTTTACATCAGAATGACCTCTCCAAGGGCAGTGTGGCAGAGTGGGAAGAACATCTCTTAAGGCCCCAACCTTATCTGAAAAATCCATGATTCTTTCCAGGGATAAACATTGTGACTCAAAATATTTAAAGCTTGAGTTTATATTTGATTAACCCATTTGATCCTAAAAACAGACATTTTCATTAGGAAGCTGTATTGATCTGGGTTGACATTAATTTTGAGATATAACCAGTTCAGGCACTGCTTAGTTTGCTCAGTTCGACTTTACATTTTGTTGTGTTCAAGCTCCCTCTAGTGGCTCAAGGCTGCCTCTCCCCTTTTAAGCTATTAAATATTTTTACAACTTGGTGGGTGAAGGAGGCAGAGATTCATGGAAAACTGGAAAACAAATGCTTCTAACCAAATTACCAAAATGTACGGATTAACCCAAGATATTTAACTTAGAGAATGCCTAAAATATGAAATATTTGTGGGTTTTGGCCAGTTTTATATGAAAGGTTCTGCATTCCACTTTCTTCATTTATCACCTATGACTTGATTTCATCTGTTAAGATGGAGATAATACTATTGTTATGTGGTGCCAAAAGATTAATTGTACATACACTTAGTAAAAGTACCTAAACCTTTCAAATGTTCAGTGTTAGCTATTATGTTTTTATTCTTCAGCAGCCAACAGACTGACCCAGAGATGGTACTTCTGAAAATCAAACCCAGTGCCTCACACGTTCCAGGCAAGCATTCTAATACCGAGCCACAACTCTAGCTCAGTCACTGGAGTTTTTGATTATCGAGACCCTGTCCTCTTACGACCTTAGCTTAGTGAGAGGCAGGTATCAATGCCATACAGTAGGTTTTAACTCAGAGGCACCTAACCAGACTGGAAGATGATGCTGAGCTTGGCTTCAGAACAAGTACATACAGGCCCAGAAAAGAGGACAGGAAACTTGATTAATGCGTACAGAAGGGGCAGTAAGTCCAAGGGGAGCTGGTAGTTGTAGCCTGCCACCATCTCGTACCAATTGTTAAACTTCACAACAGTCAACCTCTTGGGACATCTATCTCCACTCCTAACAGAACGAGGTATGGAGTAAATTCAACTGGCTGGAATTTTTTGCAGTTCCTTTTGTTTTGCAATTATTTTTATTGCAATCAAAAAAGAAAATGCCACTTTAGACTTTCCTAATGGCGTTTTCTCCAGTGACAGTTTAATGGCACTTTATTTCAGGCCAGGAAGAGTGAAATGTTTCCTATTCAGTTTTAAACTTTTTTTTCCAGAAAGTGAATGCACAAAAAGTACATGTAAACATAGAAACCAAATAATCTTATAGTACATCATCATTACCTAGAAATCACACTTAACTATTATTTCAAAATGCCTACAGCCAAGAAGTCATGTCATAGAAACACTGCAAAGATACAGTAGACTGGCACCTGTGATTTTGCATTTTTAAGATTCCCGCACTTTTTCAAGTAAATTAGAACTAGGTAACATAGAGGGGGAAATAATCTAAAAGCAACTCTCAACAGGGTGGAAATGGAAAGTTCATTAGTGGGAAAAACTAACCAAGCAGATAAGAAGCACATACTTCCTTAACCAAGAGGCAAACATTCTGAACTATGGAAAGAGACTAACAGCTTTAAGAAAACAGTAGTCAGACCAAGCAATTTTTATCCAAGATTTCAAACATTTTAAATTTTTTTAGGTACACCAATCTCTGAATATGTGAACATGAACACCTTGGACCATTTAAAATTCATGTAACCCAATGGCTTTTAACCAGGAGATATGCTAATCTAAAATTGTGGAGGTGACATTTGGTGGTGGTTTCAATGAAATGGAAGAGAAACCAGAAATAAAAAATAGCTTCAGTATCCACAACCCTCCCATAGAACTGCACCATCAAACATCAGTAGTGTTCCCCAAATCAGAAAGAGTAACAACCACCATGGTTAGTAGTAGACTCTCCAAAGTCTGTCTACAACTTCTGATTTCACACTAAGATCAGGAGATGTTACTTCAAAATAAAGCCAACGGGAATATAACACACCAAAGTTGTTAGATAGCTATTAAGAGACAGTCCTGACTCCCAAGTTCAGTAAATGCCAGACATTTTGGACACAAACATAAGGCATCCTCATGTCCTATGTATTATTCATCTACCATCAAAAATTGCCTGAACAGATGGGAGGCCAAAGAGGGAAGATGGAGAATGATTCTAAAATCCAAGATGCTGTCATTTCTGACACTTCTATAGCCTCCCTCAAAGTCCAACAGACTGCACAGGACATGTTTTATTAGCCCCATTCAACTTGGTAAGTCAAGATGTAACTACTCAATATTTTCCAAGGTAATTTCTCCTCTTAATGTTCCAAATTGTATTAACATATGTGGGGAAGGGGTTCCATGGAACATAACACACCCCAGCAATATGACAAAACTTATCGACGATCTGGGCTTATTCTTAAGTCATCCGCATATATTTCTTCTATGCCAACCATTGAAACATCTCAGAAAAGATCACTCTTCACTAAAGTTCAATAGTATTTTTCTCAGCCTACAACACTATAGATGGGGAAACATTTCACTTAATCCTTTCTACTCAGATTTGGTAAATTGTAGTTCTGGCTGTTTAACCTCAAATCCTCTCAAACATATTCAAATATAAAAATGCAAATAACGTCCTAAGACTAGAATTATGAAAATTAAGTCTCTTAAAATCTAGTACATGAACATTCTTAATCTGAAAATCTGAAATGAGAAATGCTCCAAAATCTGAAACTGAGATGACATCAGTGGAATGTTCTATGAACTGTTTCATGCATAAAATTATTAAAAATACTGTACACAATACATAAATGAATTTTGTATCTGGACTCAGGTCCCATACTGAAATGTCATATGCAAATATTCCAAAATCTGCAAAGCATTTCTGGTCTGCCACATTTCAGGTAAGGGATACTCAATGCTTTTTTTTTAGAAAAACAAGAAAATGGAAACTATGATGTATACGTCTTTACCCAAAAGTCTTATCACACCCAGCTCCCCCCTCTGCCTCTCTAATCCTACTTTCAGCAAAGTTTAAGGGAAAAAGACACAAAGAAAATAACCAAAATGGATGCAATGTTTTTAAAACAAGCTCTGCCAAGTTTTATTAAAGAAAATTTTTCCATGTTTTACTTTTCACCAGTCTGTTCTGGCATGCTTCTAATGATATCAGAATCACCTAGAAAATAAAAACAGTAATTTTACATCACATTTAATGGCAACTGGTAGTAACAAAATTTCCCTATTTTGGTTACATGTTCTTTAGACAAGCCTGCAACTTAGCACTGATTATTTGCAAGTTATTACACTAGCTGTACTGTCATTTTTCTTAAGGTGGATCAAGATAACCTAGAATCATAGCCCACAAATGGTCATACAAAAATGATCATATAATAAATCAGATCGGGTTTATCACCAGCATTTATAAAACCAGACCCAGAGAAAGAACTAGGTCTGGGGACACATGCATGGTCTTAATATAGCGAATGTTTAGCCTGTCCTGATTATTACAAAAATCAGAACAGCGAGAATATTCGCAGTATTTTATGAGTTAGCGAAAAACTCACAGGTGCAAAACATAACTTTTCCCCCCTTCAACCTAATTTTACCTGTCTGTTCTCAGAAAACAAATAAAGATTACTTTCTTTTACTATTTCACCTAATTATTTCCCCTTATAGTTTCACTTTTTTTTTTTCCAGTACTGGGGTTGAACTCAGGGATACTCAACCACTGAGCCACATCCCCAGCCCTATTTTTTGTTTTTATTTAGAGACAGAGTCTCACTGAGTTGCTTAGTGCCTCGCTGTTGCTGGCTTTGAACTCACAATTCTCCTGTCTCATCCTCCCAAAGTGCTAGGATTACAGGTATGCACCAGGGCACCTGGTGATAGTTTCACTTTTTACCAAGTTCCCAAATAGTCATTATTTTGGTGCTTTATCAAATGAAACTCAATCTCACAGGGAAAAAAATTGATTCATAACAAAACCAATTATAATGTACTGGCTTTCATCATCAATTCTCTGCAAAATAAAACTAGAATTATCCCTTGAGATAGCCAAATTCTCACAACCTGAACTCAGGAACTAGACATTTCCATAACAAGAAATACTTATATTACAAAGAAAAAAATGATTTTATGATTTAAAAATATACCTGGATCAATGATAGACAGTGTGCACACTCTGTAGTATTTTCCACATGCTGTGCCCAATTCAATATTATTGCCACTGTAGTGATGGACACCAGTTTTGGCCAACATGGCATAATACTCTATTTCAGATTTCCTTTAGGAACCAAAAAAAGGCAATCAATACCAATGACTTACAGACTAAAAGCTATTCCTTATCTTTTTAAACTTACTACTCTTGAAAACATATGGAATAAGTCCCAACCCTCAAGCTCTGCGAGTAACCACAGACATCTACAGAAGGTGCTGTAAGCAGGCTATGCATTACCATGGAAAATCAAAAGAGGAGGGGATCAATTGTATGGCTAATACCCTGCAAGTTCTTTTAGCTTATTTACAATACCTACTAGGTTCAATTTCAAAATAGTCAATAATGAATCTGGGCTCAGAAATGACACATTGAGCTGAACTTGGTGATTCTGATACCCTCTGACTTCCTTGTCCAGCCTTTTTTTTTTTTTTTTTAACCTGGTTTACTTTTTTTTAACCTGGTTTTCTATACTGCAATACAATAAAGCACCTTTAAAGCATCTCAAAGCTAAAAGAGTAATGAAAAAATGGCAGAATACAAAATAGATGCAGAAACTAATTATGCATCTGCTTCCTTCAAACTTTGACATTCTGTGGTTTTAGCCCTCTTCACACATTTCTCCCAAAGCAAGCACATCACGATGGGACAAAAATTAAGGACCAAACATCAAAACAGCGACTGTAATGATTATTCTGCAATTGTTTGCTTGAAAAATAAACTTGCACATAACATCGAATTCATGCTACCCAGATTACATTTCTGGACATTCGTTCATGATGAATTTGCAATCGGCGACACGTTGAAATTCCTTCCCTTACCTCAACGCTGGACAGTTGTTGGCGAGGATGACCAGTTTCGCTTTGCCCTGTCTGATCATCTTCAGAGTCTGCTTGTACCCCAGCACATACTTTCCACTTTTCATAACAAGCTGGAGCCTAGAGTTGATGGACTCCAGAGACTTTTTCTACAAAGCAAACATTTAATACGAACTTGAAGGCTTCATTTACAACCACCTTAACACCAGATCCCACTTTCTGGAATCGAGCCCCTCAATAAAACATTTTAAGTCACGCTCCCCTCAGTACCCTCCCAATGCCAGTGGGCATGCTGCCTTCCCAGTGTGCTCAGATCTGCCTGCCCCGGCCCAGACTCGTCTCCACGTGAATCGGCTTCCGGGCTCGGCCGGCCTCACTCACCGTCTTCTTTGCGGCCACCATCTTCCTGCCTTAGATGTGGGACGACCCTCAACCTAAAACAGAGGACAGTACAGGAGATTTAAGATCCCAAGCTTTATCCGGCAATCCGCAGGGTTCCCCGAGCTAGCTAAACCTCGGCACTGTGGCGTTCACTCACCAAGCGCAGCCGTCAAGATGGCCGGAAAGCTAGAAAGGAAGGAGTTCCCACAATGCAAAGTTCTTTACAGCGAGCCTGGAGCGCTAGGACCGGAAGCGGAAGCAAATAGCAAACGGAAGGGGTGGAGCTAGAAGCGGATGGCTGCCGTAGGTTGCTATGGATACCCCCAGTTCTAACAGTGGGTGGACTGTTCGCTTAACGTCTGTATCCTGAAGTTTTCTGTCTCGTATTGGATTTAGGCTACGAGCTGCGAGTTTAGGAAAGCAGAAGCGTTGAACCTGGCAAGGACTGGCGAAACTGACTGAGAGTACGGTAGAAGGGTCGAGGAGTAGAGGCAGCGGCGGCTACGACCACGGTCTTAAAGCCGCTGAGCTCATTGCGCGAACGCGCGGCTCCTGCGGAGGCTCCTGGAGGGCTCCAGTGAGCCGCTTTTCCAGCCTGTACCCTTCGCGGGTCAGAAGGAACTGGGTCCACTCGTCTGCGCTCGCCCAAGTTGCCCGTCCTTCGGAGAAAGGTGGCTTTACGCGCAGACTCCCCAAGGCTCACCTTTTGTGGCTATTTTAGGAACCAAAATCTACTTTAAAAAAATCTTTTTGCTGTGAACCTTGGAGCTTGGTATAAATGTCCGATGACGGATTATTCAAGACATTAGGCACTGAAAAATTCCCACCTCCTCACCAACACCAAAATAAATAAATAAAAGGTAAAATCTGCGCGGTGCGAAGGCGGACACCTGTAACCCCAGCGACTCGGGAGGCTCAGGCAAGAAAATTGCAGGTTCTAGATCCTCAGCAATTTAGCAAGACATTCTCTCAAAATAAGCAATAAAAAGGGCTGGGATATAGCTCAGTGGTAAAGCGCCCCTGGGTTTAATCCCCAGTACTCGCCCCCCCAAAAATCAGGCCCGTGGATAAGCAATTTGCCCTGTTATTTTGCCCTGGAGGACGAGAAAGGAAAGGACGTTTCTGTCTCTTTTTTTCTCCCTCTCCTCGCCGCCCCTCTCGCTCATACACACACACGTCTGTGAAATAAAGATAGTAACCATTTTATTCTCAAGTTTACATATCTAGTGTTATTATCAGAGTTAAGACCAGAACCCTGGTCTGTAACTTAGGTATTTTCCAAAGTTTATTCAAGTGTGTGGTGCACTTTGAGGTAAATTGAACCTAACAGTAAAGTTAGATTATCATACTACTTAATCATTTAGGCAGTAATTACTATAAGATTGTGCAAATCTGCATATTTTCCCTCTATTAATTTATTTCTATAAACATACTAAGCTGTTTTTGCTTTTGACTATTTCTAAAATGCAAGATAACTAGTCCTCTGATTTAAATTTGAAAAAACAGAGAAGTCCTGATGCTGCTACCTGATAAAAATTAAAACGTCAGCCCTTGCCCCAACTTTTTAAATCCTGTACACTTTTTCTTTTCTCATGTTTCTTGTGATTGTCATCTTATGAAAAATTGAATCATCCATTTGAGAACAATTTAGTTCAGTCCAGGTATAGTTTGGGAATGTTTAGACTCTACCATTCATATTATACATTAAGCTTTGCATCCTTTCCTCCCATTATCATCAAACATTCTTATTAGGTGCTTGAATTGCAAAAACCTACACCTTACCCTCAAGGAACTAATAGTCATGCTGAGAAGACAAGACCTATAAAAAGACAGTGTAATTCTAATTGCCATGTATAATATGAAATCATTTTACAGGCATCCTGTGTTCATTGCAGAAATGGTACCAGTGCCAGGTCCTGTGTTAGGTACTGGTCACTTAAGATGGCTTCAGAGGGCTGGGGCTGTAGCTCAGTGGTAGAACACTTGCCTCTCAAGTGACACACTGGGTTCAATCCTCAGCACCACATAAAAATACATAAATAAAGCTATTGTGTCCATCTACAACTAAAAACATATATTTTTTAAAAAGATGGCTTCAGAAATCTTGTAGTCTATGGCTGAATAGCATTAACATGTTTATTCAATTTAACAAATCTATTTGACAAATTCAGCCTCACTTTAGGAACTGAGAGCATGTCACGAGCAGCATGTGCAATTAATAATTACTCAGAGGAGGATTGTCTTTAAATGCAAGTGTATGTTCAGTTACAACAATCATCAAATATAATTAATTAATGCAAAAAGTGTTGGGTGTGCTGGAGCACCCCCACTAACATTCAATGCGCACTAATTAAACACTATAGGTAAGTTATATTATCCTAAGGCAACTAAACACTACTAGCAATTCACACAATCATAGGGCAACCATAAGCCCCAAAATATCTCCAATGCCAGGTGACTTCTCTTAGCCAAAGAGCAGACATTGTCCTTGTCTGGTGGTTCCCTTCAGTCGATGGCTGGACGTCGGGGAATGATGGAGTTGATCCAGAGTGGCCACAGGGTTGATCTCACTGATGTCCTTGGAGCAAAGCCTACAATGTGGCAGGGCAAGCAGTTTAAATGCAGTTCCAAGTTGGTGGTGTGAGCTGGTGATTGGTTACACCCAGTAAAAGTCAATGTCCATTGGTTACGTCCAGTGAGATAGTATAATTGCAACTGGGCCTTTCTTTGTGCATGTGCATGGAGCTGAGCTCCCTATCAATTGTAACCAGTCATTGCTAGGCAGGCATATGGTTAGGCACTCCTTATAGCCCCTTATCAATTGCAAGTAGGCATGACTAAGCAAGTCAATGGCTGCTGTTCCTTATGGCCAGCAAGTTAGTGAGTCCCCGGCATGGGCATGTCTATGGCATGTGCTCCTTACAGCCCATCCCCTGGAAGCCCACGGACATACAGAAGTACAAGGGCTTCTATCATAATGGAAGAATCATAGGATATGTAACAAATATTGTTACAGTTCACAAATCACATCAAAGAAGATCAAAATAAAGCACATTAATCTCATACATTAATATCTTCATAAACATGATCATCATAATCTGGGATTTGAGCAATCATGGTTTTGTACAATGCATCAGCAGTGAGCAAGTGTACTTTGGCATTATCATGAACAACAATAGCATTTCTAATCTTGTGGTTACAAAAGCACACCAATAGTTTTATTGCAATGTAACACACAGCAAATAGGATAATTAATGAAGAATCCACCTAACAAAATTTAATGGGGAAGGCCAATGTAAGCACACTGTATTGAAACACAACTTTTGGATAGTCATAAAAGGGGAACATGGGGAATTTAGGGTAGCAACATCTTGTTTTAAGGCAATAGTATTGGTGTTGAGGATATGTACCAGATCATTAATATGGGAAGTACTATGTTTGAGATCTTTTAGCTCTGTAGAGGCTTTGGTCTGTCAATTTTGTAACTGTTTCAAGTTATCATCTATGTGTTTGTTCAGTCTATCATGTTTGTCCATGAAAGAGTGGAAGATCTGATTGGGAACATTCACAGAGCCTATTCCCATAGTGGTGTTTGTTTGGAGGTATATGGTAGAAATACCGGAAAGAGTGCCACATTTTTGAGAAGACATGGTGATTTTCCATGCATGATTAGTCATAACATAGTCATTGTGTATAGATACATTATATATATCAATGTCATTGTGGCCTAGGGCAGAGATATTTGCTGTCACATTAGAACATGCAATGAAATGTTAGTTACCTAAACCATAGAGTCTAAATGGAATAAATATAGTCTGTACCTGCATAAAGAAAAGCTCTGGTTGTGGGTCATGTAAGACCATATACATGTCCAGGTACGTCTATGGAATATGCTCCTTAAAATACAGATATAAAATATGGTGCATGTTCTTAAAGAGTGTTATCAAGCTAGGCCTCAAAGGACAAAAATACTACTAATAATTAGCTTTTGTATAGACTTTAATGTGCTTCTTACAAACTTTAACTTATGATTACAATAACTTCAGGCATTATTAATCTTATTTTACAGAGGATAAAACTATAAAGAAATTTTTTTTGGTACTGGGGATTGAACTCAGGGCTACTCGACCACTAAGCCACATCCCCAGCCCTATTTTGTGTTTTATGTAGAGACAGGGTCTCACTGAGTTGCTTAGCAAGCTTCACTGTTGCTGAGGCTGGCTTTGAACTCACGATTCTCTGATCTCAGCCTCCCCAAGTTCTGGGATTACAGGCATGCACCACCATGCCCAGCTCAAAGAAAATTGATTAAATAATGTATCAAATGTTAGACAGACCAGAGCTGAGATTTGAATTCAGATTCCTCTGAAAGATTAATTGAAATCAAGACAGAATGCATCCTAGCCAGAGGAGAGCAAAAGCAAAGCTAAAAGGACATAATCAGAGAAAGTAGCTAGTATAGTGTGGCTGGTGTATAGCATTTGTGAGAAGGAATAATAAGAATACAAAAAAAAAGATTTAAATGTAGTAATGATAGAAACTTGGGGTATAGCTCAGTGGTATAATACTTGCCTAGAATAAACAAAACCCTGAGTTTGATGCCCGGCAACATATAGACATGATTTAAATATAATAATTATGTGAATTTGATTTAGAGTAAAATTTTAAAAATCATTTTATGGGGCTGGGGTTGTAGCTCAGTGGTAGAGCACTTGCCTAGCATGTGTGAGGCGTTGGGTTTGATTCTCAGCGCTGCATGTAAATAAGTAAAATAAAGGTCTATTGACAACTAAAAAATTTTTAAATCATTTTATGCTCAAAATCTTAGTTATCTTAGACTTTCCCCAGAAATTTATTTAAATCCCGCGAAACTCCTTACCCATTGCTGAAGAACCTTTGGGGGACATCCTTGATTTTCAGCATTAATAGAAGCAACATGCTGGTCAATGATTCCATTGCCAGTAGAACTTGAAAATAGTGAAGACACTAATATTAGATTGCCACCAGAAAGATTAAAATTAGATATAGGTCAGGAAATGGGGACTTTGAAGGATGAATTAACAATGTGTCAAAACAAAATGAACGTATATAAGCATTTTATACAAGGAGACACAGAATATCAGTGACTTCTCTGGAGAATGATTGGAGGTTGGAAGGAGGAAGGGAAAATCTTATTTTATTCCCTTCTATATATTCAAATATTTTGGCCCAGCAATTGGACTTTTGGAAACCTACCCTAAAAAATGTTCACGCTATTTCTCAAAAACATGTAAACAAGGATATTTATTTCACCATTATTTTCCTAGCAAAAGTATCCTAGAAACAATATCAAATGCTCATTATTCTTAACTAGTATATGTATTTGCATAGACTTAGAAATTCTGGAGAGCTAATCATCAAAACTTACCTCTGGGAGAGAAATTAGAAGATCAGAGGGAGAAGAAAGGACCTTTTCTTTTTACTATGCATTTCAATACTGATTACATTGTTTTACAGTGTATATTAACTGTCAGTACATTAAAAGTTACTTCTTAATAATAAAATGTTCTTTTTTTAATATTGTATTTTTGAAATGGTGTCTTGGGAAACATCAATTATACTTCAAAGCAGTATTTCTCAGTCTGGTTTCCAGGTCACAGGAATCAAGACCACCTGGAGCTGACTTCTAGGCTCACATTTGTCTATGGAAGTATGTATGTACGTGGGGTCTGGGACTCATAGTTTAATAAGCAGCCTAGAAGACTCATATGAATCCTAATATTTGAGAAGTGGAGACCTAATAAATGAGATAACCAAGATGTTTCTGAGGCATGCTTGCTTAGACAGATACAAACTAAGTAATAATGAGGCCTTACAATTTTGTATTGAGCTTTGGACTTTCAAAACTTTTTATATGGGTTGGGGCTGTAGCTCAGTGATGGAGCACTTGCCTAGCACTTGTGAAGCACTGGGTTCGATCTTTAGCACCACATTTTAAAAAACCACAAGAAATAAAGGCATGCTATCCATCTACAATTACAAAAAAAAATTTAACTTTTAATATTTATTTTCAAATTATTGTAATTTTAATTGACAAATAATTGTATTTATGGTTTACCATGTGATATTTTGATATATGTATACATTGTGGAATAATTTAATATAGCTAATTAACATTCATCACTCACACGCTCATCATCTTTTTTTGTGGTAAGAACATTTAACTTAATCTCTTAGCAATTTTAAAATACAGATTATTACTAGTTAGAATAACCATGCTGTGCAATGGATCACAAAAATGTATTCCCCCTGTGTCACAGAACCTTGCACCCTTTCACCAACATCTCTCTCCATCCCCACAACCCCAGGCTTTGTTGACCACCATTATGCTCCTTTCTGAGTTTAACATTTCAAAATACTACCTATATGTGAGCATGAAGTATTTGTCTTTATGTACCTGTCTATTCCACTTAGCATAATAGATTTCAGCTAATCCATGTTGTTCCACCTGACAGTAGTTAATTCTTTCTTTACAATGATATTCTATTGTATGTGTGTTTATCACATTTTATTTATCCATATATGTTGATGAACACAAGTTGTATTTTAATAATTCACTTTCCTCCAAAATAATCAGAATAGCTATTACCTCTATTTTAAAGAATGATGAAAGCACTCAAAGCAACTTTCCTAAGATGCTCTTTGTTATATAATACAAAGTTTCCTGTCCTTGCTATACTTTAAAGAAAGAATTGCTTTGTCCCTGAGTTCCTACCATGGAATGGCTGTTAAAAAAATCTTATTTACAAAATCAGTCAGCTGGCCAGATTTGGCCTGTGGGCTCTAATTTGCTGACTCCTGCATTAGAAAATTACTACTAATGTTATTAAAAATAGTTACTTTATGTCTCATAGAGAATGTTCTTATTCTAAAGAAATGTATGTTGAAGTGTTTGGTAGTAAATTGTCAAGATGTCTTTAACTCATTCTCAAATGGTTCAAATAAAATATATGTAGGCCTAGAGGATAGGTGGGTAGAGCACATGCAGCGAAGTGTTAACAGTTGTTGAATTTATTGTTCTATTCAACTTTCTAAGTTTGAAAATCATCATACTAAAATGTTGGGAAATGCATATGCTTTGAGAAAAGACTGCCATTCAGATGTTATTATTTCTGGACGTTAGCCTATAGCATTTCAGAGTATTTTTAAAAAATACCAACAGGTTACTGTGAAAGGACAAAAATCAACACAAGGCTTTCCTTTACCAAAACTGCCACACCCCACTTCTTTTCTTTTCTTTTTAAATATTCTTTTTAGTTGTAGATGGACACAATATCTTTATTTTATTTATTTGGTTTTATGTGGTGATGAGGATTGAACCCAGTGCCTCACGCATGTGATGCAAGCGCTCTACCACTGAGCTACAATTCCAGCCCCCCACCTCATTTCTTAATACACTATAGGTACCTGCATTTATTGTTTTCTGGGTTTAACTTGCCATAAGAAAAGTGACAAGCTGCATTCCTTGTCAGAGCACATCACTACTAAGTTGTTATGGTTTGGATATGGGGTGTCCCCCCAAAACTTCTGTGTTAATGCAGGAGGTGAAATGATTAGATCATGAAAGCTATAACCTAATCAGCTTGAAAGAACTATTTTGAATGAATTGAGGGTAACTATAGGCAGGTAGGCGTGGCTGGAAGAGATGGGTCACTGAAAATGTTCCTTGGAAGCATTCATCTTCCCTTTACCCCCTTCCCCTCTCTGTCTGCTTCCTGGCTGCCATGAGCAAAGCAGCACTCCTCTGCCACACCCTTTGGCCATGATATTCTGCCTCACCTTAGGCCCAAAGCAGCAGAGTCAATCTCTGAAATCATGAACCAAAATAAACTTTTCCTTCTCTAAGTTGGTCTTTTTGGGTATTTTGGTCTCAGCAATGTAAAGATGACTAACAGAGAAATTGGTACTGAGAGTAGAGTCATTGCTGTGACTAACCTGACCAGGTGGTTTAGCAGCTCAGTACTGATTTGCAGGAGGAGTTTGGAAATGTTTGGAGATGCAGGTTGGAGAAGCCTTAGAACGTTGTAAGCATAGCTAAATGGGTGATCTGAGTGGGAGCTCAGAAGACCAGAATGCCAACAGGAATTCAGACAGTAAGGACTGTGCTCATGAAGTTTCAGAGGAGAAAGAGGAGTCAACTGGAATTGGACTAGAAACCATTCATGTTGTAGTCTTTTATTTTTTGTAAAATTTTAAGTATTTTTAAAATTTATTCTAATTAGGTATACATGACAGCAGAATGCATTTTTAAAAATATTTTTTTAGTTGTCAATGGATCTTTATTTTATTTATTTATAAGTGGTGCTGAGAATTGAACCCAGTGCTTCACACATGCTAGGCAAGTGCTCTACCACTGAGCCACAATCTCAGCCCAGCAGAATGCATTTTGATTTATTGTACACAAATGGAGCACAACTTTTCATTTCTCTGGTTATACACAATATAGAGTTACACCATATGTGCAGTTATACATGTGCCTAGGGCATTGTTGCCCATCTCATTCCACCATCTTTCCTGCCCCTCATGTTGTAGTCTTGCAAATAACTTGTCTACACTTCACCCATGTTCTGGGACTATGTGAGGCCAAAGTTAAAGGTGATGGACTAATTGAATCTAGCAGAGAAAGGCAGCATAGCATTCAAGAGGTGGTATAAATATTGCTACTGGCTTTTAGACAGGTTTACTGTGAAAATTTGGAGTAAAAAGCAAAAAAGAAAGATTTTGAAAGCTTGTACTTTGGCCAGGAAAGTTCATGTAAAACTGGAGCCAAAGAAAGTGTTGTTAGTTAAAGTTAATACTAAAAAGAAGTTAATACTTTGCATGGAGACTACAGAAAGATGACTTGAGTGAATTCAGAAATTTGCAAGACCATACCCAACACAGGGTCAAGATATAATAGAAAAAACTTGTTTTAGAGACCATTGGGGCATCCTATTCCTCCCTTTTGGAATGGAAATTTTTACTTGGTGCCATTATATATTGGATGTATAAAACTTGCTTTTGATTTTTTTTAAGTACTGGCCATTGAACCTAGGGGCAATTTATCATTAAACCATATCCACATCCCTTTTTTAAATTTTAAACTTTTGAGACAGGGTCTTGCTAGGTTGCTTAGGGCCTTCACTAAGTTTCTGAGGCTGGCCTTGAACTTGCATTCCTTATGCCTCGGCCTCCCAAGTCACTGAGATTACAGGCATCACCATCATAAGGGGCTTCTTTTGATTTTTAAGGGGCTCACAGCTAAAAGTTTGCCTTACCAGAGGATACTTTGAGTTTGGACTTTTGGACAATGCTAGAACTGCTAAGAAAATAAGGACTCTGGGAGATGGACTAAATGCATTTTGCACTATAAGATGGGTAGACTATTATGGTTTGGCTCTTAGGGGGCAGGGGCAGACTGTTATGGTTTGGCTATGAGGTGTTGTCCTGTTATAGTTTAGATATGAGCTATCCACCAAAAGTTCATATGTGAGACAGTACAAGAATTTTCAGATGTATAATCAGTGGATTGATCAATGGATATGGATTAACTGGGTAGTGACTGTAGGCAGGTAGGGTGTGGGTGGAAGAAGTAGGTAACTGGGTGGTGGTGTAGAGTGGTGACAGAGAATAGGAGAGTTGAGATTGGGGGGTCTCTAATGATCTCATAGCTGTGGTGTGCCTGGTCCCTGGGGATGTTTCTGTGTGAGGGCATAGGATGCCTAACTGCTATTGTAATGCCCTGCATGAGGAGGCTCTGTGGAAGAGTCTTACCAGCTTTAACTTTGATCTTAGGCACACAGCTCCAGGGACAGAGGAATTCTCATGCTAGACAACCACAGTGTTTCACCAGCTCTGCTCTCCTAGCCTGCTTCACAGTAACCTTGAACAACTGGCCTTCCTGAGTGTTACACAAAGCTCCTAACCATGCACATTGCAACTGTGGATTGCAAATGGGGAAAGGCTGCATAGACGTTTCTAGTTCTGTAACTTTCTTTTTTTTAAGTTTATACACACACATATATATTTTAAATATTTTTAAGTTGTTGATGGACCTTTATTTATTTGTATGCAGTGCTGAGAATTGGACCCAGTGCTTCACACTTGCTAGGCAAGCACTGAGCTACAACCCCAGCCCTAGTTCTGTAACTTTTTCTGAGTACAAAGAATAATGCTTGCAGTCTTTAACCTAATAATGAAACATATATAAATAAAGATTGGTGGTGTAACTCTTTAGATCTGTTTCTTCATCAGAAAGCAGCACTCCACCTGATACCAGCTATTTATCCTCACAATCTGCATATGTAAGTCTTTATTTTCTGATTCCCTATTGCCCCTTCCTGGAACCAGGAGTGTGGCTGTACTCGCCTCGGCAGGTATGCCTTTGGGGTTTGTTTTGTTCCTAGTGAACAGAGCTTGCTCTGTTTCCTGATTGCCATGTCCTGAGCGTCTTTCCTCTGCTGAACCTTTCTGCCTCACCTCAGGTTCAAAGCTATGGAGTTAGCTGATTGTGGACTAACCCTCTGAAACCGTGAGCCAAATTGAACTTTTCCTTCTCTTAGTTGTTCTTGTCAGGTCATCTGGGCACAGGGAAGCAAAGACAACTAAAACACCCCTGCAAACTCCTATGTTAATGCAGGAGGAGAAATGATTAGATTATGAGATCTGTAAGCTAAGCAGTCCATCCTAGTTTGAATGGACAAGCTAAGTGGTAACTATAGGCAGGTAGGGCATGGCTGGAGGAGGTAGGTCATGAGGTCATCTTCCCTGAACCTCCCTTCCACTTCCCCTACTTCCTGGCAGAGCACAGCAAAGCGGTGTTCATCCACCATACCATTCTTCCCTGATGTTCTGCCTTACCTTGGGCCCAGAGCAATGAAACTGCCTAACCATGGACTGAACCTCTGAAACTATGAGCCAAAATATACCTTTTCTTGTCCAGTATTTTGGTCACAGTGACATAAAGCTGACTAACACACAAGCTCATCAGATAGTTATTGGTTCAGCATATGGGCTCTTACTGTGAAGCAGTTAAAATTATCATATTCATTGACTATTGCTTATTCAATATTCAGATTAAGAAGTAACCCAATAACGATTTGAAACTCTATTTGTCTAACTCAGGCTTCATATTCTTACCAGTTCGCCTGGATATTAAACACACTCAAAAATATGGTGGTGAGGAGAGAAAATGAACCCAAGTGAAAAGTCTCTGGAAACTCCGTGAATGTTGGTGACTTCCAACTGGAAGCAAGATAGAATTAAGATTACCCATTCATCTCTACCCCTTTTGCCTTCACAATAAAGAGTCCAAAATATTTCTCCTATAGCCTTTTCTGTTCAGACTGGAAGTGTTTCAGACTGACAGTTCTGCATTCCAGATTTAACAGGCTGCAAATCCTTTAGGACTAGATTAAAAGCAAGCCAGAGAAATGCTTCCTCCCATCATATTTTATTTTAGTTCACCATTTCTTCATCCAAGGGAACATATGCTTTCTATACCCTTGGAAAAAACAACAATAACCCCACACACAATAATTTCTTTAGGATTTTATTTTGAAGGAGTAACATATTTTGATAGTAAAAGGGTGCCTATAAAGATTGGTCTTTGAATTATCTTACATTTCATAGAGTTAGTTTTTAAAATTGTAGTCAGTTTTTAAAAATTTAGTATGTTTCAAAGTATCAACAAAAACATATGTTGTTTTATATATTATTTTCAATAATCTGACAAGTCCACTATGTACTTTTGTCCTTCATAAAGCTATGAAGCAGACCAAAACATCAATATTTTTTGCTTTTATACCAGAATAATATCAACTTAGTATTGTAACACTGCATATCATGCTGCTCAGAATATGTCACTAATGACTCAATGGAGAAATAGATAGCAAATGCAATTTTGATAAAATTAAAACATGGGTGTGTGAAATAAAAATGATAAAAGGAGTCATTGGAGGTGAAAAGATACTTCTGCCTTTGAGATGTAAAACAATAAAACATCAAGATCCCGTCAGCCTTTAAAATCACAGTACTTGTTACGATTAGGTATTATCAAGCTAGTCATTGAATAAGACTAAAGGAAAAAAGGTAAGACAGGTAAAATTGTTGACAAGGAGAGTGATCAAGAAGAGGGAAAGTAGGGTAAGTACTGTGTATTATTCTAGAGATTGGCATTGTAAGCAACAAAAACAAACTCAGTTACACAGCAAAGCAATATATTTGCATTTTAACAAAGAGGCCAAGCAAGTGAGACCCAGATCTGCATTTAATAGTCATGGTTGCTCCTACGTAGATAAATGGAAAGAATAGTAAATTATGTGGAAAACAACATATTCACTTCCTTGTCTCACAATAAAGTGAGTTCTTTGATAAAATCCAGAATGTAATGTCTGATGGATGTAGGGTTTTTTGTTTGTTTGTTTGTTTGTTCTTATTTTAAATGAGATCTTGCTATGTTGCCCAGGCTGGTCTTGAACTCCTAGCTAAATGATCTTCCTGCCTCAGCCTCCAGAGTAGCTGGAACTACAAATATGTGCCACCACGCCTGGCTAAGGATGTGCATGTCTTAATAGAATGTCCACTAATGATACTAGCAGAGGTATGATGGGTAGGAAAAGCAAATCTAATCCAGTGTCCATTACAGTAAAGGTTGTTTGCTATTCCCCAAAAGTCCCATTCTATCTTCCATGAGACAGCTGCTAGATCCCATCAAAGTATGGTATCATTTCAGAGACTTAGAGTTGGTCATTCTTACTCTAAGTCTGTTGATGGCAAATTGGGCACTCATCCAGGTAAACCTTGATAAGGGGAGAAACATGGTGTTGAACCAGTGCCTGATTTTTATCCTAGTCCTCAGAACCATTTTATTCCTGAATCCGCCTATCATGTATTGGGGTGAACCATGAGAAAGATTCACTGATACCTTCAAAGCACTTGATTATTATTGTTCACCATTCACCTGATCCATACAATCCTTCCTCTGAAGAAAACAGCAGATACCATGACTCAGTTGACAAATTATTCGTTAGGGTTTATATGTGAAATTCCCCAAAATCTCATGCATGAGGCCGTGTAAGAAGGTTTAGAGGAGAAACAATTAGGTTATAGCCTTAACCTAATTAGTGAATTAATCCCTGATGGGATTGACTGAGTGGTAACTAGGAGCAGGTGGGGTGTGGCTAGAGGAAGTGGTTCATCGGGGGGCATGGCTATGGGGTATATATTTCTTTCCTCTCCCCTCTCCTCATCATCATGTGACCTGCTTCCCTCAGCCATACTTCCTCCACCATGATGTTCTGCCTCACCTTGAGCACCAAGGAATGGAGCCTGCTGTTTATGCCCCCAAATAAACTTTTCCTCCACTACAATTGTTCTGGTTGGGTATTTCAGTCACAGAAGCGAAAAAGCTGACTAAACATTAGTGAAATATTCCATACAACTCCTAAAAAGTAATTGATGGAGGAAATGGGAGACTTAAATGGGCTCAGTAAGTGCTGATTTAGCATGAAAGTCCTAGGATTTAGAGAATTTCAAGTTATATACTTAAATTTAACTAATATGTGAGTTATCATACCTATTTGGGGGAAGAATGGCATTTAAATTTTTCCACTAAATAAAATGAAATGTGACTATTTTTTTTAAAGCTTCCTCAGAAGGCAGAGCTTGCTATGCACTAAATTGTGCTGCTGCCCCATTCATATATTGAAACTCCAACCCTCAATGTGACTGTATCTGGAGACAGGGTCTTTAGAAAACAACTAAGGTTAAATGAGGTCACAAGCAGGGGTCCCTAAACCAATAGGACAGTGGCCTTATAGGAGGCAGAGATTAGGACACACACATGCATATTAGGAAGACCAAGTGAAGATATATGAAGAGTATAGCTATCCATTGACCCTTGGAAGAAACTAACCCTGCTGACATCTTGATTTTGGACTTCTTACCTCTAGAACTGTGAGGAAATAAATGTCATTTAAGCCACTCAGTCTATGGTGTTTTGTCACAGCAGCGCCAGAAAACTAATACAGATTGTAATATAACCTACAGAATAATGTAAGACTTCATGAGTGTTTGCTGATATAAATAATAGTAAGTAGAGGAAAAGGGAAAGTGTCTCCTTAGAGTAGAATGCCATCTAATAAACAAGGAATAATATAATTAGAAAATCACTATTTGAATAACCATCATAGTAATAATTGGTCTTAGCAAGAAATAATGTATGTTAACAGTAGCAGATAATTTGATGAGAAACAGAATATCTACTTAGCCTAATAATTGCTTCGCATAAAATTACAACGGGTAAAACAGTGATACCACAGTGGAGAAACCTGGCAGATGCCACCTTACCTAACTCAACATTCCCAATAATAAGACAAACTGGCATCCTGTGCCTCGACGAGAACACGCAGACATTGCAGCCCAAACTTCATCACGTGCAATCACAAGGAAATCAGACGAATCCAAATTGAAGAATGTTCTACAAATTAATGGCCTGTCCTATTAAAAAAAAAAAAATCAGAAGTCCTAAAAGGCAAAGCAATACTAGGGGAACTACTTCAGACTAAACCAAATTAAAGAGGGGCAGGACAACAAAATGGTAAGTGTAGTCCTGGATGGGACAATTGGTACCAGCTGAATACCGAGGGGAGATTAAATAGTCCGGCATCGGTGTTGAACTTCCTTGTAGGTGACTGTACTGGAGTTATGTAAGAATAACACCGCCATCGCACATTGAGTCTACCAATCAATAGCCGCTGGCCACGGCCGCCTCCTCCCCTCCCCGGCTATTTAATGATTCAGACGAGCCCTCCCAGCGCTTCCCGTAGCCCCCAGACAGCATCCCTATCCTGCTTCGGGGGCTTTTTTCTCTCTGCCTTTATCATACCCTCCACCTTTTCCTCACCTGAACCCTCAATTCTACATACCCCTACTTCTGCTTCCTTGCTCTCCAGCTCTCTGGTGCGCTGCCCTCCCTGACTCCTTCCACCTGCTGCGCCCAGCTCACTTGCTTCTCGGTGCGCACTCCTCACCCAGCGCTTGGCGGTGCGCCTGCGCTCTGAGCCTGCGGGCTGCGGAGTTGGGGAAACTTCTGCGACTCCTGTTGCGGTGAGCACGGGATCCAGGCTCCGGGACCGACGCCCGTACAGGGCTGGGACAGGTGGTTGCGCTACCCGCGATGGGCTGCTCCAGCAGCGCCCTCAACAAGGCCGGAGACAGCAACAAGTTCCGCAGTGGTGAGCAGGGGCCCCGGCCACACTCCTGGGTTGGGGATTCGCGTGGGCTGTCTCCCCCAGAGTTCCAAAAGATGCATCTGAGCATAGCCCACCCAGCAGGGGGCGAGCTCGTTCCTGGATGATGAGAGCGGGAACCCTAAACCAAGTGCTATGCCTTCTCCCCCAACACCCCCAAAATCTGAACCAGCTTGAGATCCAGGGCGCATCGATTCGTGTGCGTCCCGCTGTGCGCGCAGTCCCCCACGCAGGGCCCATGGCCGGCGCTGGCTTACCCTGTCGGTTGATGTGACTGCGAGTACTAGGATCAAATCCCTAACGTGGTTACCACGTTCCCTTAAACACATAAGAAATGACCATCGAGACCTCCCCTTTGCTCCCATGAGAGTTTCAGCATCCAAGATGGCAAAGGACGTAGAGAATATGGACCGGCATTAACTCTATCAAATAGGTTCCTCCCGCACTTTTGAAGAGGTCAAAGATACTTTCCCCTATCCTTGGCTTCTGTATTTCTTGAGAAATAGGTATGTGATAAAAGGTGGCCACCACTAAATCTTATAAATTCAACTGAGTATTTTGAGCGTCTGCTATATAGTAAGTAGCTCAGTATTTGGCTGGATGCTGGAGATAGATACCGGTGATCCTACTTATGGAAATCAAGAGTAGAAAAGATAAACACAAGAAACAAGTGATAAAGATAGTTTCTGACAGCAGTAAGCATTGTGAAAAGAATTAAAGCAGATCAATGAACCAGAGAATGACGTTAGTTCTTTGAGTTTCGGACAAAACTTTGAATGTTAAGTTAGTTTACAATCTTCAAGGCTAACTTTAGGGGGAATTTTATATTGTAGTTATCATTTTCACTTAACACTTAACATTTCACTTAACAAGGTCTTGTGTTGCAATAACAGAGGTGTCTTCCTGTTTGATTTTGTGGTAGAGAGCACAGGATTGTCATGAATACTGTTTAAAAGCTCAGCCACCTTGTCCTCGTTAGAAATACGTTGTACTGCTGTTATTTTCATGGTATGTGATAATTTGTATTTCTAGTTTTAGTAGAAGACAGAAAACAATTTAAAGTTAAGAAGTAGGCAAAAAATAATAATTAATTCCAAACCCCTTCTCACTGAAAACACTAAAGCACAGAAAGTCCATTCCTAATGCACAGTGCTTGTTAACTGTTCTCCTAAACAGGCCAGCACCCCCGTGCCCCAACATGCCCTGAAGAGGCTAGTGCAAGGAACAATGGTTTTGATGTTTTATGCTTTGTTTTATGAAATCAGGTGGATTTTTGTATTCTATTCCATAATAATCCTTATTGGTTTCAGTATAAAAAACTGAAACAAAGCGATACAGGAGTGATTAGAGGGATATGTTATATTATACTGGCTTCTCTTACCTTCTACCATGCCTAAAATATCCTGGTAGTAGTATCTTGGTTTAAAAAATAGAGCATTGGGCTGGGCATGTAGCTCAGTGATGGAGTGCAGGCATAGTATGTGCTAGGCCCTGGGTTCAATCTTCAACATAAAAAAACCCCCAAATCATAAATTTTTAAATTGAAAAAAATGTATATTTCAGGGGAAGTAACTCTTGGGGAGAGGCAAAAGCATTCAATTGATGAGATGGAGGTTTCAATATTCTCATTTAGAAAATATCACCAGCATTAATAACCATTCACATGAGTTACACTCGTTTTTTTATTATTGCTTTCATTGCTATTCTAGTTTACATGGCTGTTGTTCTAGAAGAAATGTTGAAACACTTGACAACCAGTTTTAGTGTATAGAACATTAAAAACATGCATAAATTGTTTAACACATATTTAATCAATCAACAGGTGTATTGCTTCTGATCCTCTATCAGACAATACTCTTGTAATTGGATACTATTATATGTTCAGCAGCATTTCAACTCCATGATCTTGGAGGTCTGATAAATAATTCATTCCTGTTTTAAACTTCCTTAAATCCAAGGTACAACCCCAAGCCTGTGTAAATGTACTTTTAGATAAAACAGTCCAAGCTGGCTGTTGTGGCACATGCCTGTAATCCCAGGGGCTTGGGAGATTGAAGCAGGGGGATCACAAGTTTGAGGCCAGACTCAGCAACCTAGTGAGACCTCATCTCAAAAAAAAAAAAAAAATTCAAAGGGCTGTGGACATAGCTCAGTGGTGAAGTACCCTTGGATTCAGTGCCCAGTACCAAAAATAAAAAATTAATACAACAGTTCAAGTTCATTGAACATCCTATACATGCATTCATTCACTGTACCCCCAGTGCCTAGCAATACTGGGCACATAATAGATTCTCAGTACTTATTTGTCGAACGAATTAGTTCATTTAATTCTTATAACAGTGCTATGGCTAAGTATTATGATTATCCCAATATTACAGGTAAGGAATAAATAAGTTATCACAAGTCACAGGGCTTCTCAAAGTCAGATCTGAGCTTTGAACCAGTTTGTGTTAGCTATATTTAAATTTGGTTTTCCCTCAGATCATTCTGGGTCCCCATTAGATATGTGATTACCCACCATGCAAACTGTAAAAGAAAAGTAATAAAGAGTGTTTATTCTAATCCCTAAATAAGATGTTTACTATTTAGGTGTTGTACAAATAAGATACATAGTATTTAAACACATAACATATTTATATATTACATATAAATAAAGCACATCATATAACTATTATAACATATTGCACAAAACATTAATGTATTAATTTATACTATTATATGTACTATTACTGTACGATATTAATATTGTACAGTATTACCATTGCTGTATAATATTAATATTACTATCACTGTACAATATTAATATTGTTAATATGTGAATATATTTATTACGTTTATTTTGTAGTTTCCATAGTGGGTGACCACATATCTAATGGGTATTCAGTGATTTGAGGCATATGACATAAAGTAAACATAATATATATTATAAACAAGAAAAACATTTAAATTCTTAAGAGTTGGTAAAATATGAGGTTTACATTTGCTTCCAAATTTAAACTAGGAATAGCTAGAGGACATTGAACTTTAGTGATATTTCAAGCAGAGCGTGTAGTTGTAAAGAAACTTCTAGTGCTTTCCTGTAAGAACAGATAACCTTCATTCCATAAGAGATTTTTAAAGATTCACACTAGCAATCTTAGAACTCCATGGATTGTACTAAAATACATGAACTATCCTGTGTACTGGATTTTTGTTGATAGATCTGCCTTACTGAATTTTCTATAAGAGATTTCTAGCTTAAAAAGAGTTGTACATGATGCAATATTGACCTACAAGCAAAAGAATCATTAAGTAATGGGCTAAGTTCTTTCTTGGATCTCTTCTATCTCTAACATCTTATGACATTAAAATCAAAATGTACTTATTTTCTAGGCTTGAATTTAAATCAGCAGCTACTTGTTAGGAAGCCTGTAGGTGACATACCGGTAATCTATTCTAATGACATGTGAACGCTTGCTTTGACCTACCAGCCACTGAACCCCCACCCCGTCTTCTTACCTCTAAAGCCCAGGTATATTCATTGGGAGAACAGAGGTGGAGATTGGCCTCTGGTCATAAAGAATTATCCAGTGCTACTCAGTGAAAAACAGTAGTGCCTGATACTGGGTACTTAGATTTCCACTAAGTGCCTGAAGATGTAACGAAAAAGACATTTCCTTCCAAAAGGACAATTAGATTGAAAAGGTCGTGTTGATTCCACAGACTTTAATGTCCCCTGGGGTCTAAAGACCTTTGCATTGGATCCCTGCTCTGCTTCACTAGCCCCAGCTAACATGAATAATGCTCCTTTCTTTCCTAGTATAAATGTCATCCGTTTCTAGTAGGATTCTTCTTCCTGAGACTTAATATTTTAAGCACCAATATAGAGTAAATAGGTGGTAATTATTGGCAAATCCATTGCTAGGTTAATGTGTACATTTCCACTGACAGCTGTACTCATTTCTTTGTTTTAACCTGGACTTTCACTAGATGCTTGGGTCTCTGCTGCCTAGGCAATTGCAGGAGGCTTGAATTTCACAGTTAGGTGAATTGTTCTTTGTACCACGGGCACACCTTCCCGCTTCAAACAATATCTTCGCATGGAGACATTTTAGTCCTAATTGGACAAACATTTTCCCTTTGTAGTTGAAGAACAAACATCATTAATATTAAAATGAATTTGTATAGGCTTTTCTTGTATACAGGAATTACATAAATGGGATTTTTTTTTTCCAAATGCAATGCCTCCAGAATGAGTCTTGAGTGCTTGGTGTATCTTTGTGGTATGCTCGGTTATGGCATACAGCTAATTAAAACAGAATATAGGAACTGCACACATGGTTCAAAAAATGTGAAAATATTTGAAAAAGTTATGCAGTGAAGAGTACACCTCCCACTCCATCCTCACCATCTCCTTGGTCCCAGTCACATATGTAAACATTAGTTTGGGTTTTCTTTTTGGCGGGGAGGGGTATTTTCTTTTGAAGTTTCTATATGAATTACAAATATTCTTTCCCTCTCTAATTTATATTTAAAATGTATTATACTCTATTCACTGTTCTTCATCTTGATTTTTACCAAACAAGATGAAGATTTTTCCATATTTATATATAAAGAACTTATTTCTCCTTTTCTACACCTACAAAAGGATCTGTTGTGTGATTTATTTAACCAGTCCCCTACTGAGGGACATTTGATTTGTTTCCAGTCTTTTCCTGTTACAACAATGTTGCAGTGAATTCCTTTGTGAATACATCATTTTGAATGTGTGCAAATATATCTCTAGGGAGATTTCCCAGAAAAGCATTACTAGGTCAAAGCAGTATTATTAGACATCAACAATTTTGATAGAAAACTACCCAAATAACTTCTGTAAGAGTTATGCCAGTTTACACCTTGATCAACAATAAAATAAATCTTTTTCCAACAATTGAAAACTTTCAGCCAAGCATGATGTAGCCTGTAATCCCAGCTACTGTGGAGGCAGGAGGATCAGAAATTGGAGGCCAGCCTTGGCAACTTAGCAAGATGCTGTCTCAAAATAAAAAAATAAAAATAAAAAGGGATGAGGATGTAGCTCAGTGATAGAGCACCCCTGGGTTTAATCCCTAGCACTGCAAAAAAGAAAGAAAGAAAAGACAAAACTTTCAGAGGTTTATGCATCCACATCAAAACAGGAGCATGGGGCTGGGGTTGTGGCTCAGTGGTAGAGTGCTTGCCTTGCAAGCATGAGGCACCGGGTTCGATCCTCAGCACCACATACAAAATAACATAAATAAATAAAATAAAGGTTTGAAAAAAAGATTAAAAAAAAAAAACAGGAGCATGGAGCAGAGTCAGATTAGGTAGGGGTTATCTTCTTGATCTCGATGCCCACAGTAGCCTTATAGAGCAAAATTTTTTTGGTCAGGGGGAGCTATTGGGGATTGAACTCAGGGGCATTTAACCACTGAGCCACATCCCCAGCCCTATTTTGTATTTTATTTAGAGACAGGGTCTTGCTGAGTTGCTCAGTGCCTCACTAAGTTGCTGAGGCTGGCTTTGGACTTCTAGTCCTCCTGCCTCAGCCTCCTAATCTGCCCAGCACCACTGCATCCTGTGAACAAATGTTAACAGCACCAAATTCAAGTAGAATAGTAATGCTTAGTAAGCATAAGTAACTTTCCCAGGATCTCAGAGTTAGTAAGTGATGGAGCTGGGGCTTAAGCCCCATGTGTATGATCTCGAAGCCCTTTGTTTTTTTTTCACAACCTCCACACTTCCATCTGGGGTCTAGTCCTGTTTCTGCCAGAAACGTGTATGGTCATCTTACACATAGGAAAAATTCAGTCAATAGTTAACTATTGAATGGGTAGATGGGTGAATGGAGAGATTGACAGAAATGTGGATTTGGACTACTTAGAGAAGCAGAGGACTTAGGACCCAATAGATAGCAGAAACTGAAAGGTGGCACTGGCTAAACTGGGCTTGGGAATCGAGTGCTGGATTGAGAACAGTCTCCTAGTCAGGCAGGAAGGTAAACACAGCAAAACAAAGCTTGCTTATGTAGTGTAGTGTTAAATCATGCTTCTCAAAGGCTGCCACACATCCCAACTGATCCATAATTTCACTTTTGTTAATGTTTTACAATATTAAATTTGAAAAGATACCCCAACACTCACTGAGTCACTTGAAGTTTTGGTAAAATGGACATAAAATATCAGTCTTGGCTATGTTTGGTGTCCTGTGTGGATGTATGTGGGTTGTACTGGGTTATGTTTGTTTGTTTTTTTAAAGCAAAATATAGGTCTCTAAGTGAGTGTTAGTGTCTTTACAGTGCCATGATGACCTCAGAAGCTTCAGCACCCATTTCAGGGTTGTTGCTGTTGTTCACATCCCTTGATGCCCTTCTGGGGAATTGCCTTCAAGCTCTAGAGTACATTCTTTTGTACATGTCCAAGGATGTCCAAGTTTTATTCTCTAAGAATAAAGATTGGAAAATAAAATAACTCCACATTGTTTTTTTTTTGGTACCAGGGATTGAACTCAGGGGCACTCAACCACTGAGCCACATCCCCAGCCCTATTTTGTGTTTTGTGTAGAGACAGGGTCTCACTGAGATGCTTAGCACCTCGCTGTTGCTGAGGCTGTCTTTGAACTCGCGATTCTCCTGTCTCAGCCTCCCAAAGTGCTGGATTACAGGTGTGCGCCACCATGCCTGGCTTCCACATTGTTTTTACAGCTAAAACCTCTGGGAATTAAGTGTGTTATGAAGGTGGGTGAAATAAGCTAGGCAGCACTGGTGTGCATTCCTAGGTCTACCTGTGTCGAATGTGTCTCGGTTTCCAGCTCATGAGAGTGGGTTACAGTGTTGGTGTTTCTCCAGATTTCAGGGCAGCTGGGCAGTCTTGACAGCCCGAGTCTTCTGGAACAGCTTCTTCTACTTGTCTCAGCGCTGCATGAATATCATATTCTACATATGCCAGGACACAAAAGAGACTGGGAAGCCCTGGGACGTGCTTTCCAAATGTCTATCATTTTTACCTGTAGTTTCTCTTTCTGAAAGACAGCACCTGCCTTTAACCACCCCAGCAGGGACCTGTTGCCATGTCCTCCCCACACCATTCTCTTGACTCATTTTCCCCCTCACTGTCATTGCTAATGAGAAGGGATAAGTTCCTTGTTTTCTGTAAGCTGATTTTTTTGTGTGCCTATTTTTGCCTTTTTCCATTTTCCTAAAACTGGCAAAAACCAGAGTTTCTGGGGCTGGGATTGTAGCTCAGCGGTAGAGCGCTTGCCTTGCATGCGTGAGGCCCTAGGTTCGATCCTCAGCACCACATACAGAGCAATAAAATAAAGACATTATGTCCATCTACAGCTAAAAAAATATTAAACAAAAAAACAAAAAAACAAAAAACCAGAGTTTTTTTTGGCTAGTTTCCTTTTCTTTTGCTTGCCCTGATCTGTGGACTAGAGGGTTATAAGTAGCTCTAGTGACCTGTACCCCTTATGTGTGTGTGTGTGTGTGTGTGTGTGTGTGTATTCAACACACTGAGAGACAACATAGAGTGCTGATTAAGGACATGGATCTCGGAGTAGGAATATAGCTTAATGGTAGAGGACTTGCCTATCTTGTGCAAGGTTCCAGGTTCCATCGCCAGCACTGGGTGGGTGGGGGGAAGAATGTGGGTTTGAAGTTAGACTGTATGGGTTCAGGTCTTGGTTCAGAATCATTTATTAGTTGTGTGACTTTGAGCCAGTCACTCCACCTGTCTATGCTTCAGTGACCACATCTGTAGAATAAGATCAACAATACTACCTATTTCATAAAGTTGTTCTGAGGAATAAACAAGCTGATATATATATATGTGTGTGTGTGTGTGTGTGTGTGTGTGTGTGTGTGTGTATACATACATACAATATATATATATAGAGAGAGAGAGAGAGGAGAGAGAGAGACATATATAATAAACACACACACACACACACACACACACCGTATCTAGGATGTAAATGTTGCCAACAGGGATTGGCAAACTGGCCTGCTAGCCAAATCCAGCCTACTACCTGTTTTTGTAAATAAAATGTTTTTGGAATGTAGACTTACCTATTCTTACATCTTATTATGGCTGCTTTCTCACTAGGACAAGCTGAGAAAGTTTAAGGCCATCTCCCTCCCAGTGTGGAGCTCTCTTGGACCCATTCAGTCTCTTGATTCATTGCTACATCAATATCCACACGTTGTCTCTCATGCTCACAGTGGTATGCTACCATGAAGATGCCGCCTACACCAGATGTTGGCAGGTGTGCAAAACTCATGCACTTGCACCCCTACCCAGCAATTCTGTGTGCTCATCAGCCACTTCAGTCTCTCCTAACGAGCTCCCTTTGCCTTCCCTGGTGACCCTATAGATAACCTAATCGTTTTGTTTAGGTGGGGATCTTGTTAAAATACAGATTCTGGTTCTGTGGCTCTGGGGTAGGGCTTGAGATTTAGCATTAACAAATATTCCAAGGTAATGCTGATGGTGCAAGTTCTGGGACCACAATTGGCCTTTAAAAGCACCTGAATCTTCAAGGTGAGATGAAACTTCCTTGGGCTTAAATCTGAACTGTGCTGTCTATGAGCTATTTGCCCCTCCCAGATAAAGATGCCATAATTTCCTATACTGTATGATGGCATAACAATAGATCTACCCTGTGGAGTTGTCTGAAGGGTTGGAGGTGACCCATATACAGTTCTTTATGGTGTCTCAGTACACACCAACTGTGGAGACATGAGAGCAGAATGCATTTTGATTCATTGTGCACAAATGGAGCACAACTTTTCATTTCTCTGGTTGTCCTGGAGACACCTTGTGGGCAAGGCTGTTTTGGTAGATTGTGTCTAATATGTACATGTCAGAGACATGATGTTCTCTCATTTCCTTGTTCAGTGAGATGACTCTGGTTTTACAATCTATATTTCTACCAAAATGTTAGATTTCCTTATGCTAGTAATGACCATCCATCTTTTTCAGTGGCAAATGCTATTGATCATTTCAAAAGTGATGTTTTACATTACAACATCTTTGAAATCAGAATTTCTCTTGTAGGAGTCTAAAACAAATAAAATGGGAAAAATATATCTGAAGGAGGCAAATCTTTGTCATGGTTTGATGACAAGCTCTGTAGCTCTCCCATGTCAGCCTCTCTCATAAGCAGGAGTCCCATATCTCCATGTGAGCTCATCAAGTGTTCCAAAAGTACCTTTCCACCTACATGCTCTTATTTCTCCCTAGTTAAATATCAACATTAGGTTTGCCTTCAAACTTTATCTCATATACTTTTGTGATGATCCAAAGGAATTTTAGATATGCAAATTCAGGTAGTTCTATTAAAAAAGAAAAATAGTCTGGTACAACCAGAGAAATGAAAAGTTGTGCTCCATTTGCGTACAATGAATCAAAATGCATTCTGCTGTCATGTATACCTTTAAAAAAATAAAAGAAAAATTTAAAAAAGTAATCTGATTTTTATTTACCCTCTGTAGGACTTTTTGGCTAATGATTTTATACTTCAATTACATGAAATGTTGCTTAATTTGGCCTCTCCTCAAAATGAGTGCCTGGTTCATATCTCTCAGCTAATGAAATGCGCACCTGGGGATTAGCATTTTGTCATGATATACATGACAGTGCTTAAAACACACTGTGATGTAGGAAAGAGGCAGAACCATCCAGAATAGCATTGCTAGTAGTCCATGTTTATTGGATAGATGGAAAATCATAGAATGGGACTGAGGAGAAAGCTAGGTAAGAAAATGAGGAGGAGGACAGGTGGACGCCTCTTTGGGAGTGGCTCATGCTGCATCCCTGGGTTCCAAAGCTTGAAAGTTACAAGAAACTAGAAATAACAGCAGCGGGGACCAGGATCTCCCCTCCTCACTGACTCTAGAAAACCTAGTAGACAGCACAGTGAGGCCTTTGCGATGTCTGATATGGCATAGTCTTAGGAAATATTGGCCTCAAGTTTTTCTCCTTGTTGGGTAAAAGCTTTTCATTTCTGATTAGGGCAACAGACTGAGTTGAAAAGCTTCCTTCATAATGTGAATTTCAGGTATGTTAGCTTTAGTTCTAATCCCTTCTGTGATGTTGCCTAGTATTTAGTTTCTTTGTGTGTCTATCACAACGGTGCTTATGACCAGGGTTCTGTTAGTTCAGCTGTCACAACAAATTTGTGCCTGAATCAATTTTCAACAGAATGAAGAGAGAAAATGTGCACAAAGGATTAGCCCAGGGCAGTGTATGATTTGATGAACTGTAGGGTTCAGAAAACAGACACATCTTTAAACAACTTTGGATGTGGAAACAATGCATATGTCCAAAATATTTATTACATAATAGCACAGGTTAAGCATAGATTGTCTCCTATTTGTGGAAAAAAAATGTATCTCACTGTTTTCCAAGTAAGGATGCCAGAAGAAATGATGCATTATCTTCTACCTTGAGAAGGTATGTTGGGGATTCATAAAAACCTGTGGACAGAGTGCATGGGGATGTGTTGGTAAGAGCTAGTGTACAGGTACCACATTGTACTTAATGAGGAAATGATCTGAATTTCCCTGCAGACAATAAGTTCTAGGATAGCGGGGACCAGATCTTTCTTGTTACCTGCTATAACCTCTGTGGCCAGCCCAGAATTGGCCTGTCATAGGCAATTGATGGATACTTGATGAGTCAATGAAATCAAAGCCAGCAAATAGAATAGAACATTTATTTATATAAAAGCTATAGTGGCCTTTACTAATGCCAGTGCAGTCTGGTCAAATCATTGCTGATATTACAAATACGGTTCCATTATCTATCAATTACATTCTAACACTTAGCATAATAATACGATGTTGTAGGTCATCATTGACAACTACATTGTGTTTAGGGAACTCTTTATGCAAGCCCTTTAATGTTGCAGGTTCTTCATTATTTTTTGTTAATTTTTAGTGGAATTTATTGACGGGCCACTCCTAACTGTCAAGGGACCCTTGTAAAATTGGAAGAAGCCCTCCCCAGTCACTGCCAACACATGCAGCCTTGCAGGTGCACCAACCCCTCTGCCCTGCAGCAGGATGCTTCTGTGCAGTGAGAAACCTGTGAGCTCTGTGCAGTGTCCCCATTTACTAACTATCTTCTCACATTAGCACCTCAGTTTATTTTTCTAGTAATCTCCCCCAAGCAAACAATATCACCATTTTACAGATAAGGAAATTGATGTCCCGAGAGATTAGGAACTGGTTTATATTGCACAGCCAAGTAAGTTGTGAAATCAGGACTCACACTCAGGCTACGAACAGTCTGGAATGCCTTGCTTCAGCTGAAGGGAAGGCGGAGAGATTAAAAAAAAAAATAGTATACTTCTCTCAGCAGTGTAGGGGTAAAAACAATCTGAAGTATATGAAACCAGGAGCCAGAAAGGAAGTTTTAGTGGTAATTGTAGACTTTATCATTGTGTTCTTTGAGACACAGTTTGAAAACATCGTTTATTTTTCCATCTTTTCATTTATTTCGTCTAATCTTTCTTCCTCTGGAGTAATTCATGAGAAGGTACCAGTATTAAAATAATAAAATCACTTTACTTCTATGTTTGTCTATTATAATTTCATCCTTGATAGATCATTGAGAGAGCAATGCTTGATTGGCACTCAGTGGTTGTGAGTCCCTATGCAGGGACCTTCCAAATAGTAACTTATGCAGTCCTCACCACAGCTCCCTGGTCAGGGGCTGACACTAGTCCTGCTTTATAGGAGGTGAACTGAGGTAAGAGAGGCTTAATAAGGCTCTCTGGAGCCAGGTGGAGAAACTAGAATTCAAATCCACTATGTACATTATAGGTGTCATTTTCAAGGTCATAAGATCTCTATCTTCCTAAAGCAGATTGTTTTCTTCTATCACCTAGGAAAAAGAATCTTTAAGCTATTTGTTAGGAGGTACTACTTTACAAATAGTCATTTCAAAATGTAGTCAGGGCATTGTTAATCAAAATAAATTACAAAATGAACATGTCACTACACTTCTAGCAATTCGTGTGTGTATGTATGTGTGATCATTTTAAGAATCTTTTATCCCTTTGAAACTACCCTTGAAAAATATTAAAGATGATGACATCCTTTTGTAATGTTTCCCAGTGTGGTTGATTATTTTCAGGTTGTATTCTATGAAATTATATCTTAGAACATTGTCCTAATTTCAGTGTGCCCATAAGGCTAGGATAGGTACACACAAAGAAAACTTTGTGATCATGGGCATACGTGTTCTAGCTAGGGCAACAGTTGACAGATTACTTGGACACTTGTGTCTCATTTGTGGCAAAATAAATCCTCACCAAGTTTTCTTTTATTGGTGGTGGGGGCAACTTGACTTAGACTGACAGCATCATGTATTTTTTAAAGTATACATTTTTGTGCTTTGGAAGAATGCTGCCTTTGGCATGCGCCTACACCTGGCACAGGTGGATGCAAATGCTTTGTCTCATTTCCCTGACAGAGCTAATCACTGTCATCACTATTTTATAAGAAAATGTAATTTGGCAGACATCTGTGATTAGTACTTTTTAAATACATTTCCTTGTTAATTCCCTAAGGCAATTATTACCAGAACATGCTTTGTTTGGTATCTAAATGAGTTGGCTTGTCATATGGGATTCTTTATAGACCTGAGAGATCTCTTTTATTAAGTTGCTTTACTTGTTGTTAATCTGAAGACTTCCATCATGATGAGACAGGCAGGGAAGGTGAAGGACAGCCCTCTCCCCAGTCCTGTCATATGGACCCCCAAAACTGACAGCTGATGCCATGCATCTCATATAATTGTTCCTGAGCTCTGCTGCTTCACCTCTACTTCTCTGTAGGATTCACATCCAGACCTGAGGCAGTTTAGAGATACAAATGTTGTGTCCCTCTTCTGTCCTTCTTCCCTTCCTCCTCTGCCCCAAGACTTACTTCTTCATTTTGCTTCTATGCAAAAACTGCTCTTCTCCAGACACATAGCAAATCTGTTAATAAGATAGAGAGCTCAGCTCTAGGCTGTTACATATATTTCTGGACAGGTCCATATGTCAAGTTGTCCCCCGAGTTTACCACTAGGATGCATAATCTACAGCCATCTCTAACACACCATGCCCCAAGGCAAGTTATGTCTCTCTCTAGCCCAAGTTCTTTCATCCTTATTTTCTGTCTCCAGCATCCAAGCTATGAACCAGTGTTACCCAAGGCCCTCCTTACCCACTGGGTCAATTCCTTCCCTTATCCTCTAGATCAATCATTACAATCAGCATTTTTTTTTTTTTTGGTCTCAGGGATTGAACTCAGGAGCACTTGACTACTGAACTATATCCCCAATTCTCTTTTGTATTTTATTTATTTTTTAAAAAATATTTTTTAGTTGTTGATGGATCTTTATTTTATTCATTTATTATTTATACATGGTGCCGAGGATCGAACCCAGTGCCTCACACATGCTAGGCAAGCGCTCTACCACTGAGCTACAGCCCCAGCCCTCTTATATTTTACTTAGAGACAAGGTCTCACTGAGTTGCTTAGTGCCTCACTTTTGGTTAGGCTGGCTTTGAACTCGTGATCCTCCTGCCTCAACCTCCCAAGCTGCTGGGATTACAGGCATGAGCCACCACTCCTGGCACATTCAGCCATTTTTACCTCTTATAACTGTCCTATTTTTTTTTTTTTTTGTACCAGGGATTGAACCCAGGGGCTCTCGACCACTGAGCTACATCCCAGCCCTATTTTGTGTTTTATGTAGAGACAGGGTTTCATTGAGTTGCTTAGTGCCTTGCTGTTGCTGAGGCTAGCTTTGAACCCATGATCCTCCTATTTCAGCCTCCTAAACCACCAGGATTTCAGGCGTGTGCCACAGTGTCTGGCACTGTGTCTTATTTTCTCTCAGAAGTTACTGGTAACCTTGATGTCTGTGCCGCTCATCTCTAATTCATTCTTCAGGAGTGTGTGTGTGTGTGTGTGTGTGTGTGTGTGTGTGTGTCTTTTTGGTGCTAGGGATTGAGCCCCGAGCTTGCTAAGCATGTTCTGTACCCTGAGCTATAATCCCAGCCCCAAGAGAGGGGGTTTTTAAAAATCCAAATCAGATCAATTCTCTCCCCTACTCATAATTCTTTTTTCATTTCATTTCTTTTTATATTAAAAATAAGCAGTTTAGGGGAGGTACAGTTGATATACAGTGAACTGCACATATCTACAGACCACATTTTGGTAAGTCTGGCATATGTGTGTACCCCATGGAAGCATCAACACAATCCAGATATTGAAAGTTTCCATTAACCTCCAACGTTTCCTAATATTTCTTTGAAATCTGTTCTGTCTCATCTCAATCCCAGTCCTCAGACACTGTTTTGCTTTCTGTCACTATTAGATAAGTTGGTGCTTTCTAGTTTACAAAAATGGAATCATGTAGTATGTAATCTTTCCATCTTCTTTTACTCAGTGTAATTAGTTTGAAAATCATCCATGTTGTTGCACTTAATGATTGGTCATTTGTTTTTTATTGTTGTGTAGTATTCCACTGTGTGGATATATCTCAATTAGTTTACTTACTGATCTGTTGATGGAAATTTAGGTTGTTTCTACTTTTGGGTTATTACAAATTAAGCTTCTATGAACTTTTGTGTACAAGTTTTTGTATAGATACATGTTTTCTTTTCTCATGAGAAAATGTCTAGGAGTGAAATGGCTGAACTCTATAGTTCATTGTGTGTGTGTATATGTGTGTGTGTGTGTAAAATTTAGTGCTAAGGATTGAACTCAGGGATTTGCACATGCTAAGCTCACATGCTCTATTGGTGACTAAACTAAGTCTCCAGTCCTGTGCAGTGTATTTATTTAATTGTTTAATAAAGCCCTACTCACAAAATTTTTCAGATCAATATCGGACTAAAGGATTTTAATTTAATCTTATTTTCTTTTGTATTTAATTTATTTTTATTGCTGCATTATAATTGTATATACTTTTGGGATTCATTGTGACTTATTTGTACATGCACACAACACAATCTGATGAACTACATTCCCTAGTATGTCCCCTTTCCTCTCCCCTCCTCCCCCCACTGGTCCTTTCTTCTACTCTGCTGGTCGTCCTTCTCATTTCATGAGATTCCATCCTCCCCCTCCCCCCTTTTTTGCTGTGTAGCTTTCATATATGAGGGCAAACATACAATCCTTAACTTTGGGTCTGGCTTATTTTACTTAACATAATGTCCTTAAATTCCACCCATTTTCCTGCAAATAACATAATTTCATTCTTTTTGTGGTGAATATACCCAATCACCAATGTGGTGAATACCCATTGTGTGTATATACCACATATTTTTAATCCATTCATTCATTGACAGACACCTAGGTTGGTTCTACAATTTGGCTCTTGTGAATAATGCTGCTGTAAACATGGATATGCATGTATTATTGTAGTATGATGACTTTAATTCTTTGGAATAAATACTGAGCAGCTGTATATCTGGGTCAGATGGTGTTTCATTATTGGTGGTCTGAGGAACTGCCATACTGATTTCCATAGTGGTTGTACTGATTTACAATCCCACCAATAGAGTAATAGTGTTTCCTTTTCCCCACGTCTTCTCCATCGTTTATTGTTATTTGAATTCCTGACAGCTGCCATTGTACCTGGAGTGAAATGAAATCTCAGTGTAGTTTAGTTTTGATTTGCATTTCCCTGATTGCTAAAGATGTTGAACATTTTTGAACATTTTTTCATATATTTGTTGATCATTTGTGTTAATTATTTTGAGAAGTGTCTGTTTAGTTTATTTGCTCATTTACTGATGGGGTTATTTTTTTTTTGTGGTAAGTTTTTTGAGTTTTTTTGTATATTCTGTCAGAAGAGTAGCTGGCAAATATGTTCTGTTCTGTAGGCTCTTGCTTTATGCTTATGTTTCCTTTGTGGTTGCAAAAGCTTTTTAATTTGATATCATCTATTTATTATTATTATTATTATTATTATTATTATTATTATTTTTGGTACTGGGGATTGAACCCAGCGGTGCTTAACCACTGAGCCACATCCCCAGCCCTTTTTAAAATATTTTATTTAGACTCGCTGAGTTGCTAAGTGCCTTGCTAATCTGCTGAGGCTGCCTTTGAATCCGTGATCCTCCTGCCTCAGCCTCCCGAGTTGCTGGGATTATAGGTGTGCACCACTGTGCCTAGCTCCATTTATTAATTCTTGATATTATTTCCTGCTTGTTCATGATTCTTGTTCTTCATGCTTTTAGGATAAAATTTAAACTCATTAGCATCACTTACAGGGCCCTCCATGATCTCCCCCCTGCCCTAGGCTCTAGCCCTGCTATCCTTTCTGGGGTCTTCCAGGCTCCCTGCACCTTCTCTGAGAACTCACAGAAGCCATCTCATAACACTCAATTCTTGCAAGATCTCTTGCCACTCTGTGTACCCGGCTATTACAGCACTTTCCCTATGACATTGTTTTTGTTACTTTACTACTTCTGATGGCTTCACATAACTCTATGCTATCAGACAGCAGAGACTGAGGTTTTTCATCTTTGTATGTAAACTACTTTTGTATATATCATGTGTTCATTTGAAAATTATTCTTTTTCATTAAAAATTATTAAAGCATCATTGGAGGTATTGGTTAAAGTGCAGACTGAAGATACGCATCTCATTTGTGCAATCTAAATTATAACATAGTACTATTTTAAGTAATTATTTCATTGCTAATAAACAATTACTGAATTGAAAGGAAATGTGAATGTTTAATGGGAAAGAGAGGGGGTGAAGATGGGTAGAAAAAGAGCTAAATAGGAGTTCATTGAAATGCTCTGAACCAAGAAATTCTAAAGTATGATTCACTTACATATATAATATATATGTTATATACATATTATATATCCCTCTAAAATAGCATAAAGAATTAAAATATTTGCCCCTAGAGAAAGGGGAAATGGGGAGGAGACCTAAGTCTTTTTTTTTTAATATTTATTTTTTAGTTGTAGGTGGACACAATAGCTTTATTTTATTTTTATGTGGTGCTGAGGATCGAACCCAGTGCCTCCCGCGTGCTAGGCAAGCACACTACCACTGCGCCATAACCCCAGCCCCATAAGTCTTTTTTTTAAATATTTTTTTTAGTTGTAGATGGACACAATATCTTTATTTTATTTATTTATTTTTATGTGGTGCTGAGGATCAAATCCAGTGCCTCACACATGCGAGGCAAGTGCTCTACCACTGAGCCACAACCCCAGCCCTGAGACCTAAGTCTTAACATTGGATCAGCAGATAACTTTTAAAAAAATTTTTTTAGATGTTGATGGACCTTTATTCATTTATTTATACGTGGTGCTTAGAATCGAACCCAATCGAACCCAATACATGCTAGGCAAGCGCTATCACTGAACCACAACTCCAGCCCCAGCAGATAACTTTTTAAACTACATGTATATATAACTGTGGTGGTAAAAAGAAAAAAGAAAAAACTAGAGGCCCATTTTAACATTTTGGTTTCTTTTTTTTTTCTTCTAGTCTTTACCCACTCCATTTGTGATTTATTTTCCCTCTCTTTCTCTTCCCCCGCTTCCTTTCGACATTACTGTAATCATACCATATTTAAAACTGATAACTCACTTATTGAGCTCTTAGTTGCACTGCAGACTTCAGGCCAATAAATGCTTTATATGCATTATTTCATTTGGTCAACCCAACTATGAGTGCCAATTTTTAAAACTTATGTCATAATTATTTTCTTATTTAAGCTTATGGTCTTTATATAATCATCTTTTTTTGTGGTATAATTTTTCATCTAGTATGCTATTTATGCTTCCCCAACTTGTTAGACTTATGTTTTTCAGCTTTTGCTATTATAAAGAACACTTGAATGACAGATTTTTTTTCCCCTGAAGCATTTTCTAAGTTTTATGCTTTTAGGATAAACTTCTGTAAGTAGGGTTACTGGATCAATGAGTATAAACACGTTGCAAAATTGCTTATTGTAAACTGTCTAGAGCACTTCTGTACCCACTGTTTCATGAGATGGGATCCTCTTGCGATTCTGAGATGGGTGGGAGAGAAACACCCAAAAGATCCCTGGGAAATATCTTCCCAAGGCCACAACAGATGCAGGAGGAGCCAGAAGAGCCAGGAAGTAAAATGCATGTTTTATAACTTGGCTTTGATTTCTCTTTTCACTGTGCCCTTAAAATGACAGGAAACTCAGGTCAAGCAATCCCTGTCACTCCCCTTCCCAGACACCATAGCCTTCACCTATCAGATATTTTCCATCTTGGGGCCTTTTCCATTCACTGGGGACCATTCTTTGTCGGAAGGAAAGTGAGACCTTCCTAACAGCCCAAGGGCCACACACTGGGAGACCTCCCAAACCTAAAGAGGAGAAAGGGTGAAACAGGGAAAAGAACATAAGAAACAAAGTGAACTGTGCTAAATTAGAATATGGGATAGAAGCCATGAGAATGTGAACCAGGAGCAAATAGAAAACTCAGTGAAGTTTGAAGTGAAGTGTTTGGGGAGAAGACATAAAGGCCTTTGACTTGGAGAGAGGGTCATGGTATGTCTTGAATTGTTTAAATCTACTTCTGGATATCAGTTTACTTTTTCAAGACAAAAACTAAATAATATTTTGTGTTTTCTCTTTTCTTTTTTTCCAATGGAATGGCCAAAAAGTAACTTCAAATGACACAGAAGGAAGTGAGTCCTGTGTTGCCCAACCCATGCCCCGTACACCGGGAAAAGAATCCATATTTTATGGCAACACACAAAGGGAATGCCTTCCCCCTCTGGAGAAGCCCAAGGCATCAGTGGTGCCTACTGCTAACGGTGTTGTATCTCTCCGTGAACAGCCTCTGGCAAAGGATGCCATAGACCAGTCAGGACCTACAGAGATGACTCAGCCTCTCCAGGGACCAGAGGAGTCTGAGGCACCTCATCTAGGTGGCAAAGATGATACCCCAGGAGCAGAAGAAAAGAAGAAAGATGTGGAAACAGTGACAGAAGTTCAGGCTGTAGAAAGAAATGCTCAGACTGAACTTTCAGAAGTCAAGGATCAGTCTTTAGGGAGAGAAGGAGAAAGGAACTCCCCTGGAGCAGGGGAAGATGCTGAGAATCCACCAATTGTTGGAGTGATGAAACCTCTAGGATCCACGGAGGACATTCATCCTCTGAAAACAGATGGAGAGCTGCAATCTCCAGAAGCAATGGGAAAAGATGAACAGTCCCAACTTCTAGAAGCAATTCCCAAGGAGAACAAATCTCCAGAAATGTTGGACGGAAGTCAGTTTGTGGAAACCAGTGAAGAGCAGCAACTTCAAGAAACAGTGGAAAAAGAAGAGCAGTCCCAACTTCTAGAAATGACTCCCAAAGAAGACAAGTCTCCAGAAATATTGAAAGAGAATCAGTTTGTGGAAACTGGTGAAGAGCAGCAATTGCAAGAAACAGTGGGAAAAGATGAGCAGTTCCGGCTTCTAGAAACAATTCCCAAAGAGAATGTAACATCAGAAATATTGGACAGAAGTCAGCTTGTGCAAACTCCTGTAATGAACGATTTACTCCATAAAACTTCCGAAGGTCCTGGAAACATGGAGCAGATCCAGCCTGAAAGAATAGTTGCAAGCATGGAGCATCCAGAAGGAATCTCAGAGATAGTGACAAATGTGGAAATGGCTGGAAAAATTCACACTAACAAAGCAGACCAGCACACCGAAGGTAAAAGTCAGGCTGTTAGAAATTCAGAACATTTATTTAGATGAGTTCCATAGACCAGCACTGGGGGAGAGGGGCTCGACACAGAGTCACTGAAGTCTTTCAGGCACCTGAAGTTCATTGGACAGAAACCAAAAAGGCTTACATCCTGGGAAACAAGCATTCCATCCAGCCTTAGTTCAGCTTTCCAGAAAAGCTCTTCTAAAGCATAGTCTTTATAGTGTCCAACTTTTTAACTTAGAGTCTGATGGTTTTAACTTAGATTCTTATGGTTAAATAGAATCATCCCTTGGTGAGGTGTGGTGGCACACGCCTTGTAATCCCAGCAGCTTGGGAGGCTGAGGCAGGAGTATTGCTAGTTCAAAGGCAGCCTCAGCAACTTAGCAAGCCCCTGAGCAACTTAGAGTGACCCTGTTTCAAAATAAAAAACTAAATGAACGAGCTGAGGATGTGGCTCAGTGGTTAAGTGCCACTGGTACTGAAAAAAAAAAATCATCCCTTCAAGGCAACGTATTAAAATTTCTGAATTTTTCCAAGTTCACTTTTTATTAGGCTCTATGTATGGTAAGAGGATCCAGAATTAAGGTGAACAAATGCCTAGTGGAGGATTTGACCTTCTAATGAAAGAACACACTAAGAATATACCTTTTAGGATATAATTTTTATCTTGGTCAATCATATCCTTAGAAAATTACTGTTGTTCTACTCCTGTCCTGTTTTTGTTTGATTGTTTGTTTTCAGTGCTGATGATTGGACCCAGGGCTTTGCACATGCTAAGCAAAAATGCTACCACTGAGCTATACCCCCAGCCTTGTCTTTTGATCTTTATGAGAAGGCTAAAGAAATGTAATATGTCTTGGTATGTGTTATTTTAAAATTTTAAATCTGCTTTATCAGCATAAAATGATATTTATTCTGTTCTTGGAGTATCTTTTTGTTGGAGTTATAACGAAAGGTAACATTTTCTTCTGGGCATAATTTACATTTTGATAACCATTAGCTTCACAGTATAGTATAATTGAGTGAAGCATTAATTATTACCATCTGTTTCTTAATTCTTTCATTTACTAACTCAAGTTTTTGTGGTGCTGGGGAACAAACCTTGCACCTTGCACACACTAAGCAAGTGCTCTACCACTGAAATATACCCCCAGCCCAACTCAGGGTTTTGTTTTTTTGTTATTAGGGATTGAACCCAGGGGCACTTTACCACTGAGCTACCTCCCTAATCCTTTTTATATTTTATTTTATTTTGAGACCTAGTCTTGCTAAGTTACTGAGGCTGGTCTTGAACTTATGATCCTCCTGCCTTAGCCTCCTGAGTTGCTGGCATTACAGGTATATGCCATCATGCCTGACCCAACTGAGTATATTTTGAGTGCCTAACCACATGCTGGGGATGCAGAATGAGTAGGAGATAATCTCTATTCTCATGGGGTCCTCAGTTTATTGGGGGAAGGCAGAATGTAAACAAATTACTATAGTCTATTGAGGCAGAATTTTTTTTTAATGGATGTGGTATCTTTATTTTGTTTATTTATTTTTATGTGGTGCTGAGGATTGAACCCAGTGCCTCACATGTGCGAGGCAGACACTCTGCCACTGAGCCACAACCCCAGCCCCAGATGTTTTAATATAAATGCAAGAAGTGTTCTGAGAATCAGAAGGGAGAAGGAAGTAAAATCATATATTTTTAGACCATGCTTGGAAAAGTCAAACGATCTTAGGGCTTAGGATGCTGAAAATGAGTGAAGTGGGGCACAAGAAATTCCATGGAGACTCCCAGAGGACCTCAGGAAGCTGCTGCTTGGCTCTAGCCATGGGAATAGGAGCCAATGTTGCCCAAACTGATTTTAGAGAAACAGAGTTACATGTGCAATGTCTACACTTTTAAATGTTAGCAAGCTCTATGTCTTTAATGAATGTTTTCTTTAAATACCATAATGGCCAAATGGTCCATGAGTAACCCTGGACCATCTTTTGATTTAGATAGAGATAAAACTTTCTAATATGTTCTATTGCCATTTCTTGGGTAGTTTTGCTTCCTGATTTTATTTAGACATGGAGATGTTAAGGGGCTTGACATTGGTCACAATGGCCTTTCTTGATATCACCAGAGAAACTTTCTGCATAGACCCAAAGAGTAAGAACTGCCCCCACTGGAAACAAACTGTGGAGGCCATTTATTGTTAATGCTAAGTGAGAGTTTCTTATTATCTCTTTTGGTTACTTTTCTAGGTGAGACAGGAGAAAAGGTGGAAACAGAGATGGAGAATGACAAAGTAGGTGAAAGGGCTGAAACAAAAGAAGAAGAAACAGGAGAAGCCGTGGATCTTTCAGCAGCCACAGAGCTAGAGATGGTGACAGAAGGGTGAACAGACACAGCCTGTTTGAGTGGAGAGGTGAAATTTGTGGTTGTGCATCATTTTGTGGTTATGGTTCTTAACTTTCTACAGCTACATATTTTGCACAAGGAGTGTGGTTGTAGGTAGACTATTGGAACCATGAGAGTGATACCATGTTCTTGATTGTGCTGTTCCATAAACTGCTAAGCTGGGAATGGTTTTCTTAGCTACTTAGGACAGTAACACATTTAAAACCATAATAGCCAGAGCCAATTAAAAAAAACCTGGGATATATGATTATTTAAGAGTGTGAGGGTGATTTTCTTCATTGTGGAAATGGGTCCATGCGGTATAGGAAATGAGACCCTAAATATAAGGAATATACTTGTAGACACAGAAGGCTGGAGAAAGGAGGTAGCAAATTTTAGGAGAATTCATGATAATAAGGTCACAGTTTAATTATGATGGAATGAACAACACAAAAATAGGACAAACTAGACCTAGCATTTCTGTCCTATCATAGACTTTAGAGCTGCTGGGAACCTTAGAAGACATGCCATCTAATTATCTTCTCGCCTGTCTCTCTACTACCAAGAGCCTTATTTATCATGATATATTATGTTAACAAAATGCTTTTCAAAGGAATGCGGCTTTAGTGCTATTGCAAAATTAGTCATTTTTTGCAATGAAGGCTCCACATTTTCCATGTGCCTTTTTGATCAGCTGCTGATTTTACACTTAGGAGAGGTGTTGGACTAACATTAAAAGCATTTTAAATAAATTGAAATTTAACATATTTCAGAGACGACAAACACCAAGGATTAAATTTTAAATTATTGCTTATGTGGAGTTTTCCTGGGCCCTACTCTTTTTTAGATGACTGCAGCTTACTATTAGGTTTTAGGGGTGTGAAAAAGCTAAGAAATCAAAATATTTATAGTATTTTGTTAGTGTAAACATTAGGAAGCATAGAAAATCACTTTCAAGAATTCTTCCAAATTGGAAAGGGATTTGGTAAATGATTGTAAATGAATAATAATATGATTGCTAATTTTCCCACCAAGTGCCTTGTGTTTATGAATATTGATAGAATTCTGGAAATTTTTGATTTCTATTATTTGTACATATATTTTAAGGTAACTGCTAAGATGAATTAACTACTCTTACTTTAGTCTCTGTATTAAAATGATTACTGAGAGGACCTGTGGTAAGAATATAGGATACAGGGAAGAGTATATCATCTTTTTTTTTTTTTTTTTAAATTTTTTTTTAGTTGTAGATGGACACAATGTCTTTATTTTTGTTGCTTTGTATGTGGTGCTGAGGATCGAACCCAGGGCCTCACGCATGCAAGGCAAGCGCTCTACCGCTGAGCCCCAGCCCCAGCCCGAGTATATCATCTTGATTCTGATTTTAGTATTAGTTTATGTTTCTGACTTTAAAGTGTTCAAAAGGTAGACAAAAGAGGAGTTCCTTGAGTGGATGTTGTCATCCTATCTGCAAAATAAAGGAGTTGGGTTGTGAGTTTTGTTTTTTTCTGTCTTTGATTTCAGGCATTTAGTTCCTTTAATGGTACTCTATACCTTTGTTGATTCAATAAATGAATAATACCAACGGTTCCTATTTACACTGAATTCATTAGAAAATAATACACTTAAGCCAGTGCAGTGGCTCACACCTGTAATCTTAGCAGCTCAGGAGGCTGAGGCAGGAGGATCACGAGTTCAAAACCAGTCTCAGCACAAGCCACTCAGCAAGACCCTGTCTCTAAATAAAATACAAAATAAGGCTGGGGATGTGGCTCAGTGGTTGAGTGCCTCTGAGTTCTATCCGTGGTATGCAAAAGAAAAAAAAAGAAAAGAAAAAGAAAAAAATACATTTAAAATATGAATTTGTGTGACACTACCCTAATCCTATCTGGGAAAGAGGAAAGTCCATTTTCATGAATGCTCAAGCTCACTGAACAGCTTTATGTTTGGTGTAGTTCCAAAAACAGAATTTTTAGGTCCGAAAGTTATATTAATCAAGAACTGATAAAACTTATCTTTTGAGCTACATGTTTTCATTCAAAGATTTTTTTTCCTGACCAGAAGATACTTTCATACAGGTATTTAGTAAGTAGAAAACATCAGGGCAGATAAGAATGTGAGATAATAAATGTGTTAATTAACTCAATTCAATCATTACAGAATTCATACACATACATCAGTGTCACTGTATTTCATGAATACTTATAGTTACTATTTGTCAATTAAAATAGAACTTGAAAAAAGTCAGAGTTTCGTATGAAATATAAATGGTCATCTTAATAAATTATTCTTTGTATCAAGCACTGAAATAGGAGGATTAATTAATAGGCATAGAAGTCCATTCTTTTGGTGACTTATTAACATTTAAAGATCTATTTTACAAAGTGTTTATTAATTCCATTGTTTCCCATTAGTGTGTCAAATAATTCTCAAAATTTTGGAAATTTGTATAAATTTTTTTCTCTTTTTTTTTTTGGTACCAGAGA
>CM053400.1:147107210-147149438 GCA_028644305.1 Xerus rutilus
TTGAGCCACATCTCCAGCCCTATTTTGTGTTTTATGTAGAGACAGGGTCTCACTGAGTTGCTTAGTGCCTCGCTGTTGCTGAGGCTGGCTTTGAATTTGTGATTCTCCTGTCTCAGCCTCCCAAAGTGCTGGGATTACAGGCATGTACCACTATGCCCGGCCTACTAAGACATCCTTAGAAACTTTTTTTTTTTAAATTTTTTTTAGTTGTAGATGGACACAATATCTTTATTTATTTATTTTTATGTGGTGCTGAGGATTGAACCCAGTGCCTCACGCATGCGAGGCAAGCGCTCTACCACTGAGCTACAATCCCAGCCCCTGAGAAACTTTGTTTTTTATTCTTTTAGATAAAAATTATGGCCAGTTTATAGTCCAGTTTGTGTCCTACTAATCTTAGTTTCATTATTTTCTATGCCTAACTAGGAGGGAAATGGTGAACAAATGGTTTTCTAACTTGCATCACCAATAGGGAATAAACATTTGCCAGTTGCAAATCTAAGAAATACTCCGGCCTGATTCCAAACTCTTGGCTTGAAGTGCCACTTGCTGGGGATCCACAGGATAGAAAAGTGTGGTTGACCTGTGATCTTATTGCTTTTTCCATTTAGACTTTGGAGTAAGAGATTCTAACAAAGTAATAGCTTTTGAGCAGTCAACACAGATACATCACTTTTAACAATTTTTTTATTCCAAACCTGGCCTTGAATTAAGAATTGCTTAAGAATTTTTTTTCTCCCACATTTAGCTAATCAGAGAATCCTGGCCATAGTCAGATTACCCTACTAGGGTTATTTGTGTTGTTTTGATGCACATGATCACTTATTAGAGATTACAACCATGCCATTTTTATAGATGGTTTGGGTCCTAGCACCTCACAAGGAAGTCACAGGCCCAAAAGTGATCTTTTCAGTCATCACCATACCCCTACCAGTTTTAGTGGGAGGATAAACTTGTAGTTGATTTCAAGTAGTATTTAATGGATCAGTATGGATTAGTTTCAAGTTTTCTGGACATCAGAGTTATTTAAAAACTTTTTGGGCCAGCCTCCTGGCAATCCCAGAGACTGCAGAGGCTGAGGCAGGAAGATCAAAAGTTTGGGGTCAGCCTCAGAAACTTAGTGAGACTCTGTCCCATTCCTCCCCATCCCCGCAGAAAAAAAAAAAGTCTGGAGGTATAGCTTAGTGGTAAAGCACTTGTCAAGTACGCATGAGACCCTGGGTTCCATCTCTAACACTGTAAAACAAAACAACCTTTTTCTTTTGGGTAAAAAATAACAACACTATTTTTGTTTAGGTACTTAAATGGGACACAATGATTATTTATGCAATAATTGCAGGGAAAGGCTTATTAAAACTTTTTCTTAGTAAAATGAATGCATTGCAGAAATTTCATAAAATATGAACTTCTTAAGATGAAATCTAAATATTACCTATAATTCAGCCAGTCAAAAAGCATCACTGTTAGCATGTTGGTATATATGTGGGGTTATTATTATTATTTTGATTGCAAAATTTGTAACAAGTTAGCCAAGGCACAACAGTTGATGGAATGTTAAGTCTACTGAATGACCACAGTACTTCTAGATTTTCCTCATTGGAATTCGTTGGAGATAATAAGTTACAGAGAAGGGTCCAAATATAGTTGCTATATTAGTAAACATTGATTAGTGTATAGAGGGAAAAACTGTTTTTTAAGTATGTTAGCACTTAGCTGACCATGATTTATTACTTAAGATAGATGAATAGTTCACTGAAATGGATTTTTGAAATTATTTTTAATGCTTTCCAATTGCTGAACACATGGTAGAAGTGAGAAGACTGTAAGCCCTTTTTAGGGCAGGAAAAGCGTCTCATGTTTCTTCATTTTTCTTACAGGCCTTAGTACAAATTTAACATTCTATAAATATTTGTTGATGACAAATGCTCTTTATTCTTATATAATCAAGGTAATTTCCTTATAATTAATTATAATTGGATGTAGGGGCAATTATGGGCAAAGTTTTTATAAAATTGTTTTGTACTCTTGCTTCAACATTTATAATTTTGATTGAATAAATATGTCATTAGAACTAATGAAGTGTTTGAATCCTATGTTGGTATATTTATCTAAATTGTTATTACAGGAATATATATAAAATTTCTTCTGGCTCATGGTGTTCTTCAGAAAAAAGCAAACTTTAAAAATATATACTCTGTAAGAATAAGGCAACAATAAGGAAATGTGAGTGACTCTCTTGGATATCTCATACTTCAAAAAGCTTGCTCTATGTCTGAAAGGCCAACATGCAGCAACTGTTCTTTTTCACATTTAACAAAGTCTAATGATTCTGTTCTGATTTAGTGGAAAGAAGATTAAAAATCCTTACACAGTCATTAAGTAAATTAACCTGGGTGCTGGTACCTTATTTCTTTCTAGCTTTTTCATTCTAGGGTTTGATTTTTAAGTCATGACCTATATACAACCATTCCCCTTAGACCCAACCTGGCTGGAGTATCTATTTTCCAAACTACAATTATTGGTTTTAGAATGGGTCTTTCCTGGCTTGAGTTAGACCAATCAGAGGCTTCCCTGAGAGTCCCCTGCCAGAGATACTAGGAAATGGTATCTTTCAACTGGAGGTAGTATACAGGTATCCTGTATGTATGGACCTGCAGCATCTTCCCCCAAGAGACAGAACCATGAGGTTTTGGGACCACATGTGTCTGAAGTCAGCTATGCCCTGGAATTCTGGGTGATCTGAGCCTGAGTTCCTCTTTTGTTCAACTTACACTAGACTGAGTTGAGTTTCCATCATTTACAAATATAAGAATTTTCGTGTTAAAAGTAGAAAGAGTTATCTTATAAATAAGCTGGAGATAATAAAAACATAAAAGCAGAAATTAATGATAAAATAAGATATAGGGGCTGAGGGTGTAACTTAGTGGGAGAGGAGAGCGCTTGACTAGCACACAAAGTCCCTGATTTTTAATCCTTAGTACCATCAAAAAGAGAGAAAGAGAGAGAGTAGAAAAGGAACAATAAAGCCAAAAACTGGTTCTTTAAAAAGATTATCAAAATTGATAAACTTCTGCAAGACTGATAAAGGAAAAAAAAGAGATGGAAAAATAGGCACTTTTAATAGAGACAGCAGGATCAAAAAGGTACCTACAACATTAAAGTTAAGAAGGGAGCTGGGGTTGTGGCTCAGTGGCAGAGCGCTTGCCTCACACATGTGAGGCACTGGGTTCGATCCTCAGCACCACATAAAAATAAACAAAACAAAATAAAGACACTGTGTCCATGTATAAATAAAAAATAGTTAAAAAAAAAAAAGAAGGAATGAGCAAATTCTGCAACACTAAATGACCAAATTGACTAAAGAAAATACTAGAAAATCTGGATGTTTCTGTTATAATGAAAGAAATTTAATCAGTTTAAACATTTCCCCCAATTTCCCAGTTTTCTAGGCAAACTCTATCAAGCATTCCAGGACAGATATTTACAGCCATAAAATCTTTTTTTTAAAAAAATCATCCTATTTATTTATTTATTTATTTAATGCAGTGCTGAGGACAGAAGCCAATGCCTCACATGTGCTAGGCAAGAGCTCTACCACTGAGCTATGCCCCCATAAAATCTTTTATAGATGTGAAAAGCCACTTTTATAGATGAACATAAAAACAAATATCCAAACTATTATCAATCTGACTTCAAGAATGTATAAAATAGGGGCTGGGATTGTAGCTCAGCGGTAGAGCGCTTGCCTCGCATGCGTGAGGCCCTGGGTTCGATCCTCAGCACCACATATAAAGCAATAAAATAAAGACATTGTGTTCATCAACTAAAAAAAAATTAAAAAAAAAGAATGTATAAAATATATGTGTGTGTGTTTGTGTATAAATACATATATTGACTAAGTTGAAATGCACAGTGGATTCTACATTATAAAATTGTTGTATTTTACCATAGTAGCAACTTTACCACAGGTACAGAAAAAAGTTCAATAAATTTCAACAAACTTTTTTTTTTTTTGGTACCAGGGATTGAACTCAGGGACACTTGACCACTGAGCCATATCTCCAGCCCTATTTTGTGTTTTATGTAGAGACAGGGTCTCACTGAGTTGCTTAGCGCCTCGTCGTTGCTGAGGCTGGCTTTGAACTCGCGATTCTCCTGTCTCAGCCTCCCAAAGTGCAGGGATTACAGACGTGCACCACCACGCCCGGCTCAAACATTTTTTTAATATATGTAGTTTTTAGTTGTTCAAAGAACTTTATTTTTATTTATATGTGATGCTGAGAATCGAACCCAGTGCCTCACACATGCTAGGCAAACGCTCCATCACTGAGCTACAAACAGCCCCAGCCCCAAATTTCAACAAAAATTTTTAACTCCAGTGTTGCTTAAGTGAAGCTTTCCATTCTCACCAAGCTTAAAAGTGTAATCCTACCCACCCCAAACAATACTGTCCAATCCTTTGCTTTGCTTTTCCCTGTGACTTTTAACAACATAACATATAATTTTGTGTCATTTGTATGTATAAGAATGTTATGGCAAGCTGGGCGCAGTGGCACACGCCTGTAATCCCAGCACTTTGGGAGGCTGAGACAGGAGAATCGTGAGTTCAAAGCCAGCCTCAGCAATGGCGAGGCGCTAAGCAACTTAGTGAGACCCTGTCTCTACATAAAACACAAAATAGGGCTGGGGATGTGGCTCAGTGATCAAGTGCCCCTGAGTTCAATCCCCAATACCAAAAAAAAAAAAAAAAAAAAAGCCATCGGCCAGTAACACAAAAACTCCTAACTTCGGGGATGTAAGTGGACTAGAGAGTGAATGTGGGGAATTTTCCTTTTTCATCTACATAATTCTGTATTGGGGTTTATTCTATAGTGGGGAAGTATTTGTGTAGTAGTCTAAAAACGTTGAAAAGACTTTAAAGAACCAGGCACAGTGATGTGTGCCTGTAGTCCTAGCTAAGTGGGAGGCTGAGGCAGGGGGAGTATTTGAATCTAGGAGTTCAAGGTCAGCCTGTACAACACAGCAAGACTCATTTCCATTCCCAAGAAAAAGAATGACTCTAAAGAACAAACACAAGATGATCATATGTAACTTGAATACAACAGTGTAAAAATGTACAAAGTCAAAAATAAACTTAGAAGCCAGGTGCGGTGGCTATAATACCAGCACTTAGGGAGGCTGAGACAGGAGAATCGCGAGTTCAAAACCAGCCTCAGCAACGGCAAGGTGCTAAGCAACTCAGTGAGACCCTGTCTCTACATAAAACACAAAATAGGGCTGGGGATGTGGCTCAGTGGTGGAGTGCCCCTGAGTTCAATCTCCAGTACCAAAATAAATAAATAAATAAATAAACTTAGAGAAGTGAAATAGTTGGAGATTTAACTTCATGGTTCCCTCCCCACTTCTATTTGATAAATGTTTTCATGTATAAACTATTAAAAAATAAGTGAACAAAATCACACTTAAGGAAATCTGCATGTGTATTTTATTTTCATTAGAAAAATATTGTCTATATAATATCTTGGTCCACTTTGTTCTCCTTTACTTCTACCATTCAAGACTGCATACTTTACTCAAGTAAAAGCAGAATCACATATCTAACATGAGAACTAAATGTTTCACATCATTAAATAGGATTTAATTGAATTAGGATTGCTCCTTATTATTTTTCAGCAACAATAACTCATCTATCCTACATGTTATTTTCCCCATACTTTACTTGAGTGACTATGTCATGAGTCCCTTCTCCCATATTCACAAATGAGTGTACATATGTGTAATTTATAGTATCAGTAACTGGATTCATGATCTAATATTCAATTTATGACAAATCCCTCTATGATATGATATTTCCATGATGATAGCAGATATTTTAGTACATGTACACTTTCAACATCAATTGTAAAAATCAATGTTAATTTAAAGACATGATGAGAATAACACTGCCCACTTATAGACCTGCTGTTGTGAGAGGTCCCTGGACAGCTACTGCTTCAATTTCGATGCGTGCTCCCTGTAAGGTAAATAATCAAACAATATTTTCACTATTTTGTACAAATTAAAGAGAGTTCAGCAATACTTTCCAAAAAATGTGCAGCTAACACATTATTATGTGCAGCAACACAGTATTTTTAAAATTAAGCTTTTCAAAGCAGGAAAGAAGAGGAAATATTCACCAAGAACCTACAACAGGCCAGGTTACCATGCTCCCCATTTTCATGTACATTAGCTCATTTGATTTTCACAGGCAGCCCTATTAGATAGATCTTCAACTCATACAATCATACACTGAAGTTCAGCCTGATTAACTGTTTCCAAGTCAAATAGGTAAATAGCACAGGTTTAATCCTTGTCCGTGATTCCAAGTACAGAGCTCCTTTTACTATACCCCATAACTTACTAAGTTTGATGATAATGATCACTACAAGTAACAATTAAAGCCATAAAAATGCCACTCTTAAATTTTGTTCAGTGGAAAGTTACAAGCGTAAGTCAGTAAGGGATGCTTCTTTATAGGAAGGAATGTTGTGTGGTTAAAAGGCATAGGAAAAGAGCTTCAGGTGAAATTAGAATAACAAACTAGAATGGTGAAATATGGATGCCCTAGTTTAGAGAACATTTTTCTAGTGGTAGTAGATCTGGATTCTTTATTATACAATAGCCAAATAAAATTTTTATTGCAGAATTGAAAACCTGGCTCAGGTTTACTGTTCTCTAAGTAACATTATGACAATATAGCTGCTTCTGTGCTTTTTCTCACAATTTAAGTACTGATTCTTTTATGCTCATGCCTTATAAGGTTTCTTAATGTTTTTCCCCTGCATGTAATATGGGATGTTTACTTTTAGACTTTAAGTTCCTGGGAAGCAGGGACTATATCCTTTCCTTTATTTGTAATCTTCTTTCACAGCACTTAGTCTGGTATATTCACAGCACTTATTCTGGTATATTCAACTTAAAACTGTGTACATTACTCATTTTAAACTATACTTACTTTGGGTAAAGCAGCGACTTGGTAAGCAGCTCTAGCAGGAAAATTACTCTTGAAATCTGAATTTAAAAGAATTTCATTTTAGTTTCCAGATATTGCACAGTTATTCAACCTGCATAATCAAGAACCTGGTAAGTGGTACATGGACTAGTCAGTTCTTAGACATAAGTAACATTTCAGGAAAGAAGCTCACATTCGGATTTGTCTGATAAAATATTTTGCCATATGATTGCTGTGATTTTTAATGCTTTCCTAACTGTCAGCTTTCTGAAAAAAAAAAAAAAAAAAAAGAAATACATACTTTGATATTTTGATCTTGTTTGACAGGAATGGGATTTGGTCTTTGAAGTGATATTTACAAACCAGTTAAACTTAATAGGGAATGGCTCCCTAAATCCCTATTTCCAGCAATTTGGGCAAGTACTTTTCTTCCCTGCTTTGGTACTTGGGATTGAATCCAGGGGTGCTTTATCACTAAGCTACATCCCCAGCCCTTTTTATTTTGAGACAGTATCACTAAGTTGCTTAGGACCTTGATAAGTTGCTGAGGCTGGCCTTCAACTTGGAATTCTCCTGCCTCAGTCTCCCGAGCTGCTAGAATTATAGGTGTGTGCCATCACACTCAGCTTGGCAAGTACTTTCTCACTAATTTTGGTCTTCTCTAGCCTTTTCTTCCAGAGACAATAAGTAATGATACTTTTTCCATGTGATTTCTTTGTCTCTTCCCCCAGTGAAAGGGACACCCATTTTCCCCACTATGACAGCAATGATAATATCAGCATTTACTCAGTGCGTACAACACGGCAGTATTTGTCTTAACTGCTTTACAGGTTGTGTTAATTTATTCAATCATTCCAACACCCTTATAAGGTAGTGGTATGCTATCCCCACTTTGCATATGAGGAAACCAAGGCATGGAAATATGAAATAACTAATTAGCTAGAGATTCTGAGATACTGTTAGACCATATCATAGCAACAGCAAACATGAGTTATATATACGAGAAATTTCTATGAGTGTTTAAAAAGCCTAAGAAAGGTATAACGGAAAATAGATTTGTAGATTTTGTATATTATTTTAGGGAATGCAACAGAAATATCTTAGATATTTTTCATGAGGGTATACTGTATGTTTCCAGTTAGACTTTTGTTTTTGGGAGGGGGGAGTACCAGGGATTGAACCTGGAGGCACTTAACCACTGAGCCACATCCTCAGCCCTTTTTATTTTTTTATTTTGAGACAGGGTCTTGCTAAGTTATGCAGGGACTTGCTAAGTTGCTGAGGCTGGCCTTGAACTTGCAAACCTCTTGCCTCAGCCTCCCAAGTCACTGGGATTACAGGCATGCACCAAGATGCCTGGCTAGACTATTTTAATTTTTTTTTTTTTTGGTACCAGGGATTGACTTCAGGGGCACTTGATAGAGCCACATCCCCAGCCCTAGTTTGTATTTCATTTAGAGATAGGGTCTTACTGAGTTGCTTAGCACCTCGTTTTTGTTGAAACTGGCTTTGAATTCACGATCCTCCTGTCTCAACCTCTCAAGCTGTTGGGATTATAGGTGTGTGCCACTGTGCCCAGCCGGTTAGACTATTAATTTTTTAAGAACAAGATACTATTTCTTTAGCATTTCCTGCCACTTTAAATTGATAATGGGTACTCATTTGTTAACAATTCATTTCTCTTTAAAACTGTAAATAAGAAAGAAAGATAAATTACTTACATTGTTTGTAGATTTCATTGACAGTATTGAAGTCATTCATGTCAGCCAGCAAAACAGTCGCTTTGACCACTAGAAGATATATACATTCTCATTAGGTTTAGCAACTTGGTCTGATTCAAAACATTACTTAGAAAAACAATATATGATTCTGTGACTGTCTTTATTAAAATGGGACTGAAATGGGTTTGAATAAGTGAAGTTAGAACAGTGTTGTTTCCCAGACTATTAGAACAACTTTAACAAACAACATGGTATGACATTACTAAATGCCATGTTTTTCAAAAAGACCAAGGAAATATCAAACAAATTAACAGTGAAGTAAAACCAAGTTGCTCAGGTTGGGGCTGTAGCTCAGTGGTAGAGCACTTGCCTAGCATGTGTGAGGCACTAGGTTTGCTCCTCAGCACCACATACAAATAATAAATAAATAAAATAAAGATCCATCAACAACTAAAAAAAAAAATTAAAAAAACAAAAACCAAGTTGCTCACCATTAGTGAAGTCACAGCCTGCAGCTTTCAGAATTTCACCCATGTTTGTAAGAGCCTATAAACCAAGGCAAGAAAGGCCTAAGACACTGATGTTATACTCAAGTTTTAATTAAATTTAGTTAATCATCTTTTATTAGTACCTCCTTGGGCAGCTTATGTCGCAGAAAAATTCTCCCCACTCTTTCTAGAATGCTTCTATAATGTCAATTCCTTCTTGGTTTTCCTTTAGTGGAATGAGTATTTATGAAATACAGTGAAAAGACTGTCTCTTTTTCTGAGTAAAAAGACTGGAATGAAGTCCTTTCCTTGGTGCTAAAGTGTGTCAAGTTTTTAGTCAATATCCATTATGCTGAAACAAATAATTTCTGGGATTCCTCATTCTATATCACTACATCACTACTTTATATCATTCTGCATCACTTTAAGGAGCTAGTAAGCATTAAAACAAGTTTTCTAGCCGGGCGCAGTGGCTCAAGCCTATAATCCCAGCACTTAGGGAGGCTGAGACAGGAGAATCGCAAGTTCAAAGCCAGCCTCAGCAACGGCAAGGCGCTAAGCAACTCAGTGAGACCCTGTCTCTACATAAAACACAAAATAGGGCTGGAGATGTAGCTCAGTGGTCGAGTGCCCCTGAGTTCAATCCCCAGTACCAAAAAAAAAGATTAAATAAGTTTTCTTTTAAAGTGATATTTAATGTTAAAGAACACTTTTTTCTTTTTCTCAAAAAACAATATTAGTGAATTATGTATGTGTTTTGACACTTTGGTTTCTGGAAAAACATCAGTTTGTGGGGCTGGGATTATAACTCAGTGGTGGAGTGCTTGCCTCATGTGCATGGGGCCCTGGGTTCAATCCTTGGCACTACATGAAAAGAAATGGATAAAATGAAGACATTGTGTCCATCTACAACTCAAAAAATATTAAAAAACAAACTAAAAAACATCAGTCTGTTACCATATCTTTAACTTATTCTTTTCAATTAATCTTCCTCCCCACTTTATTGTTGAAAATATATGATCACATTTTTGTGTTTTAAAATAATAACCTAAACAGGTACTACATGAATAAGACAAAAGTTCAAAAGCTGGGAAAAAGCACAAAGAAAAGACATGTCCTCTCCTTACCTTCCTGCTCCCTAGGGTAACAAACTGTTTCTAGCCAGGCGTGGTAGTGCATGCCTGTAATCCCAGCACTTTGGGAGGATGAGACAGGAGAATCACGAGTTCAAAGCCAGCCTCAGCAATGGCCGCTAAACAACTCAGTGAGACCCTGTCTCTACATAAAACACAAAATAGGGCTGGGGATGTAGTTCAGTGGTTGAGTGGCCCTGAGTTCAATCCCTGGTACCAAGAAAATAAATAAAACCAACAATAATAACAACAAAAAATTGTCTCTAGTTTCTTATGTATCCTTTTAGAGTGTATATGCTTATGCCGGCATAAATGAACATATTCTTAAACATACTAACATGCACACTTGGCAGCATATTGTGCATGCTGTCCTGCTCTTAGTTGGATTTTATCATATAACAAATTATCTTTGAGACTGCATGTATGTTGTGATTGTATATCACGTACAACCAGAGAAATGAAATGTTATTCTCCATCTGTGTAAAATGAATCAAATTGCACTATGCTATCATGTAAACCTAAATAGAACAAATAAAAAAAATAATTTTTGAGATTTTTCCTTAGCAATTTATTTGTATGGACCTAGCGTATTTATTCAACCAGTTCTTCATGGAAGGATACTCAGGCTGTTTTCTATCTTTGGTTATTACAAACAACTAACTTAGTGAATGTATTAAGTTATAATTTAATTCTATTATTGAAATAGAACTATATTCTTCATTCTTTTTTAAAAACACACTATGTGTAGCCAGGTGTGGGGGTGCACGCTTGTAATCCCAGTGACTTGTGAGCCTGAAGCAGGAGGACTTCAAGTTTCAGCAACTTAGTAAGGCTCTATCTCAAAATAAAAAGTAAAAGGGATGGGCATGTAGCTCAGTGGTTAAACACTCCTGAGTTCAATTCCTGGTACCAACAAACCAAACCAAACTCAGCTGAACCAACCCAACCAAACACACTATGTGTAACTGTTAATATTTTTTTCTTATTTCCCAGTCCATGTGGAAGTGGCAACATGTTATTTGATTTTTTAAATTCCAGTTTAAAGTCACCTTTGTGATTAGGAGATGAGATACTTATTTTTTTTCTTCTTTTTGGTATTGAGGATTGAACCCATGGACACTTTACCACTAAGACACATCCCCAACCCTTTCATAATTTTGAGACAGGGCATTGCTAAGTTGCTGAGGGCTTCTTTAAATTGCTGAGGCTGGCCTGAAACTTGTGATCCTCCTGCTTCAGCCTGTTGAGTCACTGGGATTACAGGTGTGTGCCACTGCATCTTGGCAGGAGATGGAATACTCTTTTTTGGTTGTTAAATGATTCACTAAATTTCCAACTCTCTTCAATCAAAAACTAGCTTAAGTTAAGTAGTGAATAGCTTAAAAGGCATTTATCTGTTAATGTCTCTAACACAAATCAGGTGGGGGGTTATTAATACTTTTCTATATTAAAAAGTAGTAGCAAAGGGAATTTCAAATGAGGAAAATGACTTACTTGTTTAGTTTCTGCTGCTATCCCTCCTGGTACAAGCTGTCCGCTAGAAGGATCCATACCTATCTGTCCAGAGATGTAAATGGTCTTGTCCACTAACACTGCTTGACTGCAATGAACAGAAAGCTGGTGTATATATAAAATGTAAATATAAAATTTGGGGGCTGGGATTGTGGCTCAGTGGTAGAGCGCTTGCCTCGCATGTGTGAGGCACTGGGTTCAATCCTCAGCACCACATATAAATAAATGAATGAATAAAGGTCCATCAACAACTAAAAAAATTTTTTAAAAAATATATAAAATTTGGTGCTAAAAGAGTCCTTTGATAGGACACAAAATGAGCACACTGTAAAATAAAACATGATAAATTAGACTTCATTAAAATTAAAAACTTTTATCAATAGACATCTTTCAGAAAATGAAAAGAGAAATCAAAGACCAGGAAAAAAATATTTGCAAAACATCCATCTAATAAAGGACTTGTAGGCAGAATATATGAAGAACTCTCTCTTTTTAAATTTGTGAAGAACTCTTTAAACTCAATAATATGAACAACACAATTTTAAAAATGGGCAAATGATTTGAACAGACACTTCACAAAAGACGACATATGAAGCGCTAAGAAGTACATGAAAGATGCTCAAAGTCAGTCAGAGTACGTATGCACAGCAAAACCATAATAACATACTCCCAAAACGTATGCTCAAAGTACGTATGCACAGCAAAACCATAATAACATACTCCCACACACTTCACTCATAACAACAGGCATTGGTGAGAATGTGGAATGATGAGAACCACATATATTGTTTGTAGGAATGCAAAATAGTACAGTCATTTTGGAAAATTTTGGCAGTATCTTAAAAATTTAAACACACACTCAACACACAACCTAGCAGTTTCTTTCCCAGGCAGCAGCTATCCAAGAGAAATGAAAATGTATGTCCAAAGCCTTTACATAAATGTTCAGAGCAGCATTGTTCATGATAGCAAAAAAAAAAAAAAAAAAAAAAAAAAAAAAAAATCACTTATAGATCCAATTGTTTTGATTTCAATTATATGAAATTTCTCCTCTCCTCACTTCCATTACTGGGGATTGAGTCCAGGGCCTCAGATGTGCTAGCCAAGTGCTCTATTACTGAGCTATATCCAAGCCCCTATATGAAATATCAGAAAAGACGAAATGATAGCAGGAAATAGAGTAGCTGTTGGCTAGTCCAGGGGTGAGGACTGACCAAAAAAAGTTTGAAGGAATTTTCTTTGGTGTGTGTGTGTGGGGGGTGGGGGTGGAAATGTTCTAAAATTTGATTGTGGTAGTGGATATGACTTGATACGTTTACCAAAACTCATGCAACTCTATACCTAAGAAACATTATTTTTATGAGTAACTTACACATCAATTAAGCTGTAAAACAGAAAAATGCAATGACAAGAGCACTCAAAAAAAGGTAATTATTCTCAGATAAGGTTCTCCTTTATGTAACCTTCTCAAGTTTCTTCACATACATGAACAAAAACAAATATACATTTTCTCCTTCCTTCTATACAAAATATGGTATATTAAACACTTGTACACGTGCTTTTTTAACTCAACAGTATATCACAAAGATCTCTTCATAACTATATATAGAATTCTTCCTTGATTTTTTAAAAAAACAGCTACATAATACTTTACTATGTATACTTTACCTGGTCAACTTTGCTTCCAATATTTTGTTATAAATAAAACTACATTCAAAACCATCACATATACATACACATGCCCACACACAACTCCACACACACTTCCACTGAGCAAGTAACCAAGCCCAGATCCCAGGGGTCCTCTGGTTGAGACTTTCTTACACCAGTATAGGAAACTGTCTCATAGTCCCTATCTCTCAGGGTATCCTAGACTCTAAACTCCTTGAGGGTAGGGCCAGTGTCTGGTCATGTTTCTGTAGCTGTACAGGAGCTAGCTCATCCCTCAGACATACATAGGAGGCACACTATAACTGTTTGTATGTTTTGCTTTCTAGCCATTTAATAGCATGAACAATTTTAGCTCTCAACAAATATCTTTTTAGGAGTACCTCTTGGCTCCTAATGATGTGGGCTTTGGAGAGCTGAAGAAGATAGACTTAAATTTAGCAATAGGATTTTAAAAGTCTAGGAATCCTTTTCAACTATCTGGTGTTCAGTCTAATTTGCAAATAAATAACTATTGAGCTTGTTAATTTGTAACCTTTTCTCAGGTTGAACAGTTACTACTAGCTAACATGCCCCCTAACTCCTGTATAGAATTAGGCCATCTGCTTTAGGCCCTTTGCAAAGTACTTTCAGTTCTCCCCATATCTGAAATATACCTTACGCCCATATGTATTATTATTTATCAAAAACTTTGTAAGAAATCCACTTATTTTCAGAATATTAAAAGTAAAAATTGGAATTCAGACTTACTGAGCTATGGGAGTCATCTCTTAGAAATTTAAAGAGGTTTTGTTCACAAAAAAATTGGAAACTTGATTTTTTTTTTTTTTTTTTTTTTTTGTGATGCTGGGATAGAACCAAGAGCCTAGTGCATGCTAGGTAAATGCTCTACCACTGAGCTACACCCCAAGCCCACTTGGTACTGAGTATAAGAATCCTACTATCTGCAGATAGGCATAGATACGTTTTTAGGTTCCAGAAAATTTTAAAGTATGTTGTTCTACTTCTAGGTCAAAGGGTAATAACACTTTCAAAATCTTTAGCTCTCATGTCGTAATCTATGTCACATTATGACTGCTTGAGGGCATGAGAACAAAATGGAAAGCGATGCAATAACATCACGATGTTGCAATCTCTCAAGGTTCTGTCCTGAAGTATCTCAAAATGTGCTGAACGGACTAGCTAATTAATGACAGCACCCCGTCCATCCCAAGGCCAGGCACTGACAGTTCAACACACTAGAACTCTTTCTGGAGAGGACCCAGAATTTTCAACAACTGTACTTGCTACAAACTGCATGCACAAAAACTCTTCTTTCCAAATGGTTCTTAAAATACATCCAATTAATTTTATCAGGATATAAATAGTTGGAGTGTGTTTGTCTTCAACATAAAATACTGAAAATAAGGTCCATTTCTAGTGACCCGTGTATGTATCCTTTGGATACAAAGTCCTGGAAAGTCCTTATTATGAAGCTGACTAATGGTCTTTCTGTCACACTGGCACACTCATAGATTCCCCTCTGTTCTGTTAGCAGCTTTATAAAGACAGTTCACTGCCACCATCTCCAAGTCAACCAAGAATATTAATGACATGTTTTCTTTCTTCAACAAAGAACACAGTATTTCTAAATAGGTTGAGAGAGGTGAATGCTCTTTTAGCAGGTTCTAGGACAAAGTGTCTCTTATAATCACTTTGATTTTTTGTTAAGGGTCATTTTTTTTCTGAAGTAAAAAGGTGTTACTCTAAATGCTATCACTGCACGATTCAGGGAAAGAGTTTAGGGGAGGAGGAAAAAGATTACTGATTTTTGGTTATATCGAAATATCTCTTAACTATGCTCTCTTTTTCTTCATAATTTCTTTCCAAATTATACTCAGAATTCTCTTCTTTAAAAGAGATCTGGTTATATTATTTCAAAAACACCTGATGGCTTTTCACTACACATAAAGTAAACTCTTCTGTTCAGCAATGGAAACTGCCACAATCTGGACTCTGCTAAACTCTAATTTCTGTCACTTCCTATTTAATCCCCACAGTAATCTTATGAAGTAGTGTTATAGTTTTGTCCATTTAGAAGACAAAGAAAACTAAGAAAGGTTAGTCAGACTTGCAAGATCATACAATTAAAAACATGCAAAACAAAAAATTCAAATCTAAAGTGCAACTCTTAAAGAGTTATTTCCCAAAGGGTCAGTCACAGAGTGAATCACAGTAAGAAAACTTTCCCTTTTCAATCCTCCTTCGATTCTTCTATGCTAGGGATAGCAAACTAAATGATTAAGATTGATTTCTGGAGCCAATTGCCTAAAATTCAAATTGTTAGGCTGCTTCTCAGTGGTCTTCTGTTTGGAATGCTCTTCACTCCATGACATCCTGCTGATGTCTTTAACAAACTTTTACAACGTACTATATGTGACAAAACCAACCTTCAAAACCCAATTCAGGGACTACTTCTCACAAGGAGCATCCCTAAATCTTTTTCTTTCTTTGCCCATTAGAACTATTTTCTCTTTTTCTCCTCTTCTTCATTTGTTCCTTTACCAATACATTTTATTTCCAATCTTACTATAATAATTATTGTTCTGCCACACGTGAGTGCTACTTCTCATGGCAACATGTTAGAGAGGAGGGAACTAGGGGTTGAGTTCAAATCAAGTTGTCACTTACAGATTAACTGACCTTGGACAATTTGACTTTCTCAAGCTTCAGTTTTTGTTTTGTAAAGTATGGGTAGGAATTAATAGAAAAAGATGGTTGCCATGGTGACTGCCATAAAGCCTGAACTAAACTAACCTTTCTTTTTCTTTCCTCCATGTGTGTGAAGGCCTTTCACAATGGATTGCTTCTTATACATTTGGTATTCTTCAAATGCTGGGCATGTAGGAGGGATTCAGCATATGTCTGCCATAGTTAAAATGTTTCAGCTATAGCAACTTTCTAGTTTTGCTGCTTTTAATAGTGAACAGATACTATATTTTAAAAAGAAAAAATGGTTATACTTCAGTGAAGAATTTAAAATAACAACAATTATGATAGGAAAAAAAAAGAATGCAAGAATGCATAGGATAAGATCCAACGGTTTTAAAGTTGAGATTTTTAAAATTTGTGCGTGTGTGCATTTTTTTTTTTTTTTAAAGAAGCCTATTCAAAAGAACTGACATGTAGAAATAAAGGCACACAGGGTAGACTTTCTGGCTAGTACCCATATATTAACTAGTGTATATTGGGCATTTTTAGAAAATTATCTTCACTGTGATCTGCATTTGATTTATTAGTGGTAAATGAGCATGCACAATGAGTTCATAAAAATCACAATGCATTCTTATACATGTTGTAAAAATCAGGGGCTTGGGTAGGTGTGCCGGGATTTGCGAAGCATTTCTAAGCTCTCAGCTGTCCCTATAAAAGACAACCACAACTGCAACGGGATTTACTTCTTTAGATGAGCAGGGAGTGGTGGTACATGACTATAATCCCAGCTACTAGGAAGACTCAGGCAGGAGGATCACAAGTTCCAGGCCTGCCTGGGCAATTTAGATAGACCTTGTCTCAAAATGGAAAATAAAAAGGGCTGGGGTATAGGTCAGTGGTAGGGCACCCCTGGGTTCAATCCCTAGCATGGGGGTTAGACCAAACCTCAAACATTACGCTAAATGAAGAAGCCAGTCAGAGAGGATCACATATTTTATGATCACATTTGTAGGAAAAGTCCAGAACAGGTAAATCCAGAGGTGGAGAACAGATACATGATTGTCAGGGGCAGAGGTTGCGGGGAGAATGGAAAGTGAAATGCTAAAGTTTCTTTTGCGGGAGGCGGGGGGAGTGATGCAAATGTTCTGAGACTAGAGACTAGAAAGCGATGATGACTGCTGCAGAACTTCTCACATATGGTAAAAAACCACTGAATTGTATGTTAAACAGACGAAGTCTATGGTTTATGAATTGTATCTCAATAAAGCTGTTACCAAAAACAAAACAAAAACCCCCAAAATAGAAACTGCTAAAGCAAAAACCCAGGTCAGAGCACATCTAACCAAAGAAAGAGAAGTGGCAGGCTGGGGTCCTAAGCGACGAAGCCCCAGGTGAGGGCAAAGTCCCTAAAGCGCAAGCTCCGGGTCTCACTGGTGCTTCAAACTCCTATAGGGGCTCCGCATGCGCTGCCCCTTTTCTGGGCTCAGTTTTCTCGCGCGACCGAGGGGGTTGGTCAGAATACTGGAGGCCTAGCCTGGGGACCCACAGGGGCCCCAGCTTCGACCCCGTCACCTCTCACGCCGCGGTTCCCTCAGTGCTCCTACAAGCCACATTACCTGTAGGGACCAATGGCCCCTGGGGCTTTCGCGGTGCTGATCACCTTTCTGATCAGGGACGACATATCTAGTCCTTCTTCCTCACGCCCCTCCGGGAGAAGACACCCCTTCACCAACCCTGCTCGATTCTCGCCCAACAACTGACCAGCCTAGGGCAGAGTCTGAGCGACCGCCGGAGCGGGCTCGCTGGGTATTCTGGGAACTGTAGTCTGCGCGCGACTCCACGCCACGTGGAGGAAGCGGCCGGGTTGGCGCATGCGCCCTCCAGTTCGCTCGCCGCGCAGGTCGCCTCAGAGAGGATTGTCGCAGAGGCTTGTCATTCTGACCCCAGGATCCCTCAGAACGTCGGGTAGGTAGGTCGTGAAGCATTGGTGCCTGCTGCCACGGCACTCGAATTTGGAGGGGAGTGTGTGTGGTTGCCTCCCGCCCCGCCCGGCTTCCCTGCGCGTCGTTCCTCTCTTTCAGACTGCTGATCTTTATCTCCTCGCTGTCTGTGCCGGGGACCCCTCTTCCATGTCTGTTATTTCCCCTGCATTGCCCTGGCAGGCAGGTGGAAGCCGTCCTGAGAATGAATGGGCTTGCACTCCTGCCACCTAAAGGATGAGTCATTCAGGGGACCACGCCGAGAGGCGTTGTTCTTCCCACCGCTCCCAAATTCCGGCCTGGAGTGCTCCTCAGACTTTAAAGGGTCTCTCTCCATCCAGAGACCTAGGGACTGGGATCTGATTGGAAAATAAAATAAAATAAAGATAGTGATCCTGCTGTGGCTAGCATCCCCAGAATTGGTCTTTGAATAGGTCATACTTTATCAGAAGGAATGGTACTGGGCTAAATATCTCCTGTCCTGTTAATATATGTAAAATAGGTACGCTCCACGTCTTCATTTATGAATGCATGTGCACGTTAAATACGTACGTATATACATTTAAAAAATATATATATATATATATCTCCCCTACTTTGTGCATGGCAGTCTACTAAATGTGGGGAATGAAACGGTAAAAAATGATGAGATCTCTGTCCTCCCTGCTTTCAAAATATATTATAAGAAAATCCCCTTTGTTCCTCTCATTTTGGCCTACGTGCTGTTAAGGTTTTGCTTTCCTACTTCTGGCTCAGAAACCTTCAGATCTTTTTCATTGGTTTAGATCTCCAGCCTGGAATACAAGATCCTCCAGTCTGGCCTTTCCTAGCTTATTTAATTTCATTCTCTTCCCCTCTGTTTTCCCACTGTAGTCATCATGAGTTCTCAATCCTACATTTACACAGTAGATTCCTGAATACTCTTTCTTCCCTATTTGCCCAGATTCCAACCAACTGAAATCTATGTTCTTTTAGACTTCTTTCTGCTGCTACATTTTTTCTCATTTCCAGTTTCCTGTTTTGCTATACTGCAAAATTTAGTATTTCATTATATGCGGGCTTTTTTTATTGCTGCATAATAATTATACATAACGGTGGGACTTGTTATAATATGTTCATATGCACACACATTAAAACAGTATAATTTGATCAGTTTAATTCCCCAGTATTATGTGTGGTCTTATTTTCTAATTATTTTATGTTCGAATAATGGTGAATAGAACCAGACTGCCTCGTTTGAATCCCAGGACAATCATAAGCTAAATGAATGTGAGTGGATTATAACTGCTTTGTGTTTCAATTTCTTCATTTACATAATGAGATAACACTAGTATCTCTCATACAATTTGTGAGAATTAAATGAATAAGGCATGTAGAACAGTGTCCGGCACACAAAGTTCTCAATTAATGTTAGCTGCTTAAGATGACTAAATTCTTTTTTATTTTTATTTTTTGTGTTGCTGGGGATTGAACCCAGGGCCTCATGCATGCGAGGCAAGCACTAAGATGACTAAATTCTTTAAGGAAAAAGACCATATCCTGTGGTATTACACATGACCTGAAATTATGAGACACATTGTAAGTACCCAGAATCTTGTTATATTGGTTAAACTGCATAATTAGTAGATGTACTAAATAAAAATCATCATTTTTATTTGTAAAATAATTCACTATATGATTCTTTAAATAAGGAGCTCTTGGAGCATTACAAATAATTTGTGTAAAATATTACTTGTGAAACAAGGTACTTCATTCTTTTTTTTTTTTTTTTTGGTATCAAGGATTAAACTCAGTCAGGGGTACTTGACCACTGGGCCACATCCCCAGCCCTATTTTGTGTTTTATGTAGAGACAGGGTCTCATTGAGTTGCTTAGCGCCTCGCTGCTTGTTGCTGAGGCTGGCTTTGAACTTGCAATTCTCCTGTCTCAGCCTCCCAAAGTGCTGGGATTACAGGCATGCACCACTGCACTCGGCTAAGGTACTTCATTCTTAAGGCAGATTTTATATCAAGTAGGAATCACCTACTTTTTAGGTCTGGAAAAAAATGGAGATTATCTGATTTGTTCCTAGGTTCTCAAATGGGAGTATCTGTTCAACCCAAGATTCTAAGTTCTATGAGAAAACTTGACATGTCCATTTTATTTGAAGATTTGGGGAAAGCATTTTTGTAAAGCTCACATATTTAATACTCATTGAAGTTTTGGCTGAATGAATATGAGAAAAAAGACAAGGAAAAAGAAATGAATGAACATGAAAACAGACAAATTATGAATATTAGGAATAGATGTAAAATTCATTTGAATGCTATAAACATTAAGATTTCTTCTGGAAGCTGTTTTAAGCGAAACCTCAGACCTCAGATGATCCATTTTTTATTCATTCTCTTTGTCTGTTAGAACTGTTTGAGAACTGCTCCTACCTCAGTGTGCTCATTTTAGTTTAGAACCAAAGTTCAGAGATGTGGTATCCCAGGGTTACCTTAGTGCCCCAACACCAGCCTGCCTTTGGCCCATTCTAAGCCTGAGCCAGGGATCCTTGGGTAGGGCTTGGTCTCTTTGGGTTAGTTCTGATTCAGATAGGTAACAGTGGTGGACTAAATTGTTTTGCAAACATTTTGAATGGTTCTTAATACAGACTACTCTGAATTATATGTTTCATTAGCCAACCAGTTATGCAGAACTCCACATTCTACATATTGTTTAATTTTAAAAATATTTCAGAGTAGATATATGATTTAAGAATAATAGCAACTATAAAATGATCACTTAATTTGTACAAAGCCCTATGATAAGTGAGTTACGTATATGCATTTTGTAAAGCCAGTACTTATATGTATATGTGGCTTATTTAATTCTCACAACTACCTTGTGCCCATTTGTAGAAGAGGAGATTGAGGCTCAAAGAAGGAAAATAATTTTCCTAATATTTTATAACTAAAAAGTGTTATGAAGGTATTTGAGTGCAGATCTTTCTAACTCCAAAGTGAAGGATTCGGAACACTACACCACTCAGGCATCTCTTAATTTTGTTTGTGTCTTGCACTGGAAAAGGAGGTAAGTGAATGGGTGGTAGCTAATTGAGTGGCTTTGTATAGGCGTGGTACAAATCCTGATGTGGGATTTTGAAAGTTAGTACAATATTGTCGTTAGCATAATGATTGGGGTAGCACTCCCGGCAACTCAGTGAGACCCTGTCTCTAAATAAAATACAAAATAGGGCTCAGTGGTCAAGTGCCCCTGAGTTCAATCCCTAGTATCCCCCCTCCCCCCAAAAAGAGTTAATGACTTGCTTGGGGTGGGAGCTTCCAGGACCTTCTCCAGCTTTATGGCTTATGCTGTGCTGCCAGTGTGTGTGTTGATGTGATTGTTCACTGGGTTCAAAATTTTTATTTCATAATGTCATCTAGTATAGTGGTGAAAGAGTTACATACAGAAATGCATATTGTTTTATTAAAATTACTTTTTAGCTCTTTGTGTTATAGTTGGGGCTGTATTGCAGGTATATGTTGATAATAGGTATATCACCAATAAGTTATTAGTGAATTTAATTAATTTCAAAATAACAAACAAGTGTTTCAAACTGAATCAGTGAAAAAAGGGACTTGTGTTTGAGAGTTGGGAACCACTGAGTGAATCAGTCAGGCTCCACTAGACTTTATCCTTTATCCTTTTTACTTCAAGTTGAAATCATTATTTATTGCTATTATAGATTGAACATGTAGCTAGCCTTGTCTCAGCAGTAAAACTGAAAACATCAATAACTTATGTTCAGTTTGGAATAGAGTATTCTAAATTTCATTGATTTGGATAACTCTTATTTCATGTAAGAATCGATATGAAATGTTTTAACTAATTTCAGTTTTTTAGCATGCATAGTGATCTCATCTCCTGTTTTATTCTTATAACAGATTTTATGTGGTGTCAACATTTGTATAAGATTTAATTGTTTGGCAACCCAAACTGGAATGTTTCAATAGGGAATCTTCCATTAGTAAACTTATTTTTTTCTTTTGAAACAAGTTTTTGATGTCAAAGCCATTCATAGTGTCCTTTAAATTTCCCTGTAGGAGTTTCTGCTGTAGATCAATATGGTCACATTTTCATATCATCAATTTAACCATAGTAAATGAAGACATATTGAAGAATCCAATTTTGAGTTACATGAATATTTGTTGAATTCATTATTTTTGAATGGGAGTTTCCTCTCCTTGTACTAAATTTATCACTTCCATTCCAGAAATGTCCAATGCAAAAGAAAGAAAACATGCTAAGAAAATGAGAAACCAGCCCACTAATGTGACTTTATCCTCTGGCTTTGTGGCTGACAGAGGTGTAAAGCTCCATAATGGAGGGGGGAAACCTTTCCAAGCTCAACAGCAAGGTAAGATGACAAGATTTTCTCTCCACTTCCATTTAGAGTGAATTGCTTTTGCTAGTTCTTTTTTTTTTTTTTAATATTTTTTTAGCTGTAGATGGACATATGTCTTTATTTTTTTATTGCTTTGTATGTGGTGCTGAGGATCGAACCCAGGGCCTCACGCATGCGAGGCAAGCGCTCTACCGCTGAGCTACAATCCCAGCCCGCTAGTTCTTTGATAGTCATTACCTAAATAGTAAATGGACTGAATTAAAACCAGATATAGCGGACTCTCATTATTCTCAAATTTCATATTGGCAAATTTGCCAAGTTGGTGAAGTGTATTTGTAACCCTCCAATCAATATTTATGGAGTTTTGGTGATCATTTCTGGACATTCATAGAACAGGAAGAATTCAAGTTGCCCTATGATAAGTTCCCAGCTGCCTTCTTGTTTCAGCTCTCACACAGAGATGGTCAGAGGGTGGGGTAATAGGTCAGTACAGTGTGGAGAAGGAAACTCGAGCTCTGCCTGGAGTTTGAATCTCATCTATGGGGTGGCCTCATGCAAGTAACTTTGCATGAGGTCCTTTGAACTTCATTTTCTCTTTTGTAAAAGAAAAGAAATAGAATCTATCAGAATGAGTTGTTTTTAGCATTTAAAATTATATCTTCTATCTATCACCTGTCTCTTCCCCCTAGGAACAGAGGTTCAGTATTCACTAATTGAGTGTTCACTGTGACTTTATAGAACCTGGCTACTACAATATAACTGCATGTTTTAAAGCTGACATATTTTATTACTACCTTAAAATTTATTATTATTTATGCTTCTGTGTTTCTTAAGAGAAATACAGTACAACTTCATATCTGTATTTAACTTGTGTGCTGATTTTAGAACCTTATGAGATGATAGGAGGATGATAGTTGTCATGGGGACAGCAGTAGAAAATGCCACCTTGGGATGACAGCAAAAGCCAGTGCATTAGGTCTGATTAAAGAAATTTTAGATCTAAATTTACGAGATGTAGATTCAGATCCAGGTGAGGACTGCCATGGCAGGTGACAAGTCTTTCATACATATTATTTCAATTAAACTTCAGAATGACAAACCATGCAACATATTCAAGATCACATGATGTACTAATTCACACCGCAGTAGAAATAAGCAGGAACACTGTAAAATTCTCTACCGAGCCCTCCCTCTGTTCATAGACAGATATTTAATGTTATGTTAAAGTCAGAATGGTTCAAATGCCCTTTCATTTGTGTAGGGACTTTACTTTTCATTCCTTCTGTAATGGCTTCTGGGTTGTGTGTGCCAGATAATTAGGATAACACCAAATGTACAGCCAGGCGCAGTGGTGCACGCCTGTAATCCCAGCACTTAGGGAGGCTGAGATAGGAGAGTTGCAAGTTCAAAGCCAGCCTCAGCAATAGCGAGGTGCTAAGCAACTCAGTGAGACCCTGTCTCTACATAAAACACAAAATAGGGCTGGGGATGTGGCTCAGTGGTCGAGTGCCCCTGAGTTCAATCCCCGGTACCAAAAAAATAAAAAGACTGAATGTACAAAATCACATGGATTGTAATATTTAAGAGAGTATCATTCAGGTTGCTATAACAGAATACCATGAACTAAGTAGCTTCTAAATAACAGATTTATTTCTCATAGTTCTGGAGTTTAAGCAGTCCAAGATCAAGCAGCAACTCAGTGTCTGGTGAGGGCTTTGTATCTGGTTTATAGATGGTTCCTTCTCCCAGTGTCCTCATGTAGTGGAGGGGTAAGGGGTGTCTCTGGAGCCTCTGGAGGCTGAGATAGGATAATCTAATCCCATTGTAATGACACTAATCCCATTCATGAGGACTGTTCCCATGATCTAATCATCCCTCAAAGGCCATATCTCCTTTTTTTGGTACTGGGGTTTGAACTCAGGGGAACTTGACCACTGAATCATGTCCCCAGCCCTATTTTGTGTTTTATGTAGAGACAGGGTCTCACTGAGTTGCTTAGTGTCTCGCCTTGCTGAGGCTGGCTTTGAATTCGCGATTCTCCTGTCTCAGCCTCCCTAAGTGCTGGGATTACAGGCTTGCGCCACTGCGCCTGGCTGGCCATATCTCTTAATAGCACCACCTTCATGACTTCAGCATGTGAATTTGGGGGGACATAAGCATTCAGACCATAGCAAGGAGCCTAGATTGAAAGTGCATGTTCTACTGTAAATATTTGGTGGAAAAAATTTTCTTGTATGTTGTATTTAAGGTTTTTATCATGGTGACATGATTCTCTTATGTGCTGCCTACTAGCTTTCTGACCTTGACAGGTTACTCCACCTCCCTACCTAAGTCCCTCCTTTTAATAAAGAAACAGTAATAGTTACCTTATAGGGTGGTTATCAGATGCAAGTCCTGATCAGTGTCACAACCCAACAGATGTTACTTCTGCACTGTAATCCTTATCCTTGGTAAGAGTGACGTATTTCTTTTATTTTTTGGTTTTTTTTTTTTTTGAAAACATACTAGAGCTGCATTCTAGAACTTCACAACAGCGGCAAACCAAGATGACCCCTCACTTACTGCCTGAGCCTGATGTGAATGAGCAGTCTTCCTCCAAAATCATGTTTAAAAAAAAGGGAGGCTGGAAAGCAGGTCCTGATGGCACTTCCCAAGAGATCCCCAAGTATATAACTGGTGGGTATTGAAGGAAGTACAACCTGATTGTGTTGGGCGCGCGTCGTTTCTACTCTAGCAGTTATGCCAACACATTGCCCTCTGCACTGCCTTGGCTCTGCTTCCCTCGCCTCTCTCCTCTGGGGTACCCACTTGGGCCCTTCTCACTTCCAGCCTGGACTTTGACCATAACATCCTTAGGCCTGGTGGCTCTCCCTCCTTCAGTTTCTCTCCTTTGTCTTACCTGTCTTATTAGTCTTTATTTGTGAACTCTTAACTCCTTTAAATGTGCTGTCCACACTCTGTAGCATGGCATTCTCCAAAGAGGGAACCAAATTTAACATATCTGATGGCCACCAAGAGTATTATTTAAAGGCCTATCACCCGCCCTTTCTAGCCTCATCTCCCATGCCTCTTCAGCGCCCTCATCTCCCCTACCATATAAATCCTGTTTCCTTGCACATACTTGATCTCTCCATGCCTTCTTGAATGAATTCAGTGGAATTTCTCCAGCGACCAGTTTACTCTTCAAAAAAAAAAATCTGCAATAAAGAAAACAAGTTATTTGACAAGTTATTTCACCTCCCTACTTAAGTCCCTCCTTGTTTGGAAACAGCAGAAAGTGTTAAGAAAGAACCCCTTGGAGTCAAAACCTCTGTTAAAATTTTGTTTCTTTTTCCTTTGTTTTCTTGTGTGATTATTGCCCTTAAAAATGATTGTGAAACTGAGTGTGATGGCATGTGCCTGTGGTCCCAGCTACCCGGGAGGCTGAGGCAGGAGCATCTCTTGAGCCCAGGAGTTCAAAACCAGCCTGGTCAACTCAGCAAGACCTGTCTTTAAAAATAAACAAAAACCCCAACAAAAATGGTTGTGATTATATTACACACACACACACGCACAACATGTAGATCCCTATTTTAAAAAATTCCTAGTAAAGTTATTTTTAAACTCTGATTGAAAAAGTAAAGCAATTATAGTGGAAAACTTGAAAAATGTAAAAGTTGAAGAAGAATCTTCTCACAGTGGTTTAACAAAATAACCACTGCTATTGTTTAAGTATAGGAAGTGGACAGAGTAGTTAGTGAACTAAAAGTGCACATTCCTCAAACCTATGTTCTTTTGAAACCCACCAGAAAAGGGATACTTGACCACTGAGCCACATCTCCAGCCCTATTTTGTGCTTTATTTAGAGACAGGGTCTCAGTGAGTTGCTTAGCACCTTGCTTTTGCTGAGGCTGGCTTTGAACTCGCGATCCTCCTGCTTCAGCCTCCCAAGCCGCTGGGTTTACGGGTGTGCCCCACCATGCCTGGCTCAAGGCTTATTTTTAATGACATTCTTTCCTTTGACAGCTTCCACTTTTGCTCACGCACGAGCAGCTGAAATTAGTGCTATGTTAAAAGCTGTGACCCAGAAGTCTTCTAATTCACTGGTTTTCCAAACTCTGCCACGACACATGAGACGAAGAGCCATGAGCCACAATGTCAAACGCCTCCCTAGAAGGTTACAGGAGATGGCCCAGAAAGAGGTAAATATTTAGGTTAGTGCTTTAGGTTAGTAGTTCCTGAAAGAAATTGAGATGTAGTGGCCTAAAAAATAATTTATTAAAAGGAAGACCAGAATACAGCATACTCATGGCATCCTTTTCTCACTTGCATATTTTTGGTTTAATCCTTTTGCAGCCTTCTCTACCCTCCCTAAGCCAAATTAAAGGTAATTGGGTATTATAGATGCTTTTAAAATGTAGCATTTGGAACCTCTTTTTTAATACTGTTAAAATAGTTGAGTTTCCCCTTCTAGATTTAAAAAAGGTTTTAAAAAAAAGGCAGCATCATCGGTTGCCATTTGATTATTTCAAAGTTGAAAACTTGAACTTGATTTTTTGGGTTTTTTTTTGTACTGGGAATTGAACCCAGAGGCACTTTACCCCTTAGCTAAGTCTCTATCTCTTTTTAAAACTTTTTGTTTCCAGACAGAGTCTCACTAACTTGCATAGGGCCTCACTAAATTGCTGAGGCTGGCCTTGAACTTATGATCCTCTTTCCTTAGCCTCCCAAGTCTCTGAGATTATAGGCATATGCCATTGCACCCGGCTTGAACTTGGTTTTAATTTTTGTATAAATCTGATTGTGTTTTGGCTTCACCAGAATTCTGAACTTGAACATTCTAAGGTTAAGGTGCTCACGTCTTTACCAATCAATTCCAGATTTATTTATAGAGTGCAGTTTTATGTACTGGTGTTTTCCTGGTGCTGTGATTATCAACAAGCTAAAGTCCTTGTCCTTAATGGGATCACAAACTAATAGAGAATTGTTTTCCCAGATGTTTAGCTTGACTATGGAAGAGATTTAAGAGTGAAGACTAATCAATAATTTTGTGCTTTCTAAATTTAATGTAAGGAGCTGGGCATGGTGGCACACACCTCTAATCCCAGCACTCTGGGGTGCTGAGACAGAAGAATCGTGAGTTCAAAGCCAGCCTCAGTGATGGCGAGGCACTAAACAACTCAATGAGACCCTGTCTCTACATAAAATACAAAATAGGGCTGGGATGTGGCTCAGTGGTGAGTACCCCTGAGCTTAATCCCCAGTACCAAAAAAAAAAAAAATTAATGTAAGGTCTTATTCCTAGCAATAGCACTTAGTGTTTGTCTGTAATCTAACTGGGTTAAAATGAGTGGATTTCCCCCACTTCAGTAGTTTTGGTCTTAAGTTTTTGGTTTTAGTTATAATCATACAGGTTAAAACAACAACAAAACCAATGAGCTAACATTGATTTATTATTTCTTACCTTCTATTAATAGCCACATTAAGCTTGCTTTACTATGCTGAACATTTTATAAATACTCTTATCTTCATAGTCCATTAAGGCTGTATAATTAGTGAGCATTAGAACTGTGCCTGTCTCTAAAACCTTTACTCTTTCCATGGTCTCCATTCTGTACCTAAGGTAGAGAAATCTCTGAGTTATCAAATTAAGCAAATGAATGGGGTCTGTAAAGTACTTTGCTTAATTTAAAGTTAGTTTGAAGTCCTAACATTTAACTTTGTTATGAGATGCTTATAAACTAGGATCTGCCTCTGTTCTTGAACCTATAGGCAGAGAAGGCTGTACATCAGAAAAAAGAACATTCCAAAAATAAATGCCATAAGGCTCGAAGATGTCACATAAATCGGATGCAAGAATTTAACCGTAGACAAAAGAAGAACATATGGTTAGAAACTCACATCTGGCACGCCAAACGGTTTCACATGGTCAAGAAGTGGGGCTACTGCCTTGGGGAGAGGCCAACAGTCAAGAGCCACAGAGCCTGTTATAGAGCCATGACAAACCTTTGCCTCCTCCAGGTATGCTTTTCTAATGGGATTTCTTTCTATTTTTGTTTATCCCTTTACAATGATGATTTTTTGTTTTGTTTTGTCTTCCGGTACTAGATTGAACCCAGGGGCACTTAACCACTAAGCCACATCCCCAGCCCCTTTTTATTATTATTATTTTTTATTTTGAGATAAGGTCTTGCTAAATTGTTTTGGGCCTTGCTAAGTTGCTGAGGCTGGCTTTGAACTTGTGATCTTGCTGCTTCAGCCTCCTGAACCACTGGGATTACAGGTGGGTGCCAATGTGCCCAACACAGTATTGACTTTTTGACTAGTTCATGTTATGCCAAGTCCTATCCATCTTAAAAATGATTACTCAAGTGCTTTGCTGAGTGCTAGAAAGAAACAGTCTTAAATTAGCAGGGAAGCTGCATGCAATGGTGCACACCTATAGTCCAAGCTATTCAAGCGGATGAGGCAGGAGGATCCTAAGTTCAAGGCCAGCCTAGGCAACTTTGCAAGACCCTGTCTCAAAAACTAACAGGACTGGGGATATAGCTTAGTGGTAAAGCATCATTGGATTAAATCCCCAGCACCGAAAACAAAAATAAAAAATAAAAAAAATAAATGCAAATAAATAAGTGGGGAAGACTGACATTAAATTATTAGCCAAATATGTGTTAAGTAAAGGAAAAGTATGCGGTAATGTGAATGTCCCTAACAGGAACAAGAAGGCTTCTCTTGGCAGTGATGTTTGAGCTGAGCTTTAAGGATAAGAAGATGGGAGAGTGAGGGAGGTAGAAGGAAGCCAGGTGTGTGAAAAATTGAAATAGGTTCTTTGTGACAAAGGTGTAAAGAATAAGAGCAGGTCTACCATTTGGGTGCAAATTGGTTGGAGAAATAAGTAGGAGTCAGCTCATGCAGGGTCTTGTTATGTAAAGATTTACTCAGTACCAGTTCATCTAGTAGTTATTCATCAGCAGGTGGTATTTGAATACTTTGCACAGCATTCACGGTGCTGTTCTAGGTGAGTATGATTTAGTGTTCTTGAGAGGACAATTTGTTCTTGAGCCTCATAGTTCTGTTTGTCTCTTCTCCTTCTCCTCAGTTGCCAATTCAGTTGCTTTTTCTCTGTTCCAGTACATATTTAGAAATTTGTTCCTAGCAGAATGGCCTTGGTCAAGTTTTGAAAGCCATTGGTTTTGGTGTCCTCTGATACCTCTTGAGAGCAATATAGAGGAATAACCAATACAAGAACCTGTTTTAGAAAATTGTGGTAAAATATACAGCATGAAATTTACCACTGAACCATTTTTAAGAGTATAGATGGGGCATTAGTACTTTCTAATTGTGTCACCATCATCTACCTCCAAAATGTTCTCATTTTCCCAAATTGAAATTCCCTACCCACTAGACCCTAATTCCCTATTCCTCTTTTGCCCTGGCAACCACTGTTCTACTTTCTTTAAATTTATTTAAATTTATTTTATTATGTACCTCATATGAGTGGTACTGTTATGACTTTATTATGTACCTCATATGAGTGGAATCATACAGTATTTGTCTTTTTGTGTTTGCCTTATTTCACTTAACAAAGTGTCTTTAAAGTTCTTCCATATTGCAGCACATGTCAGACTTTCCTTCCATTTAAAGGCTGAATAATATTCTGTTGTGTGCATATAGCACATCTTGTTTATCCAGCTGTCAGTGGATGTTTGGTTTGCTTCTACCATTTGGCTATGCTGCTATGAACATGGGTGTACAAATATCATTCAGGTCTCTGGTTTTAGCTGTTTTGGATGTCTACCAAAAGTGGAATTGCTGGATCATGTGATTGTTCTGTGTTTGATTTTTTTGAGGTTTTACCCTGACATTTTCCATAGCAGCTGCATCCTTTTATATTCCCATCAGCGATGCTCAAGTGTTCCAATTTCTCCACATCCTTGTCAACACTGGTTATTTTCTGTTTTTATTTATGATAGCCATTTTAGTGGGTGTGAAGTGAACACAAGAAACTTTTAAAAGCCTTTGATTTGAGACCTTGGTAGCAGAAATAATAGATATATAGTTAAATTCCTCATTTACATTGAAGAAGTTGAGTTTTTTTTTTTTTTTATAATTTTTTTTTTCTTAGTTGTAGATGAACACAATGTCTTTATTTTATTGCTTTGTATGTGGTGCTGAGGATCGAACCCAGGGCCTCACGCATGCGAGGCAAGCGCTCTACCGCTGAGCCACAATCCCAGCCCCAGAAGTTGAGTTTTAAATGAAGTGACTTGCCCAGGGCCCCACAGCTTGTTGGTGGCCTGGATAGCACTTGATCACCTGATTCACTTGGCCTGTGCTTTTTCTACTATACTCTGCCACCCCTCCAGTTTTAAGACAGTGTTATTTCAGAATAAGTTACTTCTAATCTGGGGCAGAATTTGATTGAAATTGTCAAATATTTTCTTTACATTTGATCAGCCTTAAGTAATAAATGTGATAGCTAATAATAACAAATATTTTTGAGTGCTTAATATATACCCAGCTCTGTTTTAAATGATTTACATGTGTTTGTTCATTTAATTCTTACAACAGCAGCACAAGGAAGATAGTTACCATTATTTCCATTTTACAGATGAGGAAACTTAAGGTACATAAAGGTGAGGTAATTTACTCCCAACCATACAATGAGTGGTAAAGTTGAACTTTGAGCACAGGTCGTCAGACTTCGGAGTTCCACACTTTTAATCATTATTCCCTGCTGCCACCCAGTTGTACAAATTCTGGTGAGGTTGCTCGGGCCACTGTTAACTGAGAGCAAGGACTGTTGGTAGGAAGATGTCTGTGTGTTAGTGATGGTGTCAGTTGATCAGAATTTGCCAGAATCATAGCTGTAACTCACCTTTTAGGGCCAGTTGCTGAGGGTACAGAAATTGCTGACAGGTGTTATGGCAACACTTTGGTATGGGATCAGGTAGCCTGATTTGAATGTTGGCTGCCCTTGACCATGTGGCTTTGCAAAAGTAACCATCTCTGTGCCTTAGTATTCCCATGTGTGAAATAAAAACAGTAGTACCTGGTTTTTTGGGGTGTTGGGAGGACTAAATGACAATCCATGTAAGGAGTTAGCCTGTTGTCTGGTACCTGGTAACCCTTCAGTGACTATTAAATATTGTTACCACCCTTTAATACATTGATTTCACTGACTCGGTCCAATTTCTTTCTTATTTAAATTGATAAGCTCTCTATCCTCAGTTTTCCTTGTACGTTGGGTAATCAGAGTTGCATATCATGGTCAAAACTGAGGAGAGGATAAATTAATTGTAAGGTTATGTTTCTAGACTCTGTTATATAATCTTGAGGTCCTGCATTAGCTAACCAAAGTAAGCAACCTTAGCTTAATTTTGCGGTTTATGGGGCTGGGGATATAGCTCAGTTAGTAGAGTGCTTGCCTTGCATGTACAAGGCCCTGGGTTCAATCCCCAGCACCAAGAAGAAAAAAAAATTGCAGTTTATTACCATCTTGCTTGTTCTAGTTTCTCACCTTACATAGATTTGGGGGATGAATAAGCTTTTATCTATCTATCTATCTATCTATCTATCTATCTATCTATCTATCTATCTATCTATTTATTTTTTGGTACTGGGGATTGAACTCAGGGGAATTCGACCACTGAGTCACATCCCCAGCCCTCTTTTGTGTTTTATTTAGAGACAGGGTCTCACTGAGTTGCTTAGTACCTCACTGTTTCTGAGGCTGACTTTGAACTTGCAATTCTCCTGTCTCAGCCTCCTAAAGTGTTGGGATTACAGGCATGCTCCACTGTGCCCGGCTGAATAAGCTTTTATTTAGAAGCAGTAGTTTGAACTACTTTGAACTTGCTTAATATTATGGGATGAACAGATTTGCTTACTTAAAAGTAGAACATAGTAACTTACATTTTAAATGGAGATTCACTTTTTGATTGGTTTAAGAATATTTGCTGGGCTGGGGTTGTAGCTCAGTGGTAGAGCACTTGCCTGGCATGTGTGAGGCACTGGGTTGAATCCTCAGCACCACATAAAAATAAATAAAGTATTGTGTCTGTCTACAACTAAAAAATATTTTAAAAAATTTGCTAATGAAGTCGGGCGCAGTGGCGCAAGCCTGTAATCCCAGCACTTAGGGAGGCTGAGACAGGAGAATCACGAGTTCAAAGCCAGTTTCAGCAATGGCGAGGCGCTGAGCAACTCAGTGAGACCCTGTCTCTACATAAAACACAAAACAGGGCTGAGGATGTGGCTCAGTATTCGAGCGCCCCTGAGTTCAATCTCCAGTACCCCAAAAAAAAAAAAAAAATTGCTAATGAAATAGGGAAGAGCAGGTTTCAGCTTTTGACGTATTAGAGAGCTATCTTTGGTAATTTTTGTGTCTCATGGACCTCTAGAGATTTTCTGATGTGGCTTTTGGCTTCTCAGCAGTTTTGCCCCATGTAAATTTTAAGGAATTTAATTGTGTTTCTCTCTGTGTGCAGGATTTATCCTACTATTGTTGTTTGGAGCTAAAGGGCAAGGAGGAAGAAATACTAAAGGCAGTTTCTCGAATGTGTAACTTAGACACAGGTAATCTTGTTTCAAAGCTGGGTCCTATTTTAGTCTTAGATATCTATTCATTTCATGAACTGAATGTCTGCTGTAAGCATTTTAGAATTTAAACATATATAAAAAATGTGAGAGACAGTTCTTGTTCCCAATGAGTATGTTAATTTAAGAAAAGTTGGAGTGGCATTTAAATTTTTATAACATTGTTAAGTATAAAGTGAGTCATGATTCTATGGAATAAACTTAGGAAACAACTTGAAATGCGTATTAAATATTCATTTAATAAATATTTACTGAGACCGTATGTACCAAGCTTTCATCTAAACCATGGTCAAAACCAAAACTTCTTCCCTCCTGGACAGACAGTAAGTAACGGGCTAGGAGGAGGTGGTACTGCAGTGCCAACACTCGAAACCCCATCCTTTGCTTGTGTTTATGTCAGGATTGACATTTGCAGCAGTTCACTGCTTATCTGGAAAGCGCCAAGGCAGCCTCACACTTTACAGAGCAAATAAGTATCCCAGAGAAATGCTTGGGCCTGTTACATTTATTTGGAAGTCTGAGAGAACCCCTGGTGACACCTGTGAGAGCAGGCAATTGTGGATCTGGCTTCATCCAACTCTTAAGCAGGTATAATCCTTTAAATCGTTTCCCCATCATTCTGTTACTACATTTTAAATTACCATTGGAAGTCAATAGTACAGAAGTTTAAATAGTATAAAAGTTGGGCTCATAGTTTGGTATTAGGATATGGAGGAAAGGTATGTGAATTCTGAATGAAGCAAATTTATTTTTATTTCTTATTTAAAAACATTTAACTGACAAGTAAAGTATAAATATATTCAAGATGGGGCTGGGGTTGTGGCTCAGTGCTAGAGCGCTTGCCTTGCACGCATGAGGCACTGGGTTCGATCCCCAGCACCACATACAAAATACATAAATAAATAAAATAAAGGTTTAAAAAAATCTTAATAAATAAATACATAAATATATTCAAGGTATACAAAGTGATAATTTGATATATATGCACATTGTATAAAGATTACCACAATCAAATGCATTAAGACACCCATCACCACTCATGCTATACATTACATAGACCGCTGGTACCTGTCCATGTTAGAATGAGGCAAATCTTTTTTTTTTTTTTGGTACTGGAGATTGAACTCAGGGGCACTTGACCACTGAGCCATATCTTTAGCCCTATTTTTATGTTTTTTTATTAGAGACAGTGTCTTGCTTAGCATCTTGCCGTTGCTAAGGCTGGCTTTGAACTTGTGATCCTCCTGCCTCAGGCTCCCAGAGTGCTGGGATTACAGGCATGTGCCACTGCACCCGGCTAGGCAAATCTTGACTTCTCATTTTGCAGTAAATCATAAGCAGAATTAGAGATGAAAACCAACCTTATGCTAAAGATATGAGATGCTGTGTTTGGATTAATGCTTCTGTATTTGGACCTGCTTGCATTGATTCTCAGAGGCCTCGCTGCTTGTGAGAGCCTATTTGATAATGAGAAACTGTTTCTAGTAATTCTGATGATTTTAATTCTTTTAACTTAGCTTCCCTTTTTTTTCTTCTCACGGCTTTTATACCATGCACTGTAAACTTTTCCCATTTTTTCTTTAAACTTTAAAAAAGTTGATGATGGTGGTTATGTTGTTTTCATAATGTTTGGCATTTCTTTTTCCTGTTCAAGGCACTGTGCAGTTCTCAGAAAAAGCAAAAAGCTTTTTGATGATGACAAATTTGGTTTAGTTTGTGAAGGGATGAAAATGTGAAATATTAAAGAGTAAAGAATAAACTAAACCAATAGAATTTGCAATACTATATTTAAATTTGAAAATTTAAAGTAAATGTTTATACCCTTAGGATATCTTAGAGGAAATAAAAACAGTATGCCAGTGTGAGGAACCCATCAAATCAAGTATCTATACTCCTAACCCACTCCTGATACCATCCCAAGAAGAAAATCAAACTGAACTGGGTGATGAAAAAATTGGCAAGAAAAGAAAAAGGAAAGATGATGGAAAAAATGCTAAATCAATTAAAAAAGTTATTGGTGACGGAACTAGAGATCCATGTCAACCATATTCTTGGATCTCTCCAACCACAGGTATCATGATCAGGTAGGAGTGATCACTATGTACCTACTGAACTTTCTGAGTAAAGATTCACCCCATTTTTTGCCAGTGGCACAGACTGGCATGATGGAAATTCCCATTTTAAGATCTTTTCTTTCTTTCAGTGATTTGACCATGGAGATGAACAGATTCCGGCTGATCGGTCCCCTTTCTCACTCTATCCTAACTGAGGCGCTGAAAGTTGCTTCTGTCCATACTGTAAGAGTAAATGTTGACTGTCATGTTTTCCTGGCAAATTTGTAAAGTCTAATGTATAATTTCATAACATTTTGGGCCATGGCTTTTAAACATTCATTTCCTTGTTCTTTTTTTTTTTTTTTTTTTTTTTTTTTCTGAGTGATTGAACCCAGGGACACTCTACCATGGAGCTATATCCCCAGCCTTTTCATTTTTTATTTTGTGACAGGGTCTCACTAAGTTGCCCAGGCTGACCTTGAACTTGCAGTTCTCTTGTCTCAGGAGGCTACATTACAGGCATGTGCCACTGAGTCTGGCTATTTCCCTACTTATTATCAAAGTTGTTTTTTTTTTAATCCTTCACTTCTAAAAGACCAAATCTAAGTGGATATAATAGTAAACGGACTTCTTTACTTACATACTGACTTTTCTCACAGCTCTGTCTTGTAGAAGGGTCTTAAACTCTGTTCCATAGGTGAGTAACAAGGCATCCCTAAAAATCCCTGAAATTGTATGACAGTTTTTAGGTGTTTGACTTGTGTGATGCATATTTTCTGGGGTCAGTTTCTCTGATTCTCAGAAAGTCTTAGTAACCTTTCTTTTGATAGAACTTTCTGTAGAAAGTTTGTGCTTTCCAGTATTATTGCCACGAGCCATATAAGGCTGTTGAACACATGAATTGTGACTAGAGTGATTGAGGGACTGAATTTGTATTTTTATTTAATTTTAATTAATAATTAATTTTAAGTGGCTTATTATGGCTCATGGCTGTAGTATTGGATAGTACACGTCTGGGGTATGGAGACTAGATTAGGAATTTATTCACTTCTTGTTGCTTCCTGATTAAAAGTTCTTCAGTAGCTTCTCATATTTAAGGTGAAATCCAAAGCCCTAGATGTGACCTGCATAATCTTGGGCCTTTTGCGTCAGTGACCTCACCTTCCTTCATCTCATCTTCTGCACTTTAGCCATGCTGGCCTTTCAGGTTCTAGAATGTGTCACTTCTCATCTCTTTCAGAGCCTTTGCACTTGTTTTTTTCTGCCTGCTGAACATTCTGCCTCCATCACTCTGCTTGACTAAACCTTCCTCGTTCTTCAAGAGTCAGTTGTGTCATTCAGTTTGTATCATTTCCCTTTGTAATCCTTTCCTGATTCCTCAAGTTAAATTATATCCCTTCTGTTTTCATAGCATTTTGTGTATTTCCTTAGTTTATCCGTTCAGATATGTTTGTGTATTTATGTAATATTTGTTTCTCTCGTTAAAGTAAGCTTCATGATAGCAAGGACAGGCTGGTCCTGTTCTTTAGTCTGTCCTAGGTGCTTAGCATAGTGCCCAGATGGAGAAGGTGCTCCACGGTCGCTAGTAAGTTTTGGAGCAAAACTCTGACTCTAAAAAGTGTAGTTATAGAGCCCATACTTCAGACTGCTCAGCTTTGCTACCCAAGTTCTGTGAGAGGAATAGTGCCTGTCTTACAAGTTGCTTCTGTAGGGTCTGTAGGAACATGTCCTTTTCAGTGAACTTCCACATGAGTCACAGACAGTAGTTCTTCTAGCATGCACCCAGTACTTGAAATGCTGTTTGAAACCTTGATCATTTCCTTGTTCTGTCCAGAAAAGTGAAGTGCTTGTGCATTTTATCAACATTTCAAAGAATGCTGTAGTAGTAATATGTCCTTTACTCGAAGATTATCATCTAAAGGTACAGGTTTGGTTTTCCTTTGGTGAGGAATGTTTTTTTGCTTCAATTGGAGGTAATGAAGGTGGTAATAGGAGAAGAGGACAAGGCCTCTCTTGTTGGAACTTGCATGAGAGAGATTGGGAGTGCAAAGTAGCCTGTGTAGGCATTGTCTCTGAAAATCAAGGTTTTATTTTCTAGTATGTGAAATTCTGAGAGAAGCGTTAATACCATGTCCATGCTCCTAATTAGAAGAGTACTTAGTCTGGCAGTAATTACTATTTTTTTAAAATACAGTGGCAACTTGCCTGCTACCTTTCATGAAATAGTCATTCCCACACACAAACAAAAGGGGAGGGCCGTTGTCATAACCATAATTATTAAGTCTGATTCATTATGCACCTAGTGAAGAGGAGTGGTTGTTTTTCAGGGGGAAGAGGACACAGAGGAGACACCTCACCGTTGGTGGAGTGACATGTGTAAAAACTCTGATAGTGTGTCCCTTCATCACAGACAAGAAGCTGTTTTTGAATTGTTGGGAGGTACACGGAGGAAATACTGGGTTGTGTGGGGGGCGGGGGACTTGACATTTGGGTTAAGAGAGCATTTTGCAGCTGGGTCTCTGATGAGTGGGTCTTACTTTTTATCTTGCTGTTAGTGATACAGCAAGAGAAGTAAGTAGAGAGGTGCCTGAACTCAATGAATAAAGCACAGTATTCATGTTTGTTCACAAAACAACAAGCCAATGTGATATAGTATTCTAAATAATCAGCATTCTGATATTATAGATAAACGCTTATGTCAGGTTCTGACCTAACATCTTTACTTCCTGCCCATGTTGTGCTTGTGCTCATAGCTGTTACAGTTACAGCCAAGAGGAGCCTATGTGTTCACATAACCTTTTTTATGTTGGTTGAATTTTTTGTGCAAGAAACTCAATTTTAATGTTATTCTCTAAAATTCTCAATGTTGGGGGTGGAATACATGTTTTTGAATTAGTCCAAGAAAAAAGTTTGATTAGAAAATTTGAAAGATTTGTAAATACAAGCAAATATGTATGTTTTGTGAATTACCTTCTCCCTCTATAAGCTTGCTTTTTTGCTTGTTTACTTTGTTTTTGTTTTGTTTAAAGGAATAACATCACCAGCAGAAATTCCAGCAGGTACTATTCTGGGATTGACAGTTGGGGATCCACGAATAAATTTGCCTCCAAAGCGATCCAGAGCTTTGTCCAATCCAGAAAAATACCAAGGTACAGTGCTTGCAGCACTTCTGGTTTTCCTCATTATATTAAGCAGTCCAGTCCTGTTAGAAGAATTCTGTGATTAAAAATTGGGGATCTTTACCTACCTCTGTTATAAGGCAGTTATGATCAGAGGAGATGGTGAGTGTGTCTTTCAGCTGTAAACCATGTAGCTTATATTCATTTTTAATTTTTTCTGAGTTCTCTGTTTTTTAGTATCTAGTAAAACCTGTCTCTTTGCAAAATGGATTCTCTGAAATGCCTGGTGTTTCAGAATTTTAATTGTGAGGAAGGGATTTGCACCCGCAGCTGGTCTTGTGCTCAGTGGAAGCCTCTGTTTGACCATACAGATGATCCAGGTTCGAATCCTGGCAAGGCCATCCCAGGTGCTGAAGTATCAGATTTCTTGTTTTGACTGAGTAGAGAGGCCTGAGAAAGCTCATTGGCTGGGAAGAGAGTAGGGTGTGGGTGGGGCTAGCTAAAATTTTAGTCTAATCTGGGATTTGCAGCAATTACGATAATGTCTTCTTATATTTACTGTCATTTAAACACCATTAATTGGAAGAATAATTAAAACTAGCTTGTGAATTTGGGGAGAAAAAATACAGGTGTATGTTCATAACTTCAGAATTTTTTTTTTTTTTTTTTACTTTTCCACATGTAGTTAGATAGCTTACAAAAGGGGTAATAAACTACCCTGTCAGAACTTTACATAAAAGGTAGATAGGATAAGAGTGGAGTTTGAAGATGCATAGGTAAGTTAGTTAATTATGGAGCCAAAGACCATAATCAGTGAGTTGTAGCGTCTTTCTTTTTTTAATACCAGTGTGGTCTAGTGCAACAATAAAAGCTGCAGCATCTACTGTGCTATTAAATGCTATCATAACCACCTTAAAGCTGTAGTTAAGCTCTACTTCGTTTCTCTTGCTACCCTAAATCCTTTTTTGGAATGAGGCAGTCCTATGTTAAAACCTTCCTAAGGCTTTTATCTTAATATGAATTAGTTCAAGGAATATTAAAGTCTGCCTTGAAACATATGATTTAATTTCCAGTATAAAAGCTAACTATCCAGTTAGTCATTGTGGTATTCCATTAGAACTTGTATTAAGTACTATAATTCCTTTGAAGATACATGAGCTACATAAAGAAGTAGACTCTTTAAGAGTTTAGTATTATATCAATGTTATTAATAAGTGTAATATCTCATTTAGGAAAACAAGGGGTAGAAGTGTATTTTGGTGGGCTGGGTCAACTAAAAGATTAATCCTTGAAGAATCTTAAATTTAGTTCTCTGATATAGTTTCAGTCCGTATATCTGCCTATTTTGACTTAGATCAAAAAGATCAGTTCTGGGCTGGGGTTGTAGCTCAGTGGTAGAGCGCCTGCCTAGCATGCGTGAGGCACTGGGTTTGATCCTCTGCACCACATATAAATAATAAATGAATAAAATAAAGATCCATCAACAACTAAAAAGAAAAAGAAAAAAAAAAGATCAGTTCTGGTGAAAGTCAGTTCTGGTGTGACTTAAACCATAAAAAAGGGGTTGCCTGCTTTGGATGACAAATGATTTTCTTGTGTGTATTGGGAGTTAGAGAGCTTTCCAAAGAGAAAGTACATGAAGAACCTGAGGTCATCATAGATGCTTTGGAAAAGTTTAGTTGATCATTGTGTTCCTAAGTTCAAATTTAATATTAATAATGTGTTTTGCAAATCTTTTCAATTTTATTAACATAGCATTTTCACTATGTAAGTAATTGGATTTCTAGGTGAGATTTAAAAATATAAATCTAGTAATGGGAGTGTAGCTTAGTGGCAAGCTTAGCACTTGCCTACCATGCACAAGACCCTGGGCTCAACACCCAGCCATGTAAGGCAAAAAAACCCTACCAAAAACCCAAATCTGTACAATATTATCTGTTACCCTATTTGCTTTCCTATGCATTCACTGATTTGCTTTGATAGATTATTATTATTCCTTGTCTACCAGAGAAGAGTTGCAATAACACTGATCATGGGGATTAGAGTGTAGTTCAGTGGTAGCATACAGTGTGAGGCCCTGAGTTCAATCCTCATCATCCTCCTCCCTTCAAACAAAGGGGGGATAAAAAAGAAAAAAATATCGAATTTATACTGTGCTTGTGGGATTATTTTAATCCTGCTTTTAAAGCATTCTTTGGCTATGTGACTTTGCTACCCAAAGCACCGGAAAAATCCAGAATGGTAGGAGGGAGATCATTCCTTTACTTTTTATAGCTCTTGCAAGCACTTTTAGAGCAGAGAGCAGCAGTTGACCTCCAGGAGTGCCCAGTTAATGGTCATTTTGCCACAATTTCTCTCTTTCTGCTTTTGGATTGAAAACACCCAGTGACTTCAGCTGGCCAACTTAAAACTTATCTGCAAATTTATAAAACAGACTTGAATATGAAGGCTATAACCTTTCTACCTGCCAACCTGTGGCAACCCCTGACTTTTTTACTATCTTCATAATTTTGCCTTTTCCAGAATGTCTTATAGTATATTGCCTTTTCAGGTTTGCCCCTTTTTCTTAGTGTAAATGTGCACCTAAGTTTCCTTCCTGTCTTTTCATGACTTGATAGCTTACTTCTTTTTTGGCACTGGATAGTATTCTATCATCCAGAATATTTGAAGATGAGGTACTGCTTGCCCGTGCCTTTACACCCTAAGTATCAGCCATCTCTTTTGTCTGCAGCTCAGTCTGAATAACATCCCAGTTCTATCATTCAGATCTGTGTCATGGTTCGATAGCAAAGCATTCTGGGTACACCAGGGTTGTTGGGAAGGGATCTTGCCACTCCTAGACAGGATGTGAACCTTCATAGCACATAGAAGGTGCTGGAGACTCTGTTGTTGAGTATCAGTGTGAGGATGAGCAGCATATGGAAGCAGTTGCTGCTTACAAGCAATTTAGATCTCAGAGCTGTTCATTAATTTAATTTTCTCCAACTTTGTTTTCCTCTGAAATCTCTCACACTGTGGCCTGGTCACTTCCAATTTATTTTTTTCCCAGCCATCAGACCCACACAGGTATGTGCTTTTGAGTGATGTTTTTGTGTTGGCATTTTAGAATCATAGCCAAAATTCATGAGTTGTCTAACCATTTTTAAAAAAAATTCTTCAGTCCAACAAAATTAGTCTTATTTTTCTCTAGTGATTAAATGACTGCATGTAGGAAGTATCTTCTATCAATAAGGTATTTATCACTGAAACTCCCCCCTTCTCCAGTAGAGCATTTTCTGGAGTGGCATGTCTTGTTTAAAGGGACAAACTGTATGTTTCACAGAAAATATGATCATCTTAAGGGAATGGAGAAATATGGTTTTTCAAAAATAGCTCCATAAAAATAAGTTATGAGAGATTTGAGATAAGGGGCAGAAGACATCTCTTAGAATTATCTTAAACATGGAACTAGATGATTTGAGGCAATTTAATGTTGTGATACTTGCATCCTATGCATGAAAGTAACTATGAAAGTAAAGAGCTTAGCAGCTTTTGCTGCTTCATAGACTCTGAAACCAACTGTTAAGAATACTTAATTTCTTGTCAAGTAAGTTCTATAGTTAAATAAACGCCTGTCAAGCCAGGTGTGGTGGCACACACCTGTAATCCTAGTGGCTTGGGGAGCTGAGGCAGGAGGATCACAAGTTTGAGGCCAGCGTTAGCACCTTAGTGAGACCCTACCTCAAAATGAAAAATCAAAAGGATTGGGGATGTAGATCAGTGGTAAAACACCTCTGGGTTCAATCCCCAGGACCCAAAAGATATGTAAGTGAAATAAAAGCCTATCAAATATTTTGTTGTCATAAAAGGTGTATTACCAGCATTTAGAGTTTGATTTATTGATTTAAGGATGTGGTTTGAAGGATATTTCTTTTCCCTCTTA
>CM053400.1:147149938-147299771 GCA_028644305.1 Xerus rutilus
AAAATGAAAAATCAAAAGGATTGGGGATGTAGATCAGTGGTAAAACACCTCTGGGTTCAATCCCCAGGACCCAAAAGATATGTAAGTGAAATAAAAGCCTATCAAATATTTTGTTGTCATAAAAGGTGTATTACCAGCATTTAGAGTTTGATTTATTGATTTAAGGATGTGGTTTGAAGGATATTTCTTTTCCCTCTTAGATAATGAGAAAGTTAGACAGCTGCTTCTGGAGGGTGTGCCTGTGGAGTGTACGCATAGCTTTATCTGGAACCAAGATATCTGTAAGAGTGTCACAGAGAATAAAATCTCGGATCAGGTAACTAATAGTGTAAGGATTACTTGTAAAATCATGAATGACAGGTGAAATTTATCATTCTAGAGACCATAAAAACTGATTTTGTACCCTACAGAGGCTTACAGACTTTTGTTTTCAAACATCTTATGGATTCCTTATTCATGATATGTATTGTGATTTTTTTTTTTTTTGTTCTTTGGGAAGAATGATCTCTAGAAAATGTATACTTTTTCTCAAAGTGATAATCTTACGGTTTAAGTACATTGTTCTTCAATCATTTTTGTCTCCTTAAATGTTCTCTGTCTCTGATTTCATGGTGATGGGGTTCTCACCAGAGCCAGGTATTGTAATAGATGCTGGGATAGAGGACTGTGGTGTGGCTGAAGTATAGGGTACTGAGTCCAGACTAGGGAAGTAGAGGCCCACTTCCAGGATGGAGGAGCTGATATGTGCACTTACTCTTAAAAAGGAGTCAGAATTAAATTAACCAGACTTCTTGGGGGGTAGGGTCGAGGCTGCACTGGAGAAAGGATTTCAGGAAATGAGAACAGTGTGTGCGATGACCCAGGCCAAAGACGGGATAATGTGTTCGTATATCTCTCATCAGATCAGGAGCTAGGAGTCAGTAGGGGGTTAAGGGATGAAACTGAAATGATTAATAGGAGTCAGAGCATAAAAGACTGAGGCATTTAAGATTTTGGACTGATGATTTGGGCACCACTGACGTTCAATGCAGGCCAAGACATGATGAGATTTCACTCTTGCAGCCATGTGGTGGGTAGATTAGACAGGGGAAGGAATGGGGAGTGGGTGGGATCTGAAAGGAGGTCTCTGGGTTGGATGTTTGCAGAAGAGAGCCTTGAAATAATCCGGATGTGACGTGATGGGAGTCTGAACTGTGGTAGTATAGCTGGAGTAGAAGGGCTGGGGTTTTTAATACACCTCTAGAAGGTAAAATTGAGAAGACTTGGTTGTTGACTAGAAGATGGAAAATAGAAAAAGAGACTTATAGATTAGCTGCTCACATTTTAGCTTGGATTTAGAATTTCAGCTAAAAGAGAGCCAGAGCTGTTTGACTTATTCACTGCTTTCCCCAGATTCTAGAAAAGTGCCTGTCACTGTATTTGCTCAGTAAACATTTGAAAGGGTGTTGTTATCCACTCCTTACATTCCACTTAACAAATCATTTATAGCATCTTCTGTTTTAAATCATTCAGGCCTGGTAAGAAATTTTCTCAAGAGCCAGAGTACTTTTCCAATTGTTCAAACTTGAGAAGTTATCATTAATTGTACCTCTTTTACTTTTTACTTCTTTTATTTGTTTGTCTTGAATTATTTTCTTCCACTTTAGGATTTGAACCGGATGAGAAGTGAATTGCTGGTGCCTGGGTCACAGCTTGTTTTAGGTCCCCATGAATCCAAGATACCTATCCTTTTGATTCAGCAGCCAGGAAAAGTGACTGGTGAAGAGCGACTGGGCTGGGGAAGTGGCTGGGATGTCCTACTCCCAAAGGGCTGGGGCATGGCTTTCTGGATTCCATTCGTAAGTTACCTTTTGATTCCGACTAACACTTGCAACATTTAAAATACAACCTTAATAAATACTAAATGCCCAGAATATTCCAGACTTTGAGTACAATTTAGAATCTGAGTGGTATATTTCTGCTCTCAGAGCTATAATCTGGGATATGGATGCTTCATGCAAACAGTCCTTGGAGCCAGATTCTCATTACTGAGACCTATGTTGACATATCATGAGTTTTTGAAACTTTTAAAGGTAGACTGATTTTTTTTACTAGTAACAACAAAAATGTTGTGTTTTTAACTTGAAGAAATCCATTATAATTTAAAAGCAAAAGACAACTTTCACAGATATATAGAATATACTTTTTTTTGTTAACTATTACCATATTGTGCTCTTATTTATTAACTAGCTAAAATCTTTTATTAAAATCTATTGTGGGTTTTTTTTTTTCTGGTTAGTTGAAATATAGTTTGATGCTATGTAAAAGGCATGTCAGAATGTTACATTGATGTAGGTAATTTTTAGCAATTATGCCTAGTGCAAGGGACATTCATTTAATTAAATCATTTAGGGGTGGGAGTACTTTAAAGTAATTCCACTGAGTTTTTTTATTATGCAATTCAAGCATACACAAAAGAAAAGATACTGATATAATGGATACCTGCACACCTCACCTGCCATCCAGCTGAAGAATAAAACATACAGATTCCCTGGAAATACTCTGTGTTCTTTCCTCCAATCTCGTTTTCCCCTTCCTCCTAAAATAATCACCATTCTGATTTTGGTGCTTGTCACCACCATGCATGTTTTTATAGCATTGTGAATGTTTTGTCCCACAGTAAAATAAGTACATGTGACATGTTTTTTAAACTACATACCTCATTGTATTTATGCTTTTCTTTCTTGGTATGTGTACTTGATAGTGAGCTTTTTTCCCACATTGGTTGAAGAAGTTCAGTTTCATTTGTTTTTACTATTGTATGGCCATAAATTTTTAGAATTATCTCACCACGTGTTTATCCATTTTCTTCTTGACATACATTTATGTTGTTTCCCATTTCCCCCCTACAAACAAGCAATTTCACTTTAAGTTGGTTAAATTGAAAATAGCTTTTGACATTTCTTTTAGATCTACCGAGGTGCAAGAGTTGGAGGATTAAAAGAGGCTCTGGTGCATTCTCAGTATAAAAGGTCACCTAACATCCCAGGTGATTTCCCGGACTGTCCTGCTGGGGCTCTGTTTGCTGAAGAGCAAGCCAAGAATCTTCTTGAAAAGTACAAAAGGTAAGGAGCTGCCCTCTCTAGTCTGGTAATGGTAAGGGGATGAGAAGTGCCTACGTTCCTTGACCAGAAGTTGGAGGGGAGGCTGTAGTAACTCCTCATATGTAATGTGGAGTCTTCACAGGCTTGCCCTTGAGTTCTCTATTACCAAAAAGTAAGGAAGAAATTACTTAAGTCACGAGATTGTTTTGTATCTAAGTGGCTTTCATTGGCCCATCTGGGTTACCACTCTCCTCTTGGTTATTAACTGACACCTGAACTGTGAACGTGGGTTTCAGATGATTGCCAGTAGATTCTCATGTCATCCCCCACCCCATGGAAGTTGTACTTTGGAAGAAATAATTATAAAAGCAATATTTATTTACATATATATTTTTTGGCGGAGGTACTGGGGATTGAACCCAAGAGTGCTTAACCACTGAGCCACATCCTCAGTCCTTTTTTAATATTTTATTTAGAGACAGGGTCTCACTGAGTTGCTTAGGGCCTCACTAAGTTGCTGAGGCTAGCTTTGAACTTGCAATCCTCCTGCCTCAGCCTCCTGAGCTGCTGGGATTACTGGCACTATGTGCCCAGTTTTATTCATAAAATTTTAAGGGAACTATTGAAATACGTAAACATTTTTTATAAACTTATGTAGTCCTGCCATCCAGCAAGGTAAACACTGTTTTTACATTTAGTATCTATTTATCTAAACTTTTTTCCTTTTCTGTCCTTCATTGGAGATGAGCAAATTAAGGCCTGTATTCCATTTATACAGGGAAGTACATATGAACATTAGGAACCTATAGTCCCACTAATTGTAGGCTCCAGCACAGAAATGCACTTGTGCACGCACTCTCTCACACTCTCTTTCTTATTTCTTTTTTTTGGTACCAGGGATTGAACTCAGGGACACTTGACCACTGAGCCACATCCCCAGCCCTATTTGTGTTTTATGTAGAGACAGGGTCTCACTGAGTTACTTAGTGCTTTGCCGTTGCTCAGGCTGGCTTTGAACTCATGATCCTCCTGCCTCAGCCTCCTGAGTAGCTGGGATTAGAGGCATGTGCCACCACGCCCAACCCCTCCCTCTCATTTCTTGTGGCATCTGCCATGTCTAGCCAGTGCTGGTGCATGGTAGGCCTTAATAGCTTTCTTTCTTTCTTTTTTTAAATAAGAGTTTTTATTTTTTGTCTGCTGAATGAAGGAATAATTGAATGTTGTAGTTCTTGACTGATGGACAGGTGAATGGCTGAGGATGAATAGTGATACTTTCCTGGATTGTTAGCTCACCAGTTCTTTGAGGGTATATGTCCTATGCCTCCCATAATACATAGTCTATGTGTTTGTGAAATAATAATAATGATAATACTATTTTTCACTGTATAGATTTTTTAGTGCATGTACATTTTCCATTGGTACAAAATTTTTAATAAAAGGATTGTACTATACATGTCATTTTGAAATCTGCCTTTTTCATTTAACAACATATTGTGGAAGTTTCCCCATTTTAATAAATATGACTCCAAACCAAATGTTGGCAAACTTTTTTGATAGTGGGCCAGATGGTAAATATTTTTGGCTTTGTGGACCCTTCATCTCTGTGACAACTAAGCTCTGCCATTTTGGCATGAAATCAGCCACAGATGACATAAAAACGAATGAGTGTGGTTGTGTTCGAATCAGACTATTTATGGACACTCAAATTTGAATTTCATATAATCTTCATGTGTCGTAAAATATTATTCTTTTGCTTTTTGCAACCATCTAAAAACATAAAAACTGTTCTTAGCTCATGGATTGTACAAAATCAGACAGTGGGCCAGATTTGGCCTATGAGTTATACAGCTTGCTAGCTCTCACTCAGAACAGAACTTGAGTGATTCCATAGGATTGCAGTGTGGATGTACTATATTTTATCAGTGGCCCTTTAGGTTATTTCCAATTTCTTACTATGTGCTTCTGTGAACATCTCTCTGTAGATGTCTTTCCCTATATGTCTGGTGACTTACTCATTTCACACATACTTATATAGAGCCTTCTGGGTTCAGTACTATTCTAGACTAGAGCAGGGACAAAGCAAAGTCTGTTCCTGACTTTGTGGACTTGTGATCCTGTAGAAATTCTATTCTTGGTGGAATCACGTGTTTCTGGGGCTGGGAGGAGGATCCGGGAGAGCGCAGGGGGGCTAAAATTCAAGAGTAGAATCCTGGAGCAGGGAGCAGGGCAGAGTGGCCCCTGTTAGAATTGGGCTCAGTTCTTCCATTTTAATAGACTGTAGGGTGGACTCTGAAGTCTGACCACAGATCTAGGTACCTTAGACTCTGTGTGGAGGAGATCAGGTGGCACACGTTGTTGTGACTATCTTCTTGGTGAACAAAGAGGTGAGGTGCAAGAAGGAGAGTGGGGCTGTTGGAGATTTAAGGAGAAAGGAATTGTAAACAGTTGTCTAGGAGAGTGGAAAATTGAATTGAGGAAATACAAGCGATTCAGAAGAAGGGTAAGAGAGTATGTGCTTAAGTTTTGTGTTTATTTAGTAAGATTCAGGACTATCATGTGTTCTTGCCCAGCTGTGTTCTCCCAGTTAGGTGCTGGCCTGGGGACACTGGAGAGTCACTTAATGGGGATGGGCTTTGCCAGGTGGAGAGGGTTGAGAGCACATGTAAGGGAGGGACTGTCCCATGAACCCTACAGTCCAAGCTGAGTCCAAGGATGAGGGGACAGTGGTGAGCAGTGAGGAAATGATAGCAGAGATGAATAGGAGGCTCCATGGTTGAGGAATGTGGGGAGAGTAAGTGGGGTGAAAAATGGAGGAGTAACATGCATGAAATTGAGATTTTAAGGTGGAGCAGGGTTGGCAATGCCATACCTAAGGGATGGCCAGGGGTGTGGGTGCTTGAGGTGAGGTAAAGCAAAAGCTGTGAAGTACACAGGCCAGGGCATTGGAAGGTTGGTGACTGTAGATGCCGAGGCCACTGGAAATGACTTTAAGTGTTTGGAGGTGGAGGGGAAGGTGGTGCAGCAGATGAATGGGGCACCTGGGAGGTTGGTGGAGGACTTGACCAAGGAGGGAGAGCCTGTGCTTCAGGGAAACGAATCTGGAAGAAGAGGGAGGAGAAAAATGGCCTTGGACCATCTCCCACCATGGACCAAGGGCAGTGAGAAAGAAACAGCCATTGTTGGAGAGGGGCTGTAAGAACAGACCTTGGGCTGAATGCCTGGAAGCAGCATGCCTGGTTTTCAGGAAAGTTGTGCACTTCAAGGCATTTGGTTTACTATGCCCATTACTTCTGTACTGACTTTAGGATTTTACCTGAGAGGAATAGTTCCTGTCACTTTCACCAGTGTGGGCTATTGTCAGTCTGTTCATATTGGCCAACTAAGGTGAGAAATGATGTTTTCAGTTTGTTTTATTTACTAGTGAGGTTAGATATTTTTATGTTTTTCATTTTATGCTTCTTTTCTTGTAAATTGCTCATTTATTTATTTTGCTTCTTTTTTTCTTGACATTTATCTTCCTTCTATCCTTCCTTCCTTTCTCCCTTCCTTCCTCCCTCCCTCCTTCCTGTGCTGGGATTTGAATCCAGGGCCTCACACATGCTAGGTGTGTGTTCTCCCGCTGAGCTACATTCCCAGCCCTGCTTTATTAATTTTTAAGAGTTTTTTTTTTGGTTTCTCCTTTCTCATATGCATTGCAAATATTCCCTGCTTTACAATTTTGAATTGGTGCATGTATTAGCACATTTTTTCTTATGTGGTTTTAGACTTTAGTGTTCTGCTTAAAAAGTCATTTCCAGTTGTAAGATTATGAAAAGATTTACCTGTGTGTTTAAAAGACATTGCAATACAGTAGTTAATGAAACCATACTACCTAGGTTCCTATCTTCACTCAATCACTAACTAATTGCTCTAGGGTGTTAGTTTAGATAGGAACCTAACCCAGGGGTAGCTGTGAGAATTGTATTAATGAGGGCAGTGCTAATTGCTAGAACAAACAATAACATTTTATTTCTCACTCGTGGAATAATTGAATATGGTGTTCTTGATCGGGGGGTGGGATTCCAGAGATCTGGGGACTTTCCATCCTGAGGTTTTACCATTTGCCTAGGGACTCAGGGTCTTTGCATACAGCCGGCAGGGGGAAGAGCGTGGGGGAGTATGGGCTAGTCCTAGAGATGATGAGCCGGTCATTTCCACTCACATTCTATTGGCCTGGTTCATCTGGACACAAGGAAGGTTAGGATGTACAGCCTAGCCCCATTCAGGAGGAAGAGAAAATGCGTTCTGTGAAGACCCTAGGCAGGGGCTGCACAAGGACTGAATAGGTTGAGATATACAAACACTTGGAACAGCGTGGTAAGTGTTCAGTAAGTATTAGCTATTGTTATTGTTATCATTCCAGCTTTTCCTGAATTTATGTTAAAGTAGGATGGTATTGCCAGATAGGAAGCCATTTCTGACTCAACCCCCACCTCCTACTCCCTACAGTCTGTATTTTCCTTTTTTATCCAATATTGCTGTATACTGAGAGCAGAGGGAATGAGTCAAACATGAACCCCCTTTATCATGACCTAGTGTCTGTTTACTTAAATATGAAATTTTGGGAGGAATGGTTTAAATACCTTTTTCATGGGATGGAGTTTGTGTGTGTGTGTGTGTGTGTGTGTTGTTAAGGCTCAAACCCAGGACCTCCCGCATGCTAGGCAAGTACTGTAACACTGAGCTACATCCTCAGCCAAGGACATATTTTCTTTTTCTTTAAAAGCCTAACCAAAATTTGTGTATATTTCATATAGGTTTATAAAACTCAGAGGTTTGAAGAACATTGTGTTCTGCTTAACCAAATTGCAGCACTACATATGCCGTGTATAGATGCGCTTCTTATTCGAGGAACTGAGAGAGGAAGCCCTCTGGGCTTTGAGAGGTGTCTGGGTGGGGCAGGTGCCTCTCTTAAGAAGCTGATACACATTTGGTTCAACCTTGAGAGCCTACCAAGTGAGCCCCATTAAGCCTACAGGATCATTTTCATGTGAGAATCAGAACACAGCACATAATGAGAAGTAAATGAGGGGACGATTGTATGGGCCTGTTCCAGAGTAGATCATCAGACAGCCTAAGGATGCAGTCTCATGAGTGCCCAGGCCAGTATAGCCAACAGCAGGCTGATTCCCTACTTCTTGGGTCAAGCCTGGTCTTCATTAGCTTATAGTATTTTTCAGAGGCTCTTCCTCATTCATACATTGCTAGAAAGGTCAATTGGTATGACCCTTGTGGAAAGCAATTTGGAAGTATCAATCAAAATTTTAAAGTGCTTTATTCTTTGCCTTCGTTCCACCGCTCGGAACTTACCTTGTGTATGTGCAGCATGTTCTCAGTCATTCATTGCTGCAGTGTTTGTAGAAGCAAAAGCATGAAAATAACCAAAAGTATTTCAATAGAGGAGTGTCTGAATAGATCAGGGTATATTCATATGGTAGAAAAGATACACAGCCTTTTACAAAAGAATGAGGGAGCTTGATGTATTGATATAAAACAACATCCAAGATAGTTTATTAAATAAAAAACCTGAAGCAAAAGTACTGTATCTAGTATACTACCATTTGTATAAAGATAAGTAAAAAGAAGTAAGGACATATGTGCTTGCATGTACATAAACTGATAATGATGCTGTCTTCGTGGAGGGCAGTAGGGTCACTAGAGGTGAGGAGTGAGAGGGAAACTTCACTATAACCTTGAATTTAGAGCCTTGTGAATGTACAGGAACATCATTGCACAACTCCAGGGGTCACCATGTAATTGGAGCTCTCAGGAATAGTCCTCCCTGGGGTTGTTCAGTGGCCACACTGGGACTACTTTGTGGGTGCAGTATCTACTAATGACCAAAGGAAACAAAAGAACTTGACCAGTAGAGTTGGCTATTATTCTTTATCATACATTTAAAAAAAAATTTTTTTTGTATCTGGACACAATACCTTCATTCATTCATTCATTCATTCATTCATTTATTTATTTTAAGTAATTTTTTTAAGTTGTGGATGGACACAATACCTTTATTTTATTTACTTATTTTTATGTGGTGCTGAGGATCGAACCCAGTGCCTCATGTATGCTAGGTGAGTGCTCTACCACTGAGCCACACTCCCAGCCCTATCATACATTCTTGGAAAGCCTTTTTTGTGTGATTGTTGTTTAAATGAAAATGCATTATAATGGTGATGATTATTTTAATTGCCCACTTCTCAATTGTTCAAAATCAGTTCTCCTTTTCATTTTTCATTAGACGCCCTCCTGCCAAACGTCCTAACTACGTTAAACTTGGCACGCTGGCACCTTTCTGCTGTCCCTGGGAGAAGTTAACTCAGGACTGGGAGTCCAGAGTCCAGGCCCAAGATGTGTCTTCTGCAGCTTCGTCTCCAAGTAGTGAGGAGGGTGACCTAAAAAGACACTGGGTGCCCCATGCTCCTGAAAAATCTCATCAGCCATCTGATGAAGTGGGTACATCTATAAATGACCCTGGGGAGCCAGAAATCATGGACATAGAGTGTCAGGACCAGGCAGGAACTGAGATGGTAATGGACCAGGGTGCTGGTGAAAACCATGTTGCTGTCACCAGTAGTCAACTCTGTGTTCTCAGGTGAGTGTAAGTGACTTCTGGATACGTTTTGGATTGCTTGTTTTCATGTTGAACAGGCTACAGAGTGTGAAAGTTATCACTGTTCCTTTATGCAAAACCCAGGTGAACTTATGGACTTTGTGGAAAGGAAAGCCAGTCCTTTGATATTTCATAGAGGGCTCAGGAAAACCACTTAATTAGATACTTGATTGAGGCATGATGCTAACTGATGACCTGATTAAAAGTGTTGTCATCCACAGTTAGGTAGTTTTTTCCTGTGACCGTTTGCGTTTAGTCTTTGCTCACAAAGAAGTACCCTCACTGCATGACCCTGGGTAATGAGGCACTCTGTGCACAGAGCAGTTTTCTTTGCTTTATATCACCGATGAGCGCTCTTCTAGCTCCTCTTGAATTATATGGGTTTGTGGGAAATTAACAGCCTGTTCAGTGAAACATGGTCTTACAGCAGCTTCCATATTAAATGTGTTCTGCCCTGAGTACTTCTACAGGTAGAGTTCTGCTTGTCAGACACCCTGTGCAGTAAGCTCTGATTTTAAAAAGTGCTCACCTCTCTTGGCTCATACTTATTTTTCTGTGTAGCAATCTCATGATTTCATAATCTTCTTACTTACTTTACATATACTGTCTTTTCAGGTTTTTCTTAGGAAAATATCAGCTCCTCTTTATTCTCATCTTCTCACTGTGATTACAGTTCTAGTATTTTCTATCCCACTATCTGATTTTTCTCAGCCTTCAACTTCTTAAATAGTTCTTCGGTTTCAGAATAGCAGGTACATAAGAAGAAAAATACTGTTCTGAAGTATCTTAATGTGTATTTTAAATTTTTTTTAAAAATGTAGTTTTGATACTTTCCCATGTTGCAGTATTAAAGATCAAATTAACTCTACTGATGCCTAATCTTCTCTTTGCAGATTTTTTCTTTCAACAAAATATCCTCATATGTGTGTCTCTGACTTCTTGTAGGAGTAGGAAATTACTGAAGCAACTGTCAGCCTGGTGCAGGCCCAGTTCTGAGAACAGTCGGGTGGTCCGGCAGAGTGCTAGCAGAGGCCAGCAAGAATTAACCACAGAGGCCCGCCTGTCCATCTTGGACTGCTTCCCCAGGGCCCTGGTATGGGTCAGCCTGTCCCTGCTCAGGAAGGGCAGCCCCGAACCACTCACCATGATCTGTGTCCCAACTGAGGAGGACTTTCTCCAACTCAGCCAGGATCAGCACTACTGCGGGCCCCAGGAAGCCAGACACAGCGACCCATTCAAGAACATGATCCTGAAACAGAAAGAGAAGAAGAAAATGGAGAGGAGGCAGAATCAAAGGCTTGCTGCTTCTGAGGCCCTGGCAGTGGGGTCCCCTGCTGCTGGGCATGGAGCTCTGACTCTGGGGTTGTGGTCAGGCCCCCTCCCCGGTGTGATCTCCCACTGCTCCAGAATCCTCCTAGGCTTTGTCACCCAGGGAGATTTTTCCATGGCTGTTGGCTGTGGAGAAGCCCTGGGGTTTGTGAGTCTGACAGGCTTGCTGGATATGCTGCTCAGCCAGCCGGCAGCTGGCAGGGGCTTGGTGCTGCTGAGGCCTCCCGCCTCCCTGCAGTACCGATTTGCCAGGATTGCCATTGAGGTATGAGTGCTGGTTCACCACCTAGCAGGGCATAGGTGATTTTGTTTGCCAAGTCCCACAGTTGGAGTCTTGCTTTCCCTGTCTTCTGTTTCAAAATATCATGTGTGAAATTCCTTGAAAAAAAGAATTAAAGATATATATATATATATATATAATGTAAATGAAGAAATATTTACATCATTTCCTTTCTCCCTGCCCTTGTTGTGAAATTGTCTAGCACATGTGACCAAAAGCTGTTTATTCTGATCTCTTGGTCTGCATAATTCTTGCTGAAAAGTATTATTAAAGCTCTACCTTTCATTGTTGCTTTTTTGTTAGGAGCAAAGGGCTGTGAGGTCCATTTGACCTCATGGTCATGTGATAAGCAACAGTAGCTGTTTAATGAAGAGAAAGAGACTGTAAACATCTGGCTTCTGTACATGAGATATAGGCCCCATATGGGCTGTGCTCAAACCTGTACTGTAATCAGTATGCTGAATACCTTGTGCTATAAAGAAAGAAATGACGGACAATTTATTGCTGCCTGTTTGTAATAAAAGTGTTGGATTGGAATTTAAATGAGAATCTATGACTTTAAGACCTTGACCTTTCTGTTGTTGACCAACATGTGATCCTAGGAGTTATATTTTTTTTAAGTAAAAAATTTTTATTTTTGTTTCTGAAAAGAATTTCTCAAAGCCATAAAAGGAGCATTAAAGCATGTTCTATGGGATATGTTACCTGAAAAAGAGAGACATTCCAAAAGTAGATAATAGTGGATAGTGTTTTTAAAAATCTTTTTGATCCCCGAATTCCTTTCGTAAGGAGCCCTTTGTGGGATCAGTATCCTTGGGAACACGCTTTGGTCAGCGTGGCTGTATGGTGCAATAGCTACCTCTGCAGAGTGATGACTGAAATGACCATCTGCTTTTGAAACACCACCAATGCAGTCACATCGTCCACTGCAGGTCTTGAACAGGGCATAAAAGAAACCTCTCATTCTGCCCCATAGGAGGCTCATGATTGCTTTTTTCACCTGAGAAACTCAGGGGCTCATTAACCTTTAGCTGCTTCAGCCCTTTACTTTCCAGCCATCCTTTATCTAGCAGAGCCTGAGTGAGATGTTCTGAATTGACATGTGCAGTTAGGCATCATTTCATGTAAATAAATGCATCGTGTTTTTGCAGTAGCATTTGGCTGTAAAGGTCTTTGGGGGTGATGAGTTGGGGACAACCCAGCAAGCCTTCCAGTAGCTGGAAAGCCCCTAAGCCAATGAATGGCTGATGTTTCTCCTTTCACCATGCCGCTCCGTGTCTGTGTTCAACCCAAACGAGATCAAGGAAACTAATGTATCTAAGTGCTGTCTATAAACAGAATAAATCAAAATACCACTTGATGTTCAGTTGTGAATATTTTTTGGACCATTTCTCATTGCTTTCTAGGCTCTGAGCCACTTCATCAGTGGCTTAGCTTTCTTGATAACAGAAGGCTGAGTGTGCCTGACCACGTTCTGTACAGCATCCTGCCTGGGGCCTGCTGCTCTGCCCTGGTTACAGGGGACAGGTCACATTTTAGTTCTCTGCTTTGTGGGTGTAGGTCAAAGAGTCATGTGCTGAAAGGATAGTTGGTCTGTGGTGTTTCATGACTAAATAAACTTGGGAAGGGGGATAGGGCCTCCTGTTGAGGATCTACAATGAATATTTGCTGTCAAGGTTCTGCATCTCTGCAAGAAAGAAATCTTTTTCAGACTCCTCTATAGACTCTTTTTTGGGGGGTACTTATTGTCCAGAAAACACTAATTTTGTAATTCTACAATATTTTTGTAATTTGAAAATCTGATAGATTCTGCACACTTGCAGTAAGGAATCCTATCCCTGACCAAAAAGGGTGGTTGGGACTGGCTTTATTCTCTATAGCCACTGAAGCGATTAACATGTTTATTTTGATCTTGTCAGGTGCCTGTTACACTCCACTAGAGTCACATAGCCACTTAATACAACATGGCCCCTGTTCTCTTGTTGAAGGGATAGTGGTTTCATTCAGACCAGTTACACACAATTCTTTGAGTGATTATGCTTAGCTTTTTTCTTCTTGGTTTTATTTAAGTAACATGTCAATCATCCATATTCATCATAGAAAAACTGAAGATAAGCAACAATAACAGAATTTAAATCACCTGATTTAAATAACAAAATTTCATCACCCAGATGTAACTACAGTTAACCTTTCCTGGTGCATATCCATTTGGTGCAAAGATCTATGTGGGTAATCTCTTTAAGAAAAAATGTTCAAGAGGAATTAAGGGGAGGGAGGAGGGATAGGAACAGGAAAGACAGTTGGATGAATTGGATATAACTTTCCTATATTCATATATGAATACATGACCAGTGTAATGCCATGTTCAACCACAAGAATGGGATCCTAATTAGAATAAGTTATATTCCATGTATGAATAATATGTCAAAATACACTCTACTGTCATGTATATCTAAAAACAAATTAAAAAAATTAAAAAAGTCAGTAATTGCTTAAATAAAATCATATACAAGTGTAGCCTAGGTTCATATTGCCAGTTCCTTATGGAGCTTGATTAGAATGAACCCTAATGTTAATTGTCCTTTTATTGGAAATAAATTAATGGAAAATGGGGCTTTATTTTTTATTTTTTTATTTTTTATTTTTGGTACTGGAGATTGAACTCGGGCACTCGACCACTGAGCCACATCCCCAGCCCTATTTTGTGTTTTATGTAGAGACAGGGTCTCACTGAGTTGCTTAGCACCTTGCGGTTGCTGAGGCTGGCTTTGAACTCACGATTCTCCTGTCTCAGGAAAATGGTGCTTTATGTATAAATGTAGCCTTGCTTTCTCCATGCCACATGTCTAGAGTGAGTTCTTTCTCTCTAGCCTGTGGGAAGTAGCCTTTAAGTGCTTGTGGCCAATTTGAGGCCTCAGGAGTAGAGAACTAGATTCAGGACTGGGATGTTTAGCAGATACAGGTTGAGTATCAAAAATCCCAAATCCACAGTGTCCCTAAATCCAAAATATTTTGAATACGGATTTGACACTGCCAAATTGGAAAATTTCATGTCTGACCTCATGTGATATGTCACTGTCAAAACACATACGCACTAAAAATAATATAAAATGAGCTTTGGGCTACATGTATAAGGTATATATGAGACATAGATTTCATTTTTAGACTTGAGTCCCTTCCCCAAGATACCTCATATATATACAAATATTCCCAAATAAAAAATATTCAGAAACTGAAACATTTCTGGTACCAAGCATTTCGGATAAAGAATATAAAGAATATTCAACCCATTATAAAAAAATAGTACCATTGGTAGGTCACTTGGGGAAGCAACCCAATGACACAGATTTTAGTTACTTCAGGCCTCCTCAAACACGAGGGACCACAGGTGGCTGTCTTTTCTTTGACAACAGTGGCTTTCGATCTCAGCTGCATGTTAGAATCACCTGACAGCACAAACTTCTGCCAGATCAATCTTGAATTAGGTCTAAGCATTGGTATTTTTAAAAAAACCCCTAGGCCACTGATGTGCAACTGGGGCTGGGATCTGTTGCTGTAGGAAGTCTGGCTATTTGAACCCTCTGACCTTGGGGAAGTGTGAATGAATAAGGAGGCCATGGAAACCTAATAATTCTGTGCCCTTAGCAGCCCTGCTTGCCAGTGTGAAACCTGACCTTCCTGTAACATCAGCTCCCAGGGGCTCTTAATGAGAGCATCAAGCAGAGGGCTGGATGGCCCTGAGTGGGGCTTTCCACCTGGGAAGCGGGTCTGCTTTCAAACAAACAAAACAGCCTGGCTCATTATTCGTATATGACTTTCACTACTTGAAAGTACCAGGCAAGGTGTTTTGTTTCTCTTTTCTTTCCTTACCTTTTCTTTTTCTTTTTTTCCCCTCTTGGCAAGTACCCTTCAGGTCAGCTTTTCTCAAATTCGGCAGCACATTGGAATAACCCTTGGAGCTCAGGGATGCAGCTTTAACTGGTCAGGACTGTGGCCTGGACACTGGGATTCTTAAGAGCTCTCCAGTAACTTGCAGCCCAGGTTGGTAACCACTGTTTTGATTTTTAAAACCAGATTACCCTGTAATCAGCCAAATACACAGCTTATCAGGAATGGGAACAAGAGCAGAGCAGCTATTACTGATGTTCCGGGATCGGGTCTTGTGGAGCTGAGCAAAAGCAAATGGCTGAGTTCACAACAAGGTATGACCCCTCCTTCCTGGAGGAAATGTTTAGAGACTCGATACTCTCCTAGTTTCCAGGCTCATCGTGTTAATGTTTTTGTTGTTTACTTGTTCACCTACTTGTTCATATACTCCTTCAGACTGTGAACCTCATGAAGGCAAGACCATGTATTGTTTGATTACTCTTTAGCCCTGTGTTCTGGCACAGTGCTTAACCCACAATTGTGTTTAATGCATTTTTGTTGACGCTTAAATCAGAGTGTGTGTAGTAAACCATATTGTGGGCCAGGCATATGTTGTAATGAACAAGTTAACCACTAGGTGGTGCCAAGACCTCATGAATAAACGGCCCACTCTGGGAAAAGCATCAAAACTAAAATACAATTCAGTTGTGTGAGGTACTGCACCACTGGGGCTGGGGAGGTGGGTTGGGGAGGTGGGGCATGAGGTCACAGATCCATCGATAGTGCCTCTTTAGCGGGCAGAATCCTAGTTTCCAAAGGGTCTCTGATTCCCCACCCATTTTTTGTGGTGCTGGGGATCAAACCCAGGGCGTCACGTAGGTTAGGCAAGCACTCTACCACTAAGCTACACCCCAAGTCTAAGACTCCATGATTTTTAAAAACAGTATCTAGAGAAGAGACAAATTTAAAAGCTTTTCTCTAAAGAATGAATCCCAGTCACATTGTCATCCGTAAGTCTATCCTCCGCCACGAGCTGAAGGTCTCCAGCAATGAGAACTCACTACTTCACCAGGAGATGCCAATCTCTCCCTTGTCAGCGAATATGGTTAAAATGTCCCCTCAACTCCAGTTTAATCCTACCTCTCTTTATTCTTACTATGACTAACATTGGGAATCACTACTTTATTTTAATGAAGTCAGTTATTAACATTTTTTGCTTTCTTTCTTCAAGCTAAACAATCCTCATTTCTTTCTCCCCCCCTTTAAAAATTATATAATTATTTTTAACATTTGCAATACACCTACTTGTTACAATCTTCATTTCTTTAGCTTTCCTTCTATTTTTTTCCAGTGTCTTACAGAGGATCTTAAATTGTTTTTTGGACATGACTTGTTCTCAGACAGTCATGCACAGCTGTTTGAACCTTGGGCAGTGGCTGCTGGCTTGAGGGGCGGCCTGGAATGTTCTGGGGATCAATGAGTCCTCTGTATTTCCAGCCTCCTTCTCTCTTCTGCAGGATTTAGCCACTATTGCATGTATTAAGTTGGTTTCTCTTACAAGCAGAGCTGCACTCTTACATGCAGTTAGTTTATTTTAGGAAGTGACCTAAGGGACCAGGAGTGTGGAGGTCAGGGAAGAATTGAACACGATCCATGTATGCATTAGGAGCTGGCTACCCTCTGGGATTACTAGGGATCCCTCCCACCAGGGACATAATGAGGAGTTAAGTATACCTCCATGTTATTTGTGTGAGTTCCAGAAAAGGGAAATCTGTACCATCTCACATGCTTACTGGCTAAGGATTGTTCCAGGGAGTGTTCATTTCCTGGCACTTCCTGATTTGCACAAGTGCTGGCGCAGCCTGTCCCTGAGTATCCTTGGAAGGCCAGCCAAGCAGCCCCAAGGGCAGGAAACTAGAGAGGCAGCAAAGGCAGGGGCTGTTGGGCTTCATCTGTTCCCAGCAGGTTGCTGCAGCAAGAGTCGAGCAACAGTGGGCCAGGAAAGTGCAAAACTGGATAAAAGATGCCAGCATGGGGCACTCTGGAAACTGAGTGACAGTTTCTTATTGCAAGTTTTGCAGAGCCACGTCTATGGGTATGTGTATGCACACATTTGCACGCTTGGACATAGTTGGGGAGATGGTACAGGTGTCCGGGCATTCCTGATGAGCATTCTGGAACAAGTGCCAGAAGTTGGCTTGTGGACTCTAATGTCAGTCTTACCAAAGTGTGGGGCAGCTATGGCCAGCTGCCCAGCAAACTCAGACCAGGGACCTGTGCCCTCTACTTCCTGTTCTGTGCCCTTCTTAGGAAACAAGCCCCAGGACTGTTGCCTGGTGAGAAACTGACCAAGCAGAGATGCTCTGTGATTTGGGGACTGACTTCACCTCATTCTTACCCAGCTAGCTCGCATGTTCCCTTTTGCTTCCCTCCCATCCATCTTATTATTTCCCTTAAAACTGAGCAAGTTCCCCTGGGCTTCCCCCATACCTGCGCTTGGTTTATCTGTGTTTCTCAGTAAAATGGGGGAGGTTGGAGAATGGTCTGGCTGATTTGTGATCCTAGGACCAGCAACCTCAGCAATAGGGATGCAGCATCTCAGGCCCTGCCCCAGACTTGGAGTTGATAGCATGTGAACAAGAGCACCAGATGATCCCACACCCAGGGAGGTTCAGGAGCCGTGGATAGTCAGAAGTCTCCAGGTGCTCTGATGGCACCTGGGGTGCTTGCCAAATATGCACATTTCTGGTCATCAGCCTCAGAAGGGTACAGCTCCACCAGATCTGTGGGGTAACCCTGCAATCTGGTTTTATTAAGCTCTTGTGCAATTTCATGGTCTCATGTCTAAGAATTACCAGGTCATCTTCATCCACTCTGAAATTCTGATGTTTTTGCCATTGACTTTTTTTTGCAAATTTGAATGTCACTCTTTTGGGGGTGTTATATTTGGGGCCTATAGGGCTTTTTGTTGGTTAGGGTTTTAAACATTGAGACCTAGTTTCTGGGCCACTGTGGGCTTTTTTATTTTTATTTTTTTAATAGCGAGGCCTAGTTTCTGGTGCAGACTATTAAATATCTTGGCCAGGAATTTGTCTTTCTTCCAATATCTAGGAGATGTTGCTTTAGGTAACCTATGGACACTTTACCATGCCCTAAAATCTCCTATAGCCTCACGCTTTGGGGACCTGGCTGATGGAAGCTCTGGTGGAGCTGGAATGGGGGAGGCCTCTGCTCCTCAGCTGCTAGGTGCTGGAGGGGTTGTGTCTGAGCAATACCCTGTGTTGCTGTTGAGAGATGGGAGAGCTGCGGCCCCAGGCAGCCACCGAGAGAAGCCAGAGTGTTCACTTGCATCTGGTTTCAGCATTGAGTCATGCTTGTCCATCTACATCACGTCCACAGAAACCCGAGTGACCCTCCAGGAGCAAGTCCAGTCCTCTGCCTGGGAGCCCTGGCGGGGTGTCTGTAGAGTCATCTGTTCTCATGAGAGGAGATAAACCCAGCAGGCTTTGCACTAATTGGTCCCAGGCATGTGGAACAATTCAAGGTGAGAGGGAGGCCAAAGACCTCAAGGTACTCCTGCAAGGCCAGAGGCTAAGAAGTGGCAGGAGGCTCCAAACCAAAAGAACAACTCCCTCAGAGGGTCCTCTTGGGCCTTGGGCTCTCATCCAAGTCTAGAGACCCATTCCTCAACTTCCTTTGGGGCACCATTTTCTGCCTGGTAGTGGTCTGTAGAGCCCTCTGGAACAAAGAGGAGGGACACCAGGAGTTGATCCTTACTAAGGGCAGAGCTTGGCTCTTTAATAGGCTTGTCACTCATGTAGGGGTCCCCCATGGGGAAGCAAGTGGCAGCCAAGGGAGGCTGGCCTTTAGCATGGGCCAGTGAGATTGGAGCTTGGGACTTACTCCTCCAGGGTCAGCATCATTCACACACAGCTGCTGGGCTCTGCCCCTTGAAGTGCACCCAGAGTCTGGGGGTGAGGGCAGCTGCATTCTGGGCCTCCACCATGTTCACATGCACACTCACCCAAGTCAGAGTGGGCAGAGGAGAGTGCCCACCCCTACTGTGGTAACCACAGAATCAAGGCAGAACAGGGACAGCTAGGGTGCTCCCAAACCTCAGCATCACCACTGGAGTTTCTCAGCCTCTACGTCCCTGAGTGGGAAAATGAAACAAAAACAAACAAACAACAACAACAAAAAACACCAGTCCAATCAGCTTGGCATGAGGAATGACTCTGTAAAGTTCTCAACCACTTCATCCAATCACTGGTAATATAAAATGGGGGACATAGAGCAGTCGCCATTGCTTTATGAGCAATATTCCAGTTAATAGTTTCAGCAACACTCTGAGTCAGTCTTATTAGTATCTCCATTTTACAGATGAGGAAACTAAGGTAGGGAGGTTCAATGGTTTGCTGGTGAAACCAAGCCTTGAGAGTTAGGCCTAAGCGAGCTGGCAGCAGAGTCTGAGCTCCTGGCCACATCCATGTGCTTCTTCCCCTTCTGACGCTCACTCAATACCCGGCATGGGCCTGTTGTTCTGTGCTGGGGACCAGAGGGGTCAGATGCACACATGCATCAGGCATAGACTTGATCTTAAGCAGTTCAAGGTCAACAACTCCTTGTTCTGGTGAAGAGTGTCAAGGATTTTGGCTCTGGGTCTGTCACAGGAATCTGGTCTTTCTCATCTTGATGTTTTTCTCAGAAAGATGGCCCTGGAGTCCTGAGAGATTTATTTCACTTGCTTTTTCTCTTTCTAATTTTGCCCTGATATGCCACTGATATTTATGACCCGAGCACCACCCACACGATTCATCTTGCTTTCCTTAGGCGTATATGAAAGGGCCACGATTACATGTCCCAAGTGGCCTGCTCATGTTGAAAACATCAGCCAGGAGCCAAACACACACACACGCACACACACGCGCGCACACACACACACACAGAGCCTTCCCTATCTGGGGTGGGTGGGGTGGCGGCTCTGCATGGCACTCTCTTTCTGAATTTAGGGCATTCTGGAGCAATCGCCTCTCCGGCTCTGCCCAGTGTAGTTCTACTAGGCTGCTGCTCCTTGAATTCTTTTAATCTTGCCCATAAATCAACAACCTGGCTCCTGCGCCCACACTGTCTGCGCCTGAAGCGCTCAGGCCCCACCATGCAGGGCCTTTGTGGGCAGAGTTATTCAGTCCCAACTGGGGATTAATGTTAATCTCCTGTTCATGTGATTGAATAAAGAGTTATTCTTTCCATCTGTCACCCCCCCAGGGCAGAGTCCTGGGTTCTTTCTACCTCCCACCCAGAGGTCTCTGGGGGCAAATAGTGACACCCATCCCCCACCGCCCATGAACATCTGCGGGGTGTTGGAAAGGCACAGACTGTGGGATGATGGGGTGGGGAAGTGAGGCTGAAAGGCCCCCAAGCAGGTGTCTTGACTGCTCCCGCCTCATTTTGTCGAGGAGGAAGCTGAACCTCCAAGAGGGGAAGTCCTCACAATAGCATCGTGAGGGCCAGAACCCCGGGCTCCCTGAAAAGCGCTAGGTGCTTCTCAGGACTAGCTTTTTGAAAAGAGCATTTTTTTCCAGAAAGTCTCACATCTACAACGAAGGGAGCAGTTTGCTATGCTGGATTTGAGTTCCACTTCTCCTCTATCTTCCCTCTTCAGAACTTGGCGACATTTCTTCAACAATGTTGCCCTGGGCATCTCTTCTTTAAGGGGGCTTCCTGGAATGCTAGCAAGAATGAGAACGTTTTGGTAAGGCTACATATGCTGTTTAAAAATAAGATTATTAAAAAAAAATAAAGTAGGGGCGGGGGGGACAAGGTTTGGCTTCCAGTTCTGTCATTCTCTGGCTGAAAGACTGAAAGATCCTGGACAAGTCGCTTAAGCTCTCTTGACCTTGATCTTATTCATTAAATGGAAGTAATATCAATGCCCACCTTTCCATCTTGAAGCAAGACTTGAATGGAGAATCACAAGTGCCTTGTGCTGATGTAGCTTAATTTATATGGGTTATTTTAATCCTTGTAGTAATTTAAAAAATATTTTTAGTTGTAGATAGACACAATACCTTTATTTTATTTATTTATTTATTTTTATGGGGTGCTGAAGATCAAACCCAGTGCTTCACACATGCTAGGCAAGTGCCCTACCACTGAGCCACAATCCCAGGCCCCTTGTAGTTATTCTATAAGTTGTGTCACCCAGAGAGAGAAACAAGGCTCAGTGAGATGAGGTAACTACCCAGAGTCACAGAGGTAGAAAGTGGTAAAGTGACATCAAACACCTGTCTGCCAAGATCTTAACCAAAAGCTCTCAAAGGGTTTACCACAACCTAACTGTGGGCCCCTTATCTCTCACATGTGACTTCCCATTAATAATCCCTTGTAAAACATGGGCTTAAGGCATCAAGGCCAAAATAACCATGGTTATTCTCTGAGACTTATAGAGGGAAGGGGAGGAGCTGAACGTGAACATCTCCAGAGCCCAGTTTTCCTTCAGACTGGGATCAAGGGTAAGACTAGGAGCAGCCCGAGGACATGCAGTTCTCAGGAGTGACCACAGGGTGGCGCCGCGGACCGCAAGAGGCTCCCAAAGGCCACAGGCAGGAAAACCTCAGTTGAGCCCCTGGGCCTGAGGTGGATGCCACCCCTGGAGGGATATTCAGTTCTGTTTGCTCAGTGCTGCAGCTAGGGAATGGGCTGGGGCTGAGGTTCATTTTGGTTCAACAGGCGTTCGTGTAGCTCCAGCTGCAGATCAGGGCCTGGGCTTGGGGAACACAAAGGGATACATAACCAGATCTGTCCCTGCCCTAGGAGCTCATGTGTGCCTGAGGAGGCAGACACTGACACTCACACTCCCTTCCAAATGAATTCAAAGACATTATGGCATAGGTATGAAAAAATCAAAACTTGAGTTTGCTTTACCAAGAGTAAATGAGACCCTGTTATGGTTTAGATATGAGTTGTCCCCCAACAACAGCTCATACGTGAGACAAAGCAAGAACGTTCGGAGGTGAAATGATTGGGTTATGAGAGCCTTAACCTAATCGGTGTGCTAATACGCCAATGTGGATTAACTAGGTGGCAACTGTAGGCAGGGTGTGGCTGCTGGAGGTGGGTGAATGGGCTGTGCCTTTGGAGGTTGTATTTTGTCCCTGGTGCAGGCTCAGGTATCTCTCTGCTTCCTGATTTCCATGTTCTGAATTGCTTTCCTTTGCCACACCCTCTGCCCTGTTGTTCTGCCTCACCTCAAGCCCAGAGCGATGGAGTAGACTGTTTATGAACTGAGGTCTCTGAAAATGTGAGCCCAATAAACCTGTCTTCCTGTTCTTGTCAGGTCTTTTGGTCACAGTAATGAAAACGCTGACTGAAGAAGACCCTCGCCCATCCTTGTCTGCTCACTTGAGTGCCCCATTCCCAGTAGAAAGCAGAATCTGAGAATGCTAGGCCTTCATGAACCTTCTAAAGAGGAGCAAAAAATCTTCCAGCCTCAAGCATATCCCATCATTTCTAACCCAGTCTCCGTCACCTGGGCTGACTCTCTTCCTTAAAATGCTGCCCATTTCCCCCTTTTATAGTGTTACTTTTCTGTTTTGTTTTGTTTTGTTTTCTTCTTTTTTTTTGGTACCAGGGATTGAACCAGAGGCGCTTAACCACTAAGTCACATCCCCAGCCCTTTTTATTTTTTTTATTTTGAGACAGGATCTCACTAAGTTATCCAAGTCCTCGCTAAATTGCTGAGGCTGGCTTTTTTTTTTCCGGGGGGTGGGGAGCCAGGATACTGAGGATTGAACTTCGGGGCACTCAACCACTGAGCCACATCCCTAGCCCTATTTTGTATTTTATTTAGAGACAGGGTCTCACTGAGTTGCTTAGCACCTCACTTTTTCTGAGATTGCCTTTGAACTCAAGATCCTCCTGCCTCAGCCTCCCGAGCTGCTGGGATAACAGTCATGCACTACAGCCCCTGGCATAGTGTTTCTTTTCTTGAGTCCTCTACAATTAGCTCCTCCCTCCTGACCATGAACTCTCTGTAATTGTGCATTTACCAGGCTATGCGGTAATATGTTAGTTTCCACATCTGCCCTTCTAGACTAAAATGTCAGGGTCTCTGTGCTCAGCACCTGGCACAGTGCCAGGCAAGTAATACCCTCCTTAGGAACTTGTTTCATTTGATTGAGTTACTTGAGAGAGAATCACACAAGATTTTTAAGTTATTACCTAATTCAATTCTAACAACAACTCTGTGTCCTGAGTATTATCTGTGTTATTTTACAGATGAGGCAATATGAGTCGCTGTGACAAAGTCTGAAATCCCAATGGTTTAACGCATGGAGGCACGCTTGCCTCACAGCCTTCTTCCATCCTGACATCAATTCACCTAGAATTCATCTTTCCAAGGCTGCTCCTTGGAGTCAGCTAGGCTGCCATAACAGCTCCAGACTGGGTGGCAGTAACAAATATTTCACACAGTTCTGGAGGCTGGGAAGTTGAAGATCAGGTTGCCAGTAGTTGTGATTCCTGGTGAGGGTCTTTTTCCTGGCTTATGTGTATCCTCACATGGTTGACAGGGAATTCTGGTTTCTCTTCCTCTTCTTACAGGGGCACTGATCCCATTATGGGACCCCCCACACTCATGACCTTACCTAAACCTGATCACCTGCTAAAGGCCCTGCCTCCTGAGCCATCATACTAGGGTCAGGCCATCAGTACATGTATTTCAGGGGGGACACAAACATTCAGTCTATAATCACTGCCACTTCAAGGCCACACGGACACTAGGCAGCCCTGGTCTAGAAGTCACTTCTGTTTACACCACTAGCCATGTTGCTCAGGCATAAAAGCAGGACAAACATGAGGATATGCACACTCAAAAGTCTCTGTCAAAGTCAGATGCAAAACCACCACCTGCACGTACATACACACACCCATCAATGCACACACATCCACATGCGTGTGCATGAGCATGGGTGTACCAACCTACAGATCATGCTCCAACACAGTCATAAATATGAAATGACCTACAGAGACAGACAGAGCCTGCAGAGCATCTCTGCCACAGAAAAGGCCACGAGTGAAATAGTCCTCAGGCCAGGAATTGAAAAGGCTGAATTTCTTAAAGAAGCCGTCTTCCATCATTATGTAGCAAAGTATTATGCTTAGGACTGAAAAAACAATGTTCTGAGAGAGGCACAGCATTCAATGACGAGGGGCAGATGATCGTGTTCCCACTGTTTCTGAGGATAATGGAGTTCTGGAGACAAGCCGTTCTTGGGTTCTTGGGTGGCTCACAGAGCAGTGAGACATAATCTTTGCAAGATTTCGCTTGTGTGGCATGGACCATTGTTTCATGTCTTATAATGAGTTTGCGTATTTATAGAAACAGCTCCAGAGGCAGCAGAGGGGGTGACGACACCTATCGCTGCAGCAGGGCATGGCAGTGCCGCCCTGCGTGGGTGTCCTCATTGCCGCCACCGAGGTGAATCGTGGCTTTGGGGAGCTCACCTGATGACGTTTTGACACTACAGAGACTGGGGTTGTCACGTCTTTCTGGGAATTCAAATCTTTGAGTCAATTGGAATAATAAACATGCTTTAAAAGCAAAACAGTAAAAAGCCAAGATTTGAAATCCTCGGTTGATGGATGTGGTTTTCGCTCTCTTCTGGGAGGCCCACAATAAGTACCTGGGACACAAAAGTCCTTTACCTGGGGCCTTTCAGGTTCTGCCCAGGTGATCATGAGAGTCCCTGGGAGCTTTGGGTTTTGCCCCAGCAGCTCAACACTTTGATAAACACTGATGTGACAGTCTGTGAGATGATGCTCAGCCTCCATCTGTTTCTCCAACTGTTCAAGGACCGGGGAGCTCTGCTTCATGCGGTGCATGGAGTGACACCTCTTCTGTGAAGCCCTCCTGGTCTTCCCCAGTGCAAACATCACTCAGTTCACCCTCTGTGCTCCTGGTGGACCTTGAACTTACACCCGTACACCCAGGAGAGTGTAAACCACGTTTTGGATGGGAAATTGGGGTCACTGCTGGGTCTCTAGCACATTCATAGCTGGTACAATCCAACCGTGTTTGTTTGTTCAGTAGGTGAATGAATGAACAGGGAGCCCTAGACATGGGAGTGAGGAGACCTGTGTTCCACCTTTCTTCTTACTTCCCTTCCCAGCCCTAGTTTACCTGTTCATTGCCATGTCCTCTTATCCTCTCTTAGACGTCCTTTTCTGCCTGGGGGTGTGAATTAAATCTGCTTGGGAAGGAATCATGCAGCCATTGCAGTAAGACATGGAGTGGGTTGCTAAGATGTAGTTGCTGCCTTGCCTAAAGGCTCCCGCACCCCAACCGTGGGCAGTGATGTCATGAAACACCGTGTGGTAACTGGCCTCCAAGCAAGCTCCTGGTGAGCCTCCTCTAGGGCTGTTCCCACCACCAAGTAGCCCCTTTCCTCACGGAACCAGGGGCAGCCTGAGTGATGAACAGGATATCAAAGAAGTGATGGTGGTGACTTCCAATGCTCAAAAGAGCATTGCGGCGTTTGCCTCGGCCCTTGAGTCACCTGCTCTGGAGGAAGCCAGCTGTCATGCCCCAAGGACACTTCAGGGCCCTGTGGAGAGGCCCGCATGGACAGGAGCAGAGGCTCTCCAGCCAACAGCCAGCACCAATTTGTTAGCCACGTGAATGAGCCACCTTGGAAGGGGACCCTTCAACCTCAGTCCAGCCTTTACAGGATGACAACATTAACTGGTATTCAGCTACAACTTCAGAGGGACTCTGAGCCAGAATTACCTGGCTAAACTGTCCCTCCATTTCTGACCCACAGAAATGATATGGGATGATCAACGGTTACTATTTAAGTCTCTATGGTTTGGGGCAATTTGTTATGCAGCTTTAGTTAACTAATACATATGGAGACTCAAATGGTAGAATTTCAGACAGCAAGGCCCTTCCAGAATTGAGCTGCCCACTCATGGAGTAAGGCTGGTGCTATGTGGTCTGAGAGCATGTTAAAATCACCTCAGTGCCGATCACACTTCATGCTGTTGCCTCTGTGCCAGCCCTTCCTCTTTGGTGGTCTTGATGTCTGCTCTCCACTCCCATGCCTGGGTGTCACCAGAACTTCCCAGTGACCTTCCAAGCACTGAGCACCATTGGCATGGTCAGCTCTGCTTGCTTTCAGAATCCCACCTTGGTCCCCAGGCCCAGCTTGCTTGGGGGAAGACCATAATGCCACAGATGACTTTCCTCCTGAAATCTTTCAGATACCCAGTCATGGATGACGATTGTTCCTCCAAAGGACGGGAACAGATGGAATTTTGTGCTTGGGATATGAAAGGAAAAGCTGAAAATGCTGAGGAATTTTTCAAATCTTCTAAGAGAAACGAGCTTGTGTTGTTCATAAGTTGTTCTGAGCCAAAGGACCTACTCAATCAGATAGCAAGGGCCTTGAGAATAGGGACCGAGTGTCCATTTATTCATTCTTTCAGCAGTGTACAAGTGATCTGTTTCCCAGGCACAGTGGTAAGCACTGGAGGTAGCAACAGTGATAATCCCTATCGTTAGGGAGCTAATGTTCTGGTTGGGGAAATAACACAAAAAGTAAAATACACTCAGCAAGAGGTACTGTGGGAAAAAAATGGTGGGGGAAGAGAAAGTGTTGGGAGGTGGTTGCCATTTTTAGTGAGTCAGCAGTAACTCTGATGAGCAAGTGACATCTGAGTACAGGCTGATGGAAGGGAAGACGGAGTCCTATGATTGCTAAGGGAAGAATGTCCCTGGCAGAGGAGCTATTAGTGCAGAGGCCCAGAGGTGGAGCATCCAGGAGCTGTCAAGAGACAGCAGGAAGATGTGTGGCTGGAGCAGAGAGAGCAAGCACCAGAGTAAAGGGGGCTGAGGTGACAGGGCAAAGGGGAAGATTAAGTACTTTGGCTTTTATTTGAAGTGGACTGGGAGAGGGACAGTGGTGGAGTCTTGAGCACCAGAATGTCTTATTGCCATGATATTCAGCCTGTGTCTCCTTTTCCTTGTGGTCTCATGATAGATAGAAGCAAGAATCTAAAGTTCCAGTCCTCGTCTGCTCATGCAGGGCTTGCAGGCCTTCCCCTCCTAAAGGGGCCTCAAGTATATTTATGCACATGGCCCTGGGATAGGGTTGCAAGTAACAGATGCACAGGTGTGCAGGTATGCAAATTGGGCCTCTCCTGCTCTAATTTCTGACATCCATTCTCCAAGGGGCCACTTGGAGCAGCCTCAGCATGGCCCTGCGTCTTAAGTGCCTCACAAGAGTACCAGTGTGGGTGTCCCATGCTCCTTTACCCCTTGGAACTGAAGTGCAGATTCTGTGCAGGGCAGGAAAGAGGCTATGTCCCCACAGCTCTGTGACAACTATGGCACCTCTGTGCCCATGCACACTGCTGTGGGACCCCAGCTAATCCCATCTCCCCACCATGCAGCACCCCCAGGGTTGACTCCCACCCATCTGATAGCTCAGCCTGGGAGCCAGGGCTTCCCCCTCACTGACACCAATCTTTTGTGCCATGAACTCCACCCTTTTTACTTGATACAGAAGGGCCTGGATTCTGCAGGGGCAAGAGGCCATGGGGGCTGTCAGCACTAACAGGGTCTAAGGGCCCAGGCCAGCTGGCCAGATGCCCTAGATACTCATGTTTGGTCGCTGTTTGCTGATATTCCATTCGCTGTCATCTCTGGTCACATCTCCTGTCCCTACCTGGTTTGCTGGTCCTTGCAGGCAGTTGTCAGTTTTTTATTCTTCTCCATTGGCCCTTTTTGATTCTCCAGTGCCTACAAGAGTTTTACCCTTGGTGGACCTACAGCTTAACATTAAATATCTGAGTCATGTGATAGGTGCCGGCAACTTCTGCCTACAGCCCAGGACAAACGTTGTCTGATGATCTTAGATGTGTTAGGAGTGTTCTCTTTGTGTGCCTGAGATTTGCACACTGTACATATTGTGTGCACACCCACAACAACAAAGTCTCTGTGTCCCTTTGGCTAAGCAGTTTTCAAGCTGGGCTGTTGTCCTGGCTGCACTGTAGCCTCTTTGCCATCGTTTTCTTCTTAATTCTGTGGACCTCCTCTGAGATAAATCTTCAAGCTCTCCACCCCTCCCTGAGCTTCTCTGACTCACGGAGCCCCACACTTGAGAACAAACAGGCCGTCCCCACTTCTCACCTCCACCCTGAGTGACCCAGTGCTCTCTCCAGCAATGATGAACCTTTATTGCAGCGACGGGTCAGGGTTTGGTCCTGGGATGGCGACATTATTAAAAACAGATTTAGTAATGCTCCAGTTAGCCCGCCTGTCCAGTAACGGTTCATCATACTCATAAAGCTAAACAGGTCCATTAGGGGTCAGCTAATCTCTGCTTTTAGGCACAACCACACCTACGTCATTCCAGAAAGATGGGATTAGCTTTTACTTGTTATTTTTTAAAGACCTCCAGAGAGAGCTCAGAGCTCAGCCTCCTTCAGAGATCGACTCCAGTGTTACAACGTTCCTGTGGCTCATTGCTGATCTGTGTATACATGTGCACACGTGTGTGCATGCATGTGAAATGCACACTCCAGGGTTTTTGGAGATTTCTGCCTTCTGTTGCCTGCCCTCTCCCACCTTCTCCAGGCACAGGGACAGAGAAGTAGAGCCGCACCGCCAGTGGAGCTCTGCCATCTGTGGAAAGGTCACCCCCTGCATACCTGGATGCAAATCCCCCCACCCCCACCCCACACAGGCTTGCTCTTCAACCTGAGGCAACGCTTATGGTCTCCTTGAGCCTCAGTTTCCTTGACTGTGAAAGGGGGAATGATAGCTGACTTTGCAGTGCTACCAGGGCTGGTGAAGATGTACGTGAAGTGCCTCATTTGTAGTAGGTACGCCACAAAAGCCTGCTATTACTGGGGATAGAGAAAGAAATGCGTGTGGGAGGCACTGGGAACATTTTGACTTGAGAGTCTCCTGAGAACAGAATGTGTGGTCTGTGTGGGCAAATGTATGGCAGGGGCGGATCTCCCGGGGGGCCTCTGCTGCTCACCGCCCGAGGCTCCTGGGGAGATTCTGAGGCCAACTGAGCAGAGAAGGGTGCTGGTCCCAGGGCCATTTGCACCCCTATGCTTCAGCTGACTGGCGGGTGCCTCCTGCGCTCAGGCTGTGGGGGGCACGGTGTGCGTCCTGAGTTCTGTAGGGTACGGTATACATTGCCTGACTTGATGAAAAGCAACCTGTCCCCGGGCTGTTGGTTTCCATGGCAGCATATGGAAGAGCAGCCAAGAAACCAGGCAGTTATGCTTTTTTAAGAAGAGAGTATGATTTGGGAACCTCCTGACTGCCGTGGCTATGTGTACGCAGAAATCAGAGAGGTTCATTTATATAACAAATATTTACAAGCATACCTCATTTTATTGCACTTTATTGCACTTCGCAGATATTGTGTTTTTATAAATCGAAGGCTCGTGGCAATCCTGCAGGGGCTCACTTCGTGTCTTTGTCACGTTTTGGCAATTTTTGCAAATATTCCAAACTTTTTCATTGTTATTATATCTGCTATGATGACCTGTGAGCAGTAATCTTTGATGTTACTATTATAATTATTTTGGGATGCCACGGATGTTGCCCATATAAGACAGTGAACTTAGTTTAAAACTGCGGTTTGCATTCTGGCTGCTCCATTCACAGGCTACCCCACCCCTACCCCCACATCACTCCCTCACCTGGGCCACCTTATACCCTAAGACACAGCAATATTAAAATTAGACCAGTTAATCACCCCACAGTAAGCTTCTAAGTGCTCAAGTGAAAGGAAGAGTTTCACATCTTTCACTTGAAATCAGAAGCTGGAAATGATTATACTTAGTGAGGAAGACGTGTGGAAAGTTTGGACAGGCTAAGAGCTGAGTCTCTTACACCCAAGGTTAGCCAAGTTGGGAAAGCAAAGGAAAAGTTCTTGAAGGAAACCAAAAATGGACACACAAATGCTAACATTCCTGTAAGCCAAGGTCAAATCCAGAGCAAGGCCCTAACTCTTTCAACTCTAGGAAGTTTGAGAGAAGTAAGGAAGCTGCAGAAGAAACGTTTGATGATGGTGGAGGTTGGTTCCTGAGGTTTAAGGCAAGAAGCTGCCCCCATAACATGGAAGTGCGAGGGGGAAATAGCAGCAAGTGCTGATGGAGAATCTGCACCAAGTTACCCAGAAGATCTAGCTAAGGTCGACGATGAAGTTGGCTGAGCTGATTTTAACAGATTTTCAGTGCAGACAAAACAGCCTTCTATTGGAAGAAGATGCCATCGAGGACGTTCATAGCTAGAGAGGAGAAGTCAATGCCGGGCTCCAAAGTTTGAAAGGATGGGCTGATTCTCCTGTTAAGGGCTAGTGCAGCTGGTGATTTAAGCTGAAGCCAATGCTCATTTACCATTCCAAAAATGCTAGGGCCCTTAAGAATTATACTTAATCTATTCCGCCTGTGCTCTATAAATGGAACAACAAAGCCTGGGTGATAGCACATCTGTTTACAACATGATTTACTGAATATTATAAGTCCACTATTGAGACTTACTGCTCAGAATAAAAGCTTCCTTTCGAAGTATTATTGTGCTGACAATGCACCTGGTCGCTCAAGAGCTCTGATGGAGGTACACGATGAAATTAATGTCATTTTCACACCTGCTGGCACAACATCCATTCTGTAGCCCATGGATGAAGGAGTAATTTTGACTTTCAGGTCCTATTATTTAGGAAAAAAATATTTTGTAAGGTTATAGCTGCCATAGAGAGTGATTCCTCTAATGGATCTGGGCATTGTAAATTGAAAACTTTCTGGAAAGAATTCACCATTCTAGCTGCTACTAGAAACATTCTTGATTCATGGAAGATCAAATTTTCAACATTGCTGGGTGAAGTGGCGCATACTTATAATCCCAGGGACTCAGGAGGCTGAGGCAAGAGGATTGCAAGTTGGAGGCCAGACTAACCAACTTAGCAAAGCCCTAAGCAACTTAGCGAGGCCATGTCTCAAAATTTAAAAAAAAGAAGCGGGGGGTGCTGAGGAGGCAGCTCGGTGATAGAGCACTCCTGGGCTCAATTCTCAGTATAAAAAACAATCAGCATTAACAGGAGTTTGAAATAATTTGATCCCAGCCCTCACGGATGACTTTGAGGAGTCCAAGACTATAGTGGAGGAAGTAATCACAGATGTGAAATAGGAACACAACTAGAATTAGAAGTGGTGCCTGGAGATGTGACTGAATTGCTGCATCTCATGATAAACCTTGATGAGGCAGGAGCTGTTTCTTCTGAATAAGCAAAGGAACTGGTTTCTTAAGACAGAATCTATCCCAGTGAAGATGCTATGAACAAGGATCTGGAATATTCCATAAACTCAATTGGTAAAGCAGCATCAGGTTTGAGAGAATTGACTCCAATTTTGAAAGAAATTGTACCACAGGTAAGATGCTATCAAACAGCATTTCTTGCTACAGAAAATCCCTTCTGAAAGGCAAAGTCTATCAACGCAGTACACATCACTATTGTCTTGTTTTAAGAACTTGTTACAGTGACCCAACCTTCAACAGCCACCAACCACCCTGATCAGTGCCATGGCAAGACCTTCTACCACCAAAATGATGATGGCCTACCAAAGGCTCAGATGATCATTAACAATTTATAGAAACAAAGTATTTTTAATCAAGTCATGTATGTTGTTTATTTTTTAGACACTATGGTATTGCACACTTAATTAACTATATGTATAGTGTAAACATAAACTTGTATGCACTGGGAAATCAAAAAAACAGATTAATCACTTTATTGTGACATTTACTTTATTGCAGTGGTCAGGAACTGAACCTACAATACCTCTGTGTATGCCTTTACTGAGCATCTTCCATGTACAAGGTTAATGGGATACATCAGTGAGTGTAACAGATGAGCTCCCTGTTCTTGAGAGGGTAACCTGTGGCAGGTGGAGGTGAAGACGCAGATGATGATCAGAACCCATCATAAATACATCAATTATACAGGATTTCAGGAGCTGATCTGGGCTATGGAGGGAGGGAAGAAAGCAGGATAATGGAGATTGAGGGTGTCGGGTAGAGGTGGGGTGGGTTTCAAATAAGGGGATAAAGGTGAGCCTCCTTGAGAAGATGATATTTGAGCAAAGACTTAAAGAAGTTGAAGGGTTTAGTTTGATAGAACAGCCTGTGCAAAAGCCCCAAGGCCTGATGCTTTCCAGGAACAGAGAGAAGGCAGTGGGGCTGGAGAGGGAGAGAGCAAGGGAGGGAGGAAGGAGGTAGTTTTTAGGACAGAGAGGTCATGGAGTTCAGATCACTTTGGATGTTTTTTTCTTGGGGCTTTTCTACCAAATGGCCAGTTAGGAGCTGAAGCAATATCCCAGGTAGAGAGGATGGTGGAGATGAATTCCAGCCACTTGCTGTTTCACAAATGACAGCAACTGCATGACAGGAACCAGATGAGCATGCAGATCACTGTAATTCAAGGTAGAAAGAACCAAGAGTTGTAGTCTCAAATATAGGGGCGATTCAAAGGAAGGAAGGAGCACTTTTAGTTGATAGAAATCGTCATCTATACTGGGCATGGTTGCTCATGCCTGAATTCCAGCAGCTTGGGAGAATGAGGCAGAGGGATTGCAAGTTCAAAGCCAGACTTAACAACTTGGCCAAGCCTTAAGCAACTTAGCAAGGCCTTGTCTCAAAGTAAAAAAATGAAAGGGCTAGGAATGTGGCTTAGTGGTTAAGCACCCCTGGGTTCAATTACCAGTGTGAAAGAAAGAAAAGAAAAGAAAAGAAAAGAAAGAAAGAAGAGAAAGAAAGAAAGAAAGAAAAAGAAAAAAAGAAAGGAGGGAGGGAGAGAGGAAGGAAGGAAGGAAGGGAGGGAAGAAAAGGAGGAATAAATAAATCATCTATGTTAGAGATGGGCTTTAAAGTTTGGATAGATTGCAACAGAGGGTAGGGCAGTAGGGTAATTAGGGCAGGAGGGCATCCTTGGTGAAGCATGAATGTGGATGGTACAGGGAAGGGTAGGACCTGGCTGTCGTCTCTCCAGGATCCTCCCTGGCCCACAGGAATCTGGGTAGTTGACAGTGGGTCAGACGAGGGAGGTAAGAAGGTCCTCCGATGAGAGCTGGGGGACTGGGAAGAAGGGGAGTGTGAATAGATGCTGAGGAGGTGAGCTGCATGTTGTTATGTGATGACCAGGGAGCACAGAAAAACCACTAGCAGATGTTGGGCGGTGGTGGTGGGGCGTGTGCAGAAAAGAGGGAGAATAAAGGTGAGGAGCTTGGCTTTGGGCATACAGTACAGAGATTAAGATGTCCAGAGGCAGAGGTTAAGCTGGTTCCGCTGAGCTCAATGGCACTGACTTGACTGTTTGTTGAGAAGTTCACACAATCGAAGCAAAGCCTGTACGATTAGGTGTGGAAAAGAGGCAGGAGCCAAGTGGAATCAAATGGCTGGACCTGTGGCCGAGGTCAGGCCTCTAGCAGTTGCTGGGTGGTGTCATTGGTACCATTACTATTGCACATTAGATGTCACCCCTGCTGGTGGCTGAAGAATACATTTGAAACTCCTCACACTCCAGTTTCTGTGTTCTGGGATAGAGCATCAACTTGCCAGGGCTGAGGACAGGGAGTCTTGCCTTTTTGGCTTCGTAGTGGAAGGGGGTGGTGGATTTCTGCTTCCTGACAAGACACGCCCCATAGGCCCTGTAGTAGGTTCCCCAAACACAGCACAGAGCCACAGTTGCTGGGAGTTTCAGGACACATACGTCCTTGTATTACTTTGCTTCATGTGCTGTGACAAAGTATCTCAATCTGGGGGGGATTTAAGAACAGAAATTTACCACCTTGCAGCCTTGAGTCTAGAAGTGCAAAATCAGGGTGTCATTTGGGTTGGTTCCTGCTGAGGGCTGTGAGGGACAATTGGCGCCTTGCCTCTCTGCTGGCCTCTGGTGCCGTTTGCATTCCTTGGCTTACTGATGGCTCGCTCCCTGTCTCTTCACGCAGCCTTTAGTCCATGTCCAAACTTCTCCATTCTGTAAGGACACTAGTCATACTGGATCAGAGCTCATCCCAGGGTCCTTGTTTTTAACTTGATTGCCTCTTTAAAGATCCTATTTACAAATAAGACCACATCTAAGATAATGGGGTTAAGACTTCAATGCTTCTTTCTCAGGGGACAGTTTCCATGTCAGTTTGGCTTTTTTTGTGACCTCATTCTACTTCTCTTTCTCTCAAAAACAGGATGGTTTTCATCCTGATGGCTTCAGAAAGATATTTATGCAATTGTCAATTTTTAAATTATGAAAATTAAATAAATCTGCTTTGCTGTTTCAATCATTCATAAAAATCAGTTAACAAGCTTTGGTGTGCTTGCAGCGATTTCTGTTGATAGAATGTAGATCCAATACTCGGCTTGCCTAGAGTGTCCCTGGCCATGGGATAAATGTTTTTTCCATTATGCACTTTTATTGTTGTGGTGCAAGAATCAGTCAGGAAAGTGAAGCTGTTCCTGTTGCTTTTGGACCGAGACAACATGTTCAGCACGTGGGCCGTGTGAAGGGGCCAAATACCAGTTTGTAGCAACGACCTGTCACCCGCGGCCCACCCAGGAATGTCTTGTTCGTCAGTCAGACCTTCTCCCTAAACATGCTTTATATCCTGATGGTTTTAGGAAAGGGCCTTATGGCTGTATGCATGTCATGAGGCCTGATATGTGGAGCAGACTGTCATGATTCTTCCGGATGAGCTTCACTTGCCTGTCACCTCGTGTCTACTCTGATCTCTCACACCTGTGCATCATTCTAAAGGGGAATTTGAAGTCTTGGTTCCAGGCACAGACCCCTTTTTCCACAGCCCTTATGTCACCTACCCTTCTCTTACATCTTCTTTTTGTGACCCAGCAGGACAGACACAGCTCCACAGCTCTACTTTATAAATGAGATCATGGGGTCATCAGAGGCGGACAGTACCCAGTAACCTTGTTTCTCTCTAAATGGGAATAGAAAAGGGAGATTTGAGAGTTAACCAAAAAAAAAAAAAAAAAAAGACCCCTAAAATAAACTTACATGGAACAAAAGGGAGGGAAATAGAAACATGAAAGAAAAAAAAAATCATTGTTTTCAGGGGACTGTGCAGAGGGACTTTGTACCCAGACATCCGGTAAAGCCCCCGGGCTGCGGAGTATCAGTGGAGTGGAGTAAACAGGAAGCTCTGGGAAGCTATTTTTATTTGGTGCCGTCTTTACTTTCCCTTGTTTTAGTGGAAAATGAGTCTGGATTCCACAAAACTCCTTAGTGAACAACAAATCTCACTGGAGCCGGTGCCAAGGCCATCATTCCTCAGCCGTGGCTTGGACGTGTTTCCTCTGCGGAGACCTTGGCAGGCTCGGGTTTGAGCCCGGGCAGGAAACAGGTGGTTTGCTTTAGAGCAGGCCGGTGGAACGGCCAGCGAGGCCAGCCCTGTGCCCCGGTGACAGATGTCTGTCTTCTTCTGCAAGAGCCTGTTTTCCCATCAGCAGCTAGGAAGAGGGGTTGGTCCTGTCATACCCTGGATAGCAGCGGTGTCCCAGGCTGCCACCCTGAGGTCCGATGCCCAGGGGTGAAGATGGCCAACAGTGCTAGGCTTCCAGAGGGTGCGTGCCCAGTTCCTGAAGGCAGAGTGGCTGAGCCTTAACTGGACACAGGAATTTCTAGCTTGGCTTGGGGTGGCAAGAGCCTGGGGGTGGAATGGTGCTTGGAGGAACCTCCTCTTGCCCTGGTTCATTTCTCTGGTTTTGCCATAAGCCCCACCTGCTCAGATTTACACTCCCTTGTGGCCCTAGCTGAGGAAAAAGGTGTTTAAAGGGCTTGTTTGCTGTTTTGCACTGGGTTCTTCTTGCCTATGAGACTGATCTTTCTTTCCACATTGAAAATGGGTTCCCATTCTGTATCCTGCTCCCTTGGCCCCTTTCTGCCTCCCATTTTCTCACTTGGCGATGCCCAAGTCATCATTAAATGATCACTCGTCAGGATCACTATATCTTTAAAAAATTATCAAGTTGGAATGCTCATTGAGACGAAGCCCAGGATCTGCTGGGACTTCTGTTCATTTTCTTGGGCTCCCCTTTCTGCATCTCCTATCTGAGGACTGTTTCCTACTGGTCACGGACTCCTAGGACACAGTTCTGCACTGAAGTTTGAAAGACTGTCCTCTGGGATTTCATGGAGCATTTCTCATGGACTTGTCTTTCCCTTTTTGGAACCAGTGGCCCCATGTAGCTACTGTCTTCTGGCCCAGTGAACCCTGTGAACATCAAGCCCTTTTGGTGGGCAGGAGCACGGTGTCCGTCAGCTAGAGGAGGGCTTGGCAGTTGCTGTAAGCGTGCCCTTGAGCTGGGGGTAAGCTGTGCACACCTGCATCCTGCAGGCAGGCCCTGGCCCTAGAAGGCTCTCTAACACAGGCCCCCTTCACACAGTCTCTGCTTCTCTCGCCACATTCATCTTCTTCCTCTGCTGACAGATTTGGCTCTTAACTCCTTTCCTCTTCATGTTTCCTTCTTCCCTGGAACTTCCGTTTACCCATGCCCTTGGCTGCCCAGGGCCTCTGTTGACCCTGCTACCTTCAAGCCTTTCCAGGGAGACTTCCAGAATCACCACCCACTCCTCACTCCTTGCCTGTCCCACGCCTACCAGCTCAAGTTTGGGAAAGCAAGGTTCTGATTGGTCCAGCATGTCCCTCTCTGGGCACAGCTGTTTGCTTCAGGCCATCTCAGAGGTCACTGTTCAGCCCATGGCCCAGCTGTACTTGGTCATTTCTGGTAGGATATGAGGGACCACAAATGCACAATTTGATTTTAATCTTTACTTCATGAACATTTATTATACCATCTTACATTGAAAGTGAATGACTAAGGATACAGGGGAGATGTCATTTAATACTGACAGGTGAGTTTCTGAAAAGAAACTAATTATGATCTGATATTCATCCTGCACCCCCAGAAATGAAGTAAATGCCGTAATTTACTTTCCCAATCAAGGCAAGACTCTTGATCTTGACAGGCCACTCATGAGCTGCCTTTCTGGTCTTACCTAGCTGTCTTCCTCTTCATGTGACCCCATATCAGAGGCGTTTCCCAGGCTTGCTACTCCGATTCTTCCTTGCCTGCTGGGCTTTCTCTTATATCCAAATTCTACCTGTGCTTCAAAGACCAGCTTAACCCCTGTATTTATTTTCTAGGGTCACAACACATTACCACACACTTGGACTTGAAGAAAACAGAAATTTATTCTCTTCTGGAGGCCAGAAGTCCAGGATCAAGGTGTTGGCAGGGCAGTAACCCCTCTGAAGTCTCCAAAGAATCCTTTCTTGTTTCTCCCCGTCTCTGGGGGCTACAGAGATTCCTTGGCTGTGGCTTCATGACTCCAGCATCCTCCTCTGTCTTCACAGGACCTTCTCTGTGTCTGACTCTTCCCCTCTTCTCTTTCAAAGGACACTTATTGGATTTAGGGGTCACCCAGGTAATCCAAGTTGATCTGATCTCAGGAGCCTTCTTTTCATTACTTTTGCAAAGAATCTTTTCCCAAATAATGTCTCATTTCCATGGTTTTGGGTTTAGAAGGTGAACATATTTATTTTAAAGCCACTGTTCAATCACTACAATTGCAATTCCTTTGAAGACTGTCTTCTAGCCTAAAGTGACCTTTATCTCTTCCATCCTATATCCTTTGTTCAAGTCTCTTAAGGCCCTTGTGACATTCTGCTGTGCACTGTAAGTACTTTCACACCAGTGGTAAGAGTTAGATGTCCCAGGTTCAAATCCCAGCTGCTACTTGACAGCTGAATGATACTGGTCACATCACCTAATTCCTCTTGCTAGGTCCAGGACCTAGTGAGGTGCCTAGATCACAAGATTTAAGGAGTTATTCACTCTTATCACCTGAAAGTAAGATTTTCATGAACTTCCTCAAATGTCATGCCTTAGGTGCTTCTCTTACTCTCTTTTTTTTGGGGGGGAGGGGTGACTGGGGATTGAACTTGGGCACTTAATCACTAAGCCACATCCCAGCCCTATTTTTGTATTTTATTTAGAGATGGGATCTCACTGAGTTGCTTAGCACCTCAATGTGGCTGAGGCTCGTGATCCTCCTGCCTCAGCCTCCTGAGCTGTTGGGATTACAGGCGTGCGCCACCACGTCTGGCTCCCTTGACTTATTCTAATCTAGTCCCTGCCCTGCCTCTTGTCTTAGTTTTCATGTAAAGTGGAGACAAGGACCTCCCTGACAGATGAATTATAAGGATTAAATGAATAACTCAAGTAAAAGACCAAAGCACAGTGCCTGCACACAGCAAGGATGCAATAAATGACAGCCATTGCTTCCCTGGCTAGACGGCAAGCTCCTGAGAAGTTGGTCTTCATGTTTAAAAGATTTTATATTCCTAATAACCATAAACTTGGAAGCAGCCAAGATGACCTTGGGTAGAAGGATGGATAAATAAACTGTAACACATCTGGACAATAGAATATTTTTCAGCACTAAAGAGAATGAACCTAGCAAGCTGTGAAAAGACATGGAAGGGAATGAAGTGCACATCCCTAAATGAAAAGAGCCAGTCTAAAAATACTGTGCACTGTATAATTCCAACAATATGGCAAGATAGCAGAGACAGTAAAAAGATCTGGGTTTGGGTAGAGAAGGAATGGATACGCAGGACACAAAGGAGTACTATAATGATGGACACCTGTCACTGTACATGCTTCAAATCCAGAGAATGCACAACAGCAAGAGTGAACCCTAATGTAAAGTAGGGACTTTGAGTGACAGTGATGTGTCAGCATAGGTCCATCAATTGTAACCAATGTACCACTCCTATGGGGGATGTTGATAATGGGGAGACTCCAAGTGTGGGAACAGGGGGTGTATGGGAAGTCTCTATACCTTCTGCTAAACTTTGCAGAAGCAAAAATGATTCTTAACCGGGTGCAGTGGTGCACGCCTGTAATCCCAGCACTTTGGGAGGCTGAGACGGGAGAATTTCAAGTTCAAAGGCAGCCTCAGCAATGGCGAGGCACTAAGCAACTCAGTGAGACCCTGTCTCTACATAAAACACAAAATAGGGCTGGGGATGTGGCTCAGTGGTCAAGTGCCCCTGAGTTCAATCCCTGGTACCAAAAAAATCACCAAAAAACCAAAACCAAAACCCTAAAATGATGCTAAAACAAACAAAAAACCAAACGCATTACAATAAAAACAGTAGGTAATCGATTATGTCTGAAAAGTGTAATGAATTCATGAGTATTTGCTAAATGTGAGGCATTTGGTAATTGGTAGTCTATAATCGGGCAAATATCGTAAGCTTGGAGTCCGTGGATCAAAAGCTCTTGAGCTGATTCATCTCCTTGTTCGTGCATGTGTTTAGAAGGTTTAGGTGAGGCACTCTGGACAAAGGGAATAAAGCCCAAACCTCAGAAAATTTCTGAGGTTGGTTTTCAAATTAGAACCACGAGGGAAACAGCTCTGGAAGTGGACTGCATGCGTGCTGGAAGGACTGGCTCACGTCTGGCTAGCAGCAGCTCAAATGTGCAAAGTGGCTTTGGTCCATGCAAACCGGTCCCATCAGGAATGGACCGGCTTCTTCAGTCTCACTTGCCAGCTCCCTGGGAAGGAGATTCTTTCCTGGAACACCAAGACTATCTTGCATCTTGCCTGGAACTCTGTGAAACTCTCAGCAATGCCTGGCCCAGCCGGGTGTACCCTGAAATACATTTGATATTGGGATTGATATTCCTCTTTTACATTGTGGTTGGGACTCATTAACTCCCAATAAGTATCCACACTGAAGGACCTGCCTCCCTTTCTAGCAAAAAAGTCTCCTAGGTTGGGCCACAGCTCCTGTAACTGATTTGTTCTCCTGGCATGGGGACAGCATGTTGTGCGGTACCCTGAGGCTGGTGAGAAAGAGGACAGACTCAAGAATTCCTGGGTGGGAAGGGCTCTTCTTTGCATTTACCACAATTGCTAAAATACTATGTTTAATAGCCCAAGACTGGTCTATATTTGTATGGAAAGTGTGTATGTGTGGAATTTTATTTTATTTTTTTTACTTCAAGATGGCCATAATAAGAGCCAGACCGTTGTTGATGAGTTTAACGATTAGAAGCAGCCTCGAAATTCCCCACACAATCATGTTGGGTTCAATTTTGAGATCTTGTTCTAATAGTTCAAAATGTGTGGTGTTTATCTAGCAACCTCACTAAAGAACTCCTATTCACTGGTGCCAAACACGTGCGTTAGGTTTGCAGCTGCCCCGATCAAGGATTGGCTAAGTAACCAGCCAAAGTAACGGAGTTTACTTAAAGCAGTTTGGAAGGGTGTTGGAAAGGTTCATTTTAGTAACTGCTATATTTATGTCTATCATATCACTATTAAATTGCCAGGCGTGAGGCAGCCTTCAGAGTAGCTGAGTGTGTACCGTCACCATTCTTGGATGCGCTGTCCTTGGGAACAGGGAGTGCAAAGAAGACTCTTGGCTTTAGGAACTTGGCTCGACACTTCTATCCATTTGAGTCATGTCCACCATTGCACCTGCTTCCTTTGGAGCCAGACTTACACATTACCACCATTACTCTTTAATAGCACCGAAATTGCGCTCATCTGTGAAATCTGTCTCTTCTTTCTTTTTCTGCAACAGAATAGAATCTCCAGGACTGTGCATGCATGGGGGAGGGGGGGATACATTCTGAGTTGCTGCCTGAGAAATTTTTTTCTTGTATTAGTTTTCAAGGGATTCTGGTAATGGAAGTATTATAGCGATAGGGAAAACAAACACTTGAACTGAAAACCAATCAGATGGTAAAGATCTCTGCTTTAGTTTACTACATAAAAGGTAATTTACAAAGCCATCAACTTGGGGTGTGGGACTGGAAAGACTCTTTCAGTATAATGAGTGGTGTTCACAAAATAATCACTGCCTTCCAAAGCAAGAAACCTGAACTCCAAGAATAAACTCTTGCTCTCATTTATTTCTTAAATGAGCAAAAAGACCCTAATGTAACGATCAAGACATAGTATCTGATTTATCATGAACAATGAAATGTTATTTTTAAAAAATCTTTGATGTCCAAGAAATAGAAAAAAACTTGTATGGCATGGGTAGAAGACTCTAGATCAAGGGTTGGCAATCTATAGCCCAGGGATTGGTGTGTTTTTGTAAATCAAGTTCTACTGGAGCATAGCCATGCTCATTTGTTTACATCCATTGTCTGTGGATGCTTTTGTGCTACAATGGCAGAGTTGAGTATTTGGGATAGACACCGTATGGACAACACAGACCCCCCAAATATTTACTCTCTGAGTCTTTACTGAAAACGTTTGCCAATCACTGGTCTAGACAAATAGTCAGATGAGCCAAATGTTGGCTGAAGGTCCCCAACTCACAATGCCAACAGGAGGACTGGATTGGCTTTGGTTGTTGTCATGCACTACTACTTTTTAAAATCCTACAAGTCAGCATACTAAAACTCCTACTATTCACCTTGCTTTGGGGCAGCAACATAGAAAATAAAATCAGATCTGAATGTATTTATATGTATTCTGGATTTCTTTTTTTTTTTTTTGTATTCTGGATTTCTAAAGCATTGCTGGATTATATAAGTCAATGTCATTTCTCAGTCCTTTTAATAGATGCAAATGTTGGCAGCCAGTAAATACTGGTGTTGTGTTTGTGTCTGCAAAATTCTACAATATTCAAAACTATGCACTCTAGCTACAAATGAAATCCTCCTTCAAGTAAAGCTCCTCAGTCTAATTGTTTCCCAATCTTCAGAACTAGTTTCAAGATTCACCAGAAATCTGTAGTTTAAGGCCCCAGACACATTTCTCAGCTGAGCCTCCCAGTGTCAACATGCCGTACCCATTCAGTACAACATGCTGTAAATTAGACGACTGCTGTATCTGAACCAATGGGACACGTTCCACAATGGCAGAAATTGTTACCAGGAGTTCAGAAGCCAGACATGGGCTCTGGGGTTTTTTTTTTTTTTTGTATATTGCTGATAGATTTGCCTCTCTCTCCTTTCTGGCTAATTTTGGCTGGTCTGATCAAGAGTATACGTTAGCATAAAATTTTTCTGGAATTATTCACATAAATCTGTTTTTAGAAAAAGGAAATTATATTTAATTTTGTATTCTTTTAATCCATTTCTATATTTTAGGAGACCTTTATTTTATAATAAAAAGTGGCAATATTTTAAGCTTAAAAAAAAAAGAGAAAAAGAGTATAGGTTAGGCCTGGTGTGGTGGCACACACTTGTAATCCTAGCGGCTCAGGAGGCTGAGGCAGGGGGATCATGAGTTCAAAGCCAGCATCATCAATGGCAAGGGGCTAAGCAACCTAGTGGGACCCTGTCTCTAAATAAAATACAAAATAGGGCTGGAGATGTGGCTCAGTGGTTGAATGCCCCTGAGTTCAATCCCTGGTACCAGGAAAAAAAAAAAAGAATATAGGTTAGAATGAAGAACAAAACTAAAAGACCTGAAGTAGTTAAGATTACAATCTCACCAGGTCTGAGTTGAACTCCTATACTAGTGAGAGACCACTGGCCGGAACAATATCAGACGGACAGGTCAGGAGAGATCTGAATGTTCTGAAAAATCATTAGGGATAGAGCTTCATTATTTGATTACAATTAAGGCTTCCTCTTTTCTTCTCATTTAAATGTTAGGTAGCTTAAAAACAACAGATATTACAATGGATTCTACCTACAGACCCATCTTAGTAGACCCAAATTAATAGCAGCAGAAAAGCCATTGCGGGCACAGGACGACTACTGGGCAGATTTAAATGGCTGAAATCCAGCCAGGCACAATTGTTCCGGAAGATTAAGCCAAGGAGGATCACAAGTTTGAGGCCAGCCTCAGCAACTCAGCAAGGCCCTAAGCAACTTAGTGAGACTCTGTCTCAAAATAAAAAATAAAAAGCTTAGGGATGTGGCTCAGTGGTAATTGCCCCTGGGTTAAATCAACCCCCCAACAAAAGGCTGAAACCCAGGTCTCTGGTCATAACCCTCCTAGAAAAATCCACTAGGTTTAAGATAATGATTGAGGTAGAAATGGCATACAGTGCAAATATCACTATGAATCCAAATGTGATTTTTGAGACTTGTGTTGAAAATTAAAACATAAACACACCAGATAAGTTATAAAATTGGTAACAGTTAAAGGCATAGGATATAAGTTTTTCTTCAGTTTCAATTCAAGTATAATAGGACATACAGCTGAAGAGAATACCACCATTCTATATTTTTATTAAAAATAAACAAATATTAGTCCTAATTCATTTTCCCCCTCTCTTAACACTTCACAAATTTGCTTGTCATCCTTGCCCAGAGGCCATGCTAATCTTCTCTGTACTGTTCCAATTTTAGTATATGTGTTGTGGAAATGAGCACAGTCCTATTTTTTAAAATTTTCCTTTTAGGCTTAAAAAATTCTGCCATCTCTCTTTGAATTCTTGTATGTACCATTGCAGAATGGCACTTGTAAATTCTCATTTTAAAGAGGCCCTTTATTTTCAAAGGAGGATTTTAAGTGTTAGTTTTCAGAAAAGATGAGTTGCCATTCTAATTCAGGAATGAAAAGGGGAGCTCTTTATGGGAGGCTCATAAAAGGTGCCTTAGAACTTTCTTTCAGGACTGAGGTTGCAGGGCTAAGGGATCTTTTGAAGCCAAGCAATAGCCTACAAGCCAAGCCGGAGAAGCAACCTATGCCTTCTATGACCAAACTGCAAACGCACATTTTTGTGTGACATTCCTGCTTGAGCAGTCAGGCTCTAATTAAGATCTAGCCGGTTAGATGATCACCAGGGAGCGTTCCAGGGTGTGGGGAACACTTCAAATTACATTCCATGAAAACATTAGACTGTCAAAGAGTAGGAAGGCTCTGATGGTCCACAGTGGGGAAGGACTGAAACGGATGTGAGCACATGTCAGCATGAAATAGCTGCTGACACAAATTGAACATGTGCAATTTTTAGAAAAGGTGGTATCGAATATCAGGCCAGCAGCCATCCCTCTCGGCACTTCAGACCTCTTTCTTCTCTCCACTTTGGCTCTTTGTTGAGTCATTTCCATCAGGCAAGGTTCCATAGGATAAGCCATTTGAATCTGGTTGTATTTCGTCCAACATTTGTTTCCCTGTGGAGATAATAATCATAAAAAAAATCTTTTGAGCTCTTACAGAAGAAAAAGTCCTCACAGTTTCTCTTCGGTCTAGGCCACACTTTATTCCCTTCTTTCAAAAACGTACTATGTGGTCACTCTCTGAATGGACAAGGTAAACAAGGAAGAAAGGTCCAAGGAATTCCATGTCACTTGATGTGTGGTCACGCACTGTCCATGTGAAAGAGCTGTCTCCCGACCCCATGCTGGGCATGGAAATCAGGTTGGCCAGTCAGGAGACTCGTGTGAAGAATTCACTCATCTCCAAACCTTTCTCCCCAGGGCTTTGTCTGTTTTTCCATGTCTAGTCTAAAGCATATGACAACACAGAAAAACAGACTTTAATCGAGGTTTTAAAAGCTGCTCCTATATATGAGGCTTTATGAAGTGGAAAATAGAGTTAAAAATAAGCAAACTTCATTTCCCACTGAAGTTGACTTCCTACCACATGTTGGTTCCCAAACAAGCTGTCTCTGATGCACACCCTTGTCACAAATGCCTATTCTTGCACAGAAGGCTTTTTGGCTGATAAGATGGCTCACACAGAAAAGAGAATATGGAATTCATTTCCTACGGCCATAATTTCTCAGTCTCAGGGATGATGCATTAGTGGGTTTTGCTTCCAAGGCATGGTACTAACTGAATGGTGGAAGAGGCTCTGAGGAAGGCTCCACTTCCTGCCTGAAAGTCAGGGGAAGCATACTAGGGAGAGGTCACCCCAAATCTCTAGCAAAGTGGTCAATGTGTGGGTAGCTGTTTCCTTTGCTCTGGACTTTGTTTCTGTTGTCTACATGACCAAGGGAGGCATTGCTCAGAGGGAAAGCGAACTGGAAAGAGGATGCATGTTGACTCAATCTAGATGTGTGAGGGGAGGTGGAGGGGAGGAAGCCACTCGTGTTCTGGTGACTGTGATGATGTCACTCTCAGTACATGGTTCAAAGGCCATCTCAGTCTCTTCTAGGAGTGATGCTCCTTAACAGCCTAACTTTCAGTCCTATGTGTACCTCCAAAGCCTCTCCAAGTGGCAGGGATCTGCTGTTGATAGCCATTCCTTACATGTTCCCCTATCCTTTTACACTTTAAGGAGATAAAAAAAAAAAAAAACCCCACAAAAAACAAAACCAACAACAACAATAAAACTCCAAATCCCCCAGATCAAGAAAACACAATCTTTAAAAAAAATATTTGTTGTCAATGGATCTATCTTCCTTCCTTCCTTTCTTTCTTTCAATGTGGTGCTGAGGATAGAACTCAGTGCCTCACACATGCCAGGCAAGCGCTCTACCACTGAGCCACAACCCCAGCCTGAAAACACCATCTTTTAACCCCAGTGTTCTGTGCAAAACAGACACTCCATAAATTATTAATATTTACACTGAAAACATCACCTTTGCTTCTCAATAAATGTACTTTTTTTGAGGGTAAGAATTATGTTTTACATTAACTCAATACCCCAAAATAATTTATATATATATATATATTTTTTTTTTACCAGGAATATTTCCAAAATCAATATAGGACTGTTGCAGATGTTCCTTTTCTCGATTTCTTGTGACCAAAAACACACCAACGAATGACAGAAAGCACCTGTAAGAAAAATATTAATAAAGAACACAGGAACACTGAAACAGCTTATGGTATTAAATAACTGAGCTCCATATCCTACATGATGACATAAATTCCATCAGTTTTGTTTATCCTGTTTCTCATGGTAAGCTGCCTAGAAGTTGTCTTAATTGTGGAGCCAATAATATTTGTACCCAGAACCAAGACTTGGGAAGCTTCCAATAAATCTCTGCCCCAGGTTTTTACCATCTGGAGGCTAATTCAGTCTCTAAACCCTTTGGTAGACACTAGGTCTCGTTTTCTATCCATGCATGCCCAGACCCATTACTGGCATGCAAACACAAGTGCAAAAACAATTTATTCTTTAATTTTCTAAGAAATCTCGTTGTCCTTGGCCATAAGAGTAGTCATAGTTTCCAGACCCCAGAAGTTTGGCCTCGCCCAAATGTCTTATGAAATTGAATTTTCAAGATAGATGGTTTCCTATGCTGAAAATAGTTTAGGCTCAAGTTTGCATAACAATGGTCATGCTGAATACCAGATCAAGAAGCAGGAAGCATTAATGGAGTGTCAACTGAAGCCAAGGGAAGTGTCTATACATTGGCTGTATCTTGTCAAGGTTCTGCTCTGTATGCCGGCAATGCTAGTGATGGTACAAGAATTTCTAGGGAGTGTTGAGCTGGCCACTCTAACACAAGAGAGGAATGGGCCAACCTGATGCTCTTAGGTCCAAATCTAGAGATCTGCTCCAGTCTTGGTCTTTTATTCCAGGTGATCCTAGAAACATCCATGGTTCTCTAATTGAGATCTGATCTTGAGGTTCCCAAGGGCAAGGTAGGTCTGGTACAGTAGTAAAAGGCTGTGGAGTTACTACAAAGGCCAGTGGATTTATTTCGACTTTGGCTGGGACTGAAAATCCCCAGTGCTCCGGGACCCTCCGAGGGATACCTAAATCAAAAGCCAAAGACACTGAGCCCCGCGCAGGGTGTTAAGTTGAAAAATATGTTTCTTTTAAGAGTACAGGAAACTGATGTTTCTTACATTATTTTCCAATTTTCTATACTTCAGGTGCAATGCCAAAAATCCCATATACAAGTAATAGAATTTCACATACTTTACCTCTGAGACATTTACTCACCCAAAAAGATATATAAATACAGTGAGAAAACTGGCACCACGGAATTCCTGGTAAAATATGATACCTATATAGGAATAGAAGACAAAATTAATTTTAGGGTAGGAGTATTTACAATACTTACACATTATTTCTAGAATATGTAAATAAATCTAAATATGGTTAACCTTAAAATGCACATTCAGTAGTTTATTTTTAAAAAATTTGCATGCCACACTTACATTTTAAGTTATTCCAAAGGAACAGACTTGTAGATTTTATGTAATATGATCATAATTTTTATAAAATCTACACAATTCATAACTTTTTTTTGTACTAAAGACTGAACCCAGGGGTGCTTTATCACTGAGTTATATCTTCTGTCCTTTTTATTTTATTTTGAGACAAGATCTTGCTAAGTTGCTGAGTTTCTGAGGCTGGCTTTAAACTTGCGATCTTCCTACCTCAGCCTCTCAAGTTGCTGGAATTACAGGCGTGCCCCACTGTGCCTGACTTGACATAACTTTTGCGAGCAGAAATGTTTTACACAGTCCAAGAATTCTCACCAGAATATGCAAGAGAACAAAATTCTAGTGACCATTTCCCACCTACTATTTTAGATCAGGGTCAGCACCTGGCCTGAGAGTCTGGGTGGACGATGGGGTCACTGACATGGCAGGCCCATCTCAGGCCAGCAGCTGTAGCCCCTCTGTCACTCTTGGTTATGCCCTGTGGTCTGCGAGCCTGGCCACATGCCCATGTGGGAATAGGGAGACACTAGCAACTAGGGTGTTGCCCCAGCTCTATTTTCCTCTGCCAACTGCTTCCATCTCCTCCTTCTGGCCTCCCCTTCTAGGCAATAGCAAGCAAGCATGCAGTATTTACTTTGAGGAGCTGTTCTTCTCTCCCTGTTGGTCTCAATAATTTGTTAGTTTAAGGTCCTAAAACCTTTGTAGAGTTTTTGTTAAACAAGATATCCCTAATGTATGAAGCACCTGGAACTAGAATTTTTGTGTTGAGGGCTAGCCTTGACAGCCAGTCAATGAATACCTACCAAGTGTCTCCTGTTCACCGCTGCTGTGGGGGATGGAGACGCCATCGTGAACAAGATGAGTCCCACCTACTGAAGACGAAGCTTTCTCAGCTTCAACCTTATCTCCTTACTCTGAGAATGGGCTTCTTATAGGAAGAAGCCATATGCAGTTCTAATGAGTATTTGTTAAATGTAATAATATTTCTGAAACATTATTATTACATTATGAAATATTATTATTACATAATATTTCATAATGTAATAATGAAATATTATTACATATTATTACATTATGAAATCATTTTATTGTGTCCATGTTATTCTAAACTGATGCACCATAACATTCATCTCTGAGGACAGTTTAAGTTGTTTCTAAATGCTTGTTCTTTAGTAAGGTAGCAATGAATTTCATTTACACATTTTCCCCAGTATTTTATGATTTTTTTTGGTCACTAGAATAAGTTTCTAGAAGTGAAATTTTCATTTCAAAGAGTAGAAACACATTTTATTTAAAAAATTACAGCAAAGTAAAGCCAAGCACAGTGGCGCACACCTGTAATCCTAGTGGCTCAGGAGGCTGAGACAGGAGGATTGAGAGAGAGTTCAAAGCCAGCCTCAGCAAAAGTGAGGCACTAAGCAACTCAGTGAGACCCTGTCTTTACATAAAACACAAAATAGGGCTGGGGATGTGGCTCAGTGGTCGAGTGCCCCTGAGTTCAATCCTTGATACCAAAAAAAAAAAAAAAAAAAAAGAAAGAAAGAAAGAAAGAAAGAAATTATAGCAAAGTAAGCCAGGTGCAGTGGCACATGTGTGTTATCCCAGGTACTTGGGAGGTTGAGATGGGAGGATTGTGAGTTCAAGATCAGGCAAGGCAACACAGCAAGACTCCATCTCAAACAAACAAAAAATGTAGTAAAATGATAAAATTTACCATCTTAATCATTCTTTAAATGTATGGATCAGCAGCATTAAATATATTCACACTGTTGTACAACCACTTTCCAGAACTTTTCCTCTTGAAATTGAAAATCTATTCCCACTAAACAACTCCCCATTCCCCCACCCCACCCCCACAGGTCTCTGGCAACTACCATTCTACCTTCTGTTTCTAGGAATTTGACTATTTTAGATACCTCCAATAAGTGAAATAGTACAGTATTTTTCTTTTTGTGACTTACTTCACATAGAATAATGTCCTCAAGATTCATTTGCGGTTTGACATGTATCAGAATCTCCTCCTTTCAAAGGATGAATAATACTCCATTGTATGTACATACCAAAGCTGGTTTATCCACTCATCTGTCAATGGGCACGTGGGCTGCCTCTATATTTTGGCTGTTCTGAATGTTGCTGCTATGAATGTAGATATTACAAATCTCTTTAAGACTTTGCTTTCAATTCTTCTCGGCATGTGCCCACAAGTGGAATTGATGATTATATGGTAATTCAATTTTTAAATATTTTTGAGGAACTGCCATACTGTTTTCCATAACAGATGCATCATTTTATATTCTACCAAGGGTGCATGAGAGTTCTAATTTCTCCACATCCTCTCCAATGCTTGTGATTTTCTGTTTTTAATAGCAGCTATCCTAATGGATGTGAAGTGATATCTGATCGTGGTTTTGATTTGCATTTCCTTGATCATTAGTGATGCTGAACATATTTTCAGATGCTTATTGACCATTTTACATTTTATTTGCAGAAACATCTATTTAAATCCTTTGCACATTTTAAAATCAAGGTTTTTTGTGTTTTTTTTTTTTTTTTAAATCATAGCCAGGCATGGTGGCACATACCTATAGTCCCAGTGACTCGGGAAGCTGAGGTAGGAGGATTGCAAGTTCAAGTGCAAAGTGAGCCTGGACAACTTAGTGAGACCCTGTCTCAAAATTAAAAAAAAAAAAAAGTAGAAAGGACTGGGGATGGAGCTTAGTGGTAAAGTGCCTCTGGGTTCCAGTACCCCCCAAAAAAAAAAAAAAACCAAAAAAAAATCATCACTCTCAAAAGAAACTCAGTACCCCATTAGCAGTTATTCCTCTTTACCACCAGGACAGCCACCACCACCAGCCCTAGGCAACCACTAATCTACTTTCTGTCTGTAGATTTTCCTATTCTAGACATTTTATGTAAATGGAATCTTTACTGCTATGTAGTCTTTTGTGTCTGGCTTCTTTAACTCATGACAGTGTCTTCAGAGGCCATCCATGCTGTGGCATGTCTCGGCACTACCTTCCTTCTTATGGCCCACTGATATCCATTGTATTGGCAGAACACATTGTGTTCTGCTGTTCATATGCTTGGGTTGTTTTTACTTTTTGACTATTATGAATAAAGCTTTTCTGACCTTTGTATAAAATATTTTTTTGGTGGATGTATGTTTCCATGTTTCTTTCTTGGTATATGCTTTTTTTGGTACAGACATAGAAGGAGAATTGCTACATTACATGGTGATTTTTTTATGTTTTTGATTTTTGATGTTGGGGATTGAACCCAGGGGTGCTTGATCACTGAGCCACATCCTCAGCACTTTCTTATTTTTAATTTTGAGACAAGGTCACTCCCAAGTTGCTTAGGGTCTTGCTAAGTTGCTGAGGCTGGCTTTGAACTTGCTATCCTCTTGCCCCAGCCTCCCAAGCTGCTGGGACTACAGGTGTGCACCACCGTGCCCAACTAGGTCACATGGTAATTTTGTCTATCATTTTTTTATTTGTTCTTTTTAGATACACATGGAAGTAGAATGTATTTTGACATATCATACCATATCATACATACATGGAGTATAACTTCATTCTTGTGGTTGTACATGATGTGGAGTTACACTGGTTGTGTATTCATATATGAACACAGGAAAGTTAGATCTGATTCATTCTACTATCTTTTCAATCCCTATCACCTCTCCCTTTCCCACATCCCTCCCTGCCCAATCTGGTGAACCTCTACTCCTCTCCCCCCACCTATTGTGAGTCAGCTTCCACATATCAGAGAGAACATTGGCCTTTGATTTTTGGGGACTGGCTTATTTCACTTAGCATGATAGTCTCCAGCTCCATCCATTTACCAGCAAATGCCAGAATTTCATTCTCCTTTATGGCTGAGTAGTATTCCATTGTGTACATGTACCACATTTTCTTTAGCCATTCATCTATTAAAGGATACCTAGATTGGTTCCCTAGCTTAGCTATTGTGAATTGAGCTGCTATGAACATTAAAATCAGGTCATTTGTGTCTTTATTGTTGAGCTGTAGAATTGAGGAGTAGAAACATTTGTAAGGCCTTGATAAAAACTATGGACCTCAGTTCTAGGGGATTGGGATCACCTACCCAACCTCATAAGGGTGTCTCTGATAGTGTAGCCTCATCTACACTGGCTATTGAAATAAAACAATCAAGTAAAACTTGACTAATTTAGTAGGCAAATATTTAACTTTAAGCTATGCTCTGTGATAGAGGCAGAGTTAGCTGAGAAGATTCACTTCCATTCCAACTATAACATAAGATGAACTATTAACGCTCCCAAAGTCCCAGCCTCCCTGACTCATCAATTACTCCATGTGTTGAGTATTAAGACCCAGCCCTGTCACCCTCCTAGAAAACCTTCAGCCCAGGAAACTGCATTGTTTACACATTTTCTGCATATTTATATTATTAGGTTGGATATCATGCCTATAACTCTTTTGGATCTAATTTTTCACTTTCCAGTAATTCTAGGATATAACAATATATATCTCTTCTCACTTTCTTTTATCAGAAAGTGTAAAATACTAAAAAAATTTAGATGTCTTGGGATATAATTTTTTTTCTTTAAATAAAAGGTTCAATTTTGTGAAACAGAGAATACATTGTTACTTAAAAAAAAGAAACCTGTCCACTGGCAGTCACATTGTTTGCCATGAGATAAGGAAAAAGATGCACCAATTCAGAAGCAGGTAATCTCCAATTACTTCCAAAATACAACAATTTTACATTGAGACATAAACTCCCAAGATGAGAAGCTGGTAAACATATCAAATAAGCCAAGGACTAGGGCACATCAGTACTAAATTTAGAAGTGATCTATTTGAATCTGCTGTATTTCAGTTTGGACCAAGTTTTAAATTTGTACTTTTGAACACTATTATGTCTGTAATGTTAAAGAAAGTTCATCAAAATATAAAAACTGTAACTGAAGAAATATAGAGGCCAGAACAATGAAGGCAGTAGTTTCCATGCTTATCTGTCTCTCCGGGCCTGGTAATGCTGAATTGGTTTTGGGATCCCATTCTCTGATCAAGCTGGAAAGGGGCATATAGGGAAGAGTTCATGGAATTGGAGAAGTCTGGCCCAGAGATAAGACTCAAGAGGAGCTTTTGGTTGCTTTGATTATCAGTAGGGCTAGTAAAGGGAAGACTCGCGGAAGCAGAACAAAGATGATTGTCTTGAATTCCCAATGAAACTGATTTCAGCTCTAGTATAAGGAAACACTTTCTTTTATGGGGAGGAGGGTACCAGGGATTGAACTCAGGGGCACTTGACCACTGAGCAACATCCTCAGCCCTATTTTGTATTTTATTTAGAGACAGGGTCTCATTGAGTTGTTTAGTGCCTTGCTTTCTCTGAGGCTGGCTTTGAACTCGTGATCCTCCTGCCTCAGCCTCCTGAGCCACTGGGATTACAGGTATGTGTCACGATACCCGGAAACCCTTTCTAATAATTAGAACTCTCTGAATAATGAGAGATCTAAAACAGGACTGAGCTGTCTCAGGGGACAGAGAGCACTGGGAAACATTCACACTGAGTAGAATCGTCTGTCCTGGAGGATGTCATGGAGGAAATTCAGACACTGAGTGCAGGCTGAAGGGACATGGGTTCCTCAGTTTCCTATAACCTAAACATTCCTTGATTCTCTTATTTACCCTAAGAGAAACTCCCCTTATGCAGGTAGGGGTGGAATCCCCTACGTATGGAAAGTCAGAACTCACCTGCGATGATGGCACTGGTTGTAAAGAAAACGTAGTTAACAGGCACCACCGCCGTCGTGTTGTAGAGCTTCGTGGCTTGGTTCAGGAACCTAGAGCAGAAGGCACTTACTAGAGCTTGGGCTTAGAGAAGCTTAGCAATAAGTTAACAATGACTTCAAGAAATGCATGTTCTGTAGCTACAACTACAAAGAGAGAGGAAGTGCAGCGAAAGGGCATTTCCAATCAGCAGTCATAGCTTATGTGCATCTGATGTATGAGATCAGATGTCAGGTTTTATGGTCTGTTTAAACCAACAACAGTAACAATGAAAAGCAATTAATCATATTCTGAGGCCACAGAAGTTTGAGTTGGAAGCGATTCAAGCTGCTGGACCAGTATCATACTGGGGCTGATTCATTAGGATAGACCCTTGAATCTGTTAAATATCATATCTGGGGAATAGTATAGCTATCCATTGACATGGCACGTGCCAAGAAAGAAGATGGAGAAATAAAGGAATGTTCAATGTTTCGAAAACAATGCTTGGTGCTCCAGCTGCAGAGCACATGTGGGAGCTCAGCTTCTCACTTTGGCCACCAACAGGAATTCAGATTCCCACTCTGTGCTGTGCTGCCTTGCCAAGGACTAGACTTTTCTAAAGCAGTGAATTGCATTGGTATCTCCTGGGTGCTTTAAAAAAGCACTAATGCTTAGGTCCTACTCTACAGCAACTGAAAAAAAAAGAAACCTTTATGGGTGGAGCAGAGGTGTGTGTGTGTATATACACACACGTATGGAGGGCCATGTAACTGCAGGGATGTGTGCGTGTGTACACATGCATGTTCACGTGTATGTCCAAACACAGCAACTCATGTCATTTTAATGGGAAACCAGGGCTGGGAACCACAGTTCTATAGTGTGACGGCCACAGGGGCTGCAGCAAGGGCAACAAGAGGAAGTTTACCTTCCACTCTGTGTCTTTTAAAGTCACGGAAGCTAAAGACAAGGATAATGATGGTAATCACTAGATTCCCAAAGATTCTGTAGCAGTACTGATTGATTCAGAAAAAAGAGAAGGAACAAAATAGCAAGATTCAATATTATAAACATACTCAGTCTTGTAAGGAAATGACAAAACAGTGACAGAGGGCTGGGCTTCTCCAGCGACCCTCCAGAGGCCTTGCATTGGGGCTCTACCTAGCCCATAACAGTTAGACTTGACATCTCCCACATAGAGAAGGCATCAGTTGTGTTCTGAGCTCTGATTTCCTAGCGGGCACTGGGTGGTGCTTTTGTGCAGCATTCGGGGGTGAAGAGAAAACTCTGGCCAACTCAAGAGGGCCCAGCAGGCAAAGACATAAGCACAATGTGAAATAGAAGGGGAGTGATTGGAGCAGAGGGAGGTGGGGGCAGAGAAAAGCAGAAATTAAAAATGTTCCATGTCACCACTATTAGGACCCAAGAGAAACATAAAACAATCATTCTGCAATCCCATGGGTGCAAAGAAAATTCTAGCCAAAGATGCAGAATTCTGGGGAAAGGATTTTCCTCCCGGCCAAACGTCTGGTTTTGTCCATCTCTGGGCAATTAATGAGCATGAGCTAAGAAATGAAGGTGAAGGGTTCACGTATTGCCTATATTTAGAATGAAATCCTGGACGTGGACCTGCCCCTTTGATTTATTGCTAATGACAACCTGTGTACGATGGATATTAATTACAAGCAGAAGAGCATCAGGAAAGCATCAAAGCGCACTTAGCTGGATTATGACCACATTTTAGAAAGCACAAGACATGAAGGCGATGCTCAGTAAAAACTTCTTATTGTATGCGAAGGACAAAGCAAGGCATGTTGCTGTGGATAAGCTGCAGGTCCTTCACCCTTAGAAATCCACTGCAGCTCATCTTAATTATCATCTGAAGCCAATAAAGATTAGCACTTGGAGAAGCGCAGGAATGTTGAAAGATTAGTGAGTATGTAGAAGCTAACTTACTTGACTTGGAAAACACAAGATGCTATCATGATGATAAACATGATATAGAAGATGGGATAAGTTAGTTGCATTTTATTCGTCACAGAAAAAGTGATCATGCCTGAGACGGCTTTTACTGAAATAACAGTCAATGAGGCTGGAAAAGAAAACAAAAACACAAATAAAGTACATATTTGAGACAGAATTACAGATACATATCTTAAGTTTATGTGGTGGAGCAGGTTCTGTGCCAATTGTGCTTTAAGAATGAAAACTGTTGGGAGAGGTGCCGGGGAAGATGTGACCCTCATTAAGCAGCCCCTCTTGTTGCTCAGGCTGGGTGGGACTCTAAATTTATTTAAATCGGCTAGCGATCCGCGGATGGAATGCTTTTATCTTTGGAACAAGATGCTTATTTTTCAGCTCTGTTGAAAGGGTGCTGCAGAGATTATAATCACTAGTGGATGGGAAGGGCAAGAACAGGGATGGGGGAGGTGAGAAAATTCAGACTGTCCATCTGACATGGGAAAATAACTATCAAACTATGGGGAAAATTTAAAGCCAAATAGATATGAAGACAGGGGAGTGGAAAGCAACACTCTCCTCATTTCCTGAGACTTGTCTGAAGTGTATGTGTGAGCCTCTTTGTTGGGACATGCCTAGAGGTTACATTAAAAATGGTTTTTGACAAAGACAATAATTGGAATCAGGATCAGAGCTGAGGTGTCATTTCTCAGAGTGAACCATAAATCTAAGACTTACATAAACAACATCCATGTATTTTCTGTACTAAAGAGGGACCCATCCTTACGCAAACAAATCTTTCATAGATTCCAAATGCCAGTTAAGAAAAATGACCAGGTTCTATCACTGTGAAAGCAATGAGCATTTTCTCCCCACGTTTCTGTAGGAGGAGCCTAGTGTATTCTTTCTGTCTCAGGTCCCCTGAAGTTACTGTTGCAAATAATTCCCTGGTTTAGCTGAAATCCACAGAAAGTTCAAAAATAATTTTTAGATGATATCAAATAATTATAAGTCAAAGGCAAGGGTGAAGGAGAAATATTCCCTTTGTTGCTGTTGAGCTACTTGGTCACAATATAGCTGAGTTTCTTCCTTTTAGCTTTTGGAAAGGTATTATTTCTTCATTTATATATAAATATTTATATTTACATTTATTTATTTATATTCCATATATATGTATATGGGAGGCTCTTGCTTGGCCTTCACCTGCAGGTGAAGGAAGAGCCTCCCATAATTTTCTTTTCAAAACCTGAAAATGTACTTTAACTTGAAGGACTCCAGGGTGCACTCCAAATTAGGCATTTTCTACCAGTTAAAGGTCCTAATAAGCAGAGGAGACCAGGTGATAAGTTCTAAAAACAACCCCTGCCCATCCGAACCAAGAGGCCCTTAAAAAACCAGGCCCCTCTCCATCTTCAAACATCTTTTGACTTGGTCTTCTTATGTATTTCAGATGTCATATCTGACTGATTATGATAATAGTCATGCCTGAGCTAATCTAGGAATTCTAAATATCTATAGAGATCTGTGTGTAACTTGATGGTTTAAGTTTGTAGGTCAGCTCTTCAGGGATCTTGATTTCCTCCTAAAATAATTTGCCTGAAATTGGAGCACAACATGGCTATAGTCTCGTGGTCTAAATAGCCAGGACTCCCAAAGGGATAATTAATGCAGAAGGAGTTGAACACACTGTTCCATTAGCTTTAGAACCTTAGGATTGCAAAGAACCTTAAAGGTCATCTAATTTAACCACCATCTGATTTTAAATTATACTTGAACACAAAACAAAAGCAAAACTAGAATTATTTATTACATTGCTAAACAAACCATTTTTCTATAATCTTTATATTTTCAAAGTCACCAACTGATTAATCACTATTGTAACTGCAAGTTATTTCTAGGCTGGTGTTATGTACTTTGAAGTTTTTTTTTCTGGGAGGGGACTGACAAGGATAGGTAGAAATAAAAATTGTAATGCAATTTTGAAACATGCAATTCTAATATTACATACACATATAAATAGAAAGTATTTATGTATACAGAGAAAATGACTAAAAAAATTACATTAAGATACTGTCAGTTGTTATCTATAGCTCCGGAAATATCTGTAAAAGTGTACATGTTAATTTTTTTAAAACTGGGAAACACAGAAAAGCCTGAAAAGAAAAATTAAAATCATCTGTCATCTTTTTCTTTTTTTGGTATCGGGGGTTGAACTCAGGGGTACTCAACCACTGAGCCACATCCCCAACTCTATTTTTGTATTTTATTTAGAGACAGGGTCTCATTGAGGTGCTTAGTGCCTCACCATTGCTGAGGCTGGCTGGCTTTGAACTTGCAATTCTCCTGTCTAAGCCTCCCAAAGTGCTGAGATTACAGGCATGCACCACTGAGCCCTGCTCACCTATAATCTTAATACTTGCTTCCAAATCTTTTTTTTTTGGTGCGTGGGGATTTGAACCCAGGCAAGTGCTTTACCACTGAGTCACATCCCCCTAACCCTCCCAAATCATTTTTAACACTTCTGTTCATCATTTTTTTTTTGTACTGGAGATTGAACTCAGGGTCACTCGACCACTGAGACACATACCCAGCCCTCTTTTTTGTTTTATGTAGAGACAGAATCTTACTGAGTTACTTTGCACCTCGCCGTTGCTGAGGCTGGCTTTGAACTTGGGATTCTCCTGTCTCAGCCTCCCTAAGTGCTGGGATTATAGGCTTGAGCCACCGCGCAGGGCTTCATCATTCTTTTCCTATTTGTAAGTAAGAATGTATTATAACATGTAAATTATATAGCATACACTACTTAGAACCTATTTTCTATTACAATTAAATATGTTCTATGCCATGAAGTATTCTTCTAAAGCCTGACTTTTATTTGCTGTGAAGAATGCCTTTGTATGAATGTATAATTTATTTTGACAATTCTCTATTTTTGGATATTTGAATTGAAGTCATCTTCTTTTACTATTAAAATGAGGCTGCAGTGAATATTTTTGAACATAAATCTATCACTCTGTCTATTTCCTTTGGAAAATCACCTGAAGGGGAATTACTGTGTTGACAGCCACTGAGAAGCCTTCTGAAAAATCCTGATACACTGTCTTGCAGAGAACAACACCAAGCATAATGTTGTACTGGGCAACCATGCCCTGTGACACGATTTTTAATATTTTTCTTTGTATCTTTCTCTATTTTCAACAATCAACATATATTCCTTTTATCATTATAATAACACCATTTTCCTCCAACATATATGCTGGCCCCATCTTTGACATTTGGCCCCTTCAGTTTTTTCTTAGTTCCTCATCCTGTTCCAAGGACTTCCTAGATGGCCAGATCCTAGATCAATGTCTCCTCACTAGATTCATCAATATTTCATTTGTTTATTTTGCTTTGACAACCAGAATATGCTAAGGACAGAGCAGGACTTCCCAGCTTTCCCAGCTTCCTGCTCTGCCGGAAGAACTGTGCTAAGAGGCTTTAGATTCCTTTAAAAAAGGAGGTTGTGGGACTACAACGGCACTTCCAACACATGAACAAACGAACCCACACACCTGAGCCTCCTCACTATATTTCTCCTGTCTAATGGAGATTTTGTCTACATTTTAAAATTGCTGAGAAAGTAAATTTCAAATGTTCTCATCACAAGATATGGTAAGAATTTGAGTGATGGCTATGTTAACTAATTATTCCACATGTAGTCATAAATCATAACAGCACTTTATATCCCATAAATTCTTACAATTATAAGCTTTCAATTTATAATTGAACAAATAAATGAATATATATGTACATATATGTACATGTATAAAAGAGAGAAACTCACTAGAAGCCAGATTTCTTTCTTCCCGATTGCTCTTTCTTTTTCAGTTCCATTTTTCATCTGTCACACAATCAATATGACAGCAACAATAAAGAAAACCCCCCACACGTGTGCTGCCTTTCTTTCGTCCCTTCCCAGGCTTTGCCTCGTGTGTGCTGTCAGTCACACTGCAGGTGAGTACAATGTCATGGCTTACTTCTTCCATTTTATATGACACTATACACGTTTTCTTCAAAGTTGCCACAAGGCTTTCATAGTTGTTTTTCCTTGTGAAAGTCACTAATGACCACTGTAAAGCAGCAAGATGAGCAAAGTGAAGAGTGGGCATCTTGTTTTCTCATTTCTTATGGTAATGAGGACACCTCTGGTATTCACCATTAAGTTTTATTTTTTAAATTAGGAATGGGTAAGCTTTAACATGACTTTTCAGCACCGACTGAGATAATTACACATAACCCTTTTTTATGCATTTCCCCAGGTTTATTGTGGTATCATTGAAAAATAAAACTGATAAATTTAAGGTGTACAGTACTCTATATTTGATCTGCTCTACATAGCTAGTAAAATTATTAAAATTGAGTTGGCAAACACATCTATTGCTTTACACAGTTAGCCTTTTTTGTGTGTATATGTGGTGAGAATATTTAATATATACAGTGGGCAAAATTTAAATACATGATATAGTATTGATAACCACAGAACCATATCATACATCAGATCCCCAGGACATATTTGTCTTATGACTGAAAGTCTGTACCATCTGACTAATATCTCAATATTTCCCTTTTGACTCATTATGAATTATGACTCATTATGAATTAACATAATGAATTTCTTAAAGAATCATACTTTTTTAGTTAACTAATTCAAATGCTTATTGTGTGCTCACTGTGCTCAGTTCTAGGTAGAATATATATAGTATAAATAAAAGATGTTCTATCTTCACAAGCTTAATCTGGCAAGGAAGATAAGCTCAAAAATGATGCATTAAACACATACCTAGAATGTAAATACAAGTTGTTGTGTTACAAAGAAAAAGAGGCATTAAGATCACTTGGTCATGAAGTATGATTTGCTCTGGATTCCACTTGCTAATATATTTCATTTGGGATTTTTCCATCAATAGTTGGCAGTGAAATTAGTTCAGAATGTTCTATATTTGTATTATCTTCTTCAGATTTGGGATCAGTATTGATCTGATTATATTTTTTAAAAGGGAAGGCTTTCTTCTTATGTCTTCAAATAGTTCCAGCAACATCAGAATGATCTGTTCCTTAAAGATTTGAACCTTTGGAACTGTCTAGACCTAGTTCTTTTTTAGAATGGGACTTTATAACAACTCCTTTATTTCTTCCACAGTCATTTTCCTTAAAAAAGTACAGTTTATTTAAGTTTTATGTAAGTTAAAATGAGTAATTTAAGTTTTATTAAATGCATATGTGTGTACATCTATTTTTCTATTCATCTATCTTTCATTTCTATTTTTGAGTATTTGTGATTTTTTTTCCTGATGGAGGATCCATTTTTAGTTGTCTTGTCAGACCTGGTTCTGGGGTGTATTTTTCAATCCATTTGAACTCCAATAGGATTTACTTTTCTGTCTTCTATTTCATTTATTTTTGCCTTTATCTTTGTCAATCACTCCTTTCTGCCTTCCTTAGCTTTATTTTTGTGTTTTTCTAACTTCTTGAGCTGAATGCTTTGACTTACATCAAAAGCAATTAATTTCCTCTGAATACAGCATTAGTCATTAGCTATAGGTTTTAATATTAAAGTGTTTTCACAGTAATTTAAAAAGTATGTGCTGCAATTAAATCTTGGTTTTCACATTGCCCAGCTGCAGTTTAAGAGTACTGTTCACATTTCCAGGTGGGAAGATTTTACTGATTTTTATTTTTGTTATTATTTTCTATTTTTATTTCACTGTGATTTGAGAATGTGATCTGTATTCTTTCAGCTTTCTGGAATTGGTCAAGGATTTTTTTTGTGTGTGGCCAATTATATAATCAGCTTTTGTAAATGATACACAGGCAGTGGAAAGAAGGCATGTTCTCTGTTTCAGAGTAGTATAATTTTAAGTATTCAGATCTCCTATCTTGATGTATTTTTATGTCTACTTATCTTCCATGAGCCAAGTCTCTATTCCCCTTATATTTCTATTCATATAGTTTTGCATCTTTCTGCAGATTCTCCATAGTATATTTTATATGATGTTCTTCTGAACTGATTACCCTCATTTGTCACATTTGATGTTTTCTGTCTTGATTTTAACTTAGTAATATCTTAATCCCTGCTTTCTTGTTTTCAATCTGTGTTACCTTGTTTTAGATAAACTTGATGTATACAGACAAAATATTTCACAACCAATAAGACGAATCAGAAAGGCCCCCTGAATTAATCCTTAGTGACTAATCGTGGCAGGGATAGAGATGGAGGAAGGGGGATTGGTGAAGGAAATACCCCGGAAGCCAGAGTGGTGGCTATTTTAATAATCCTCATAGAGCTGTACCCAGGCAAATGAACTGAATCCAATTTCAGAATCTTTTTCAAGAATCTTTTTCAATCCATTTAAGAGTTTCTCTGAAGTCCAATTCGAGAATCTTTCTTTTTTAACTAGGTAAACTTATGCCATTTACATTTATGCTTATGACTGATAATGTATGATCTAATTTTCTAATTATATGTCCTATTTAAAATTTACTTTTTTTCAATACTTTCCTATATAATGTACATTTTCTTTCTGTTATTTGTTTTTGTTCTCCCTACCTGGTAATTTGGAAAGAAATACATATAAAGTTCCCTTTCTGTTCTCTCTCTTTTTTGGGGGGGCACCAGGGATTAAACTCAGGGGCACTCCACCACTGAACCACACTCCCAGCCATATTTTGTATTTTATTTAGAGACAAGGTCTCACTGAGTTGCTTAGCACCTTGCTTTGGCTGAGGCTGGCTTTGAACTTGTGATCCTCCTGCTTCAGCCTCCTGAGCCACTGGGATTATAGGTGTGCGCCACTGCACCCAGCTCTTTCTGTTCTTTTCATCAACACCACACTTGAATTTGTTTCTAAAAGTAACCATCTTAAATACAAATCCTCCAATACAAAGGAGAAAACTAGTTGATGAGATGGAAAAACAAAAACTCCAGTACCTAATTTACATGGGGTTATAGCCTGTCCAATGGTCTAAGTATAACCTACAGTCACAGAAAACAATACATGATGTATGGGTCATCTTATTGGTAAAGAAGAGATAAAGGAAGGGTTATAAATAAAAATTTGAAAAGAGAATTTCCCAAATGTTTAGCAGTATCTCCTTGTGTTGGTATATATGAGTGTGTGTAGTGGGTGGGGGAGAGAGAGAAAGGGGGGATGGATGATACATTAAAATTTAGTGGATTATCTAAGTATCAGATTTTAAATCCTATAAGAAGTCTCTGGTAAATGATGTAAAAGGGTTGTCAAACAACAAATGAAAGAAATGTGGTATTTAACAAAATCATACTGCTTATGTTTATGCTTCATTTTAGCTATATTTTGAAGTGTTTAAAAATATATAAACAGGATAGATCTTGTTAACTGATTCCTGACCCAAAAGCTTAAATTACATTCATTAGTTTATTCTTTTAATCTTTTTCAATTATTTGCTTTAAAAAATTTTTATAGAGTACATAAAATTACCAAGGAGTAAAAGTTCTTAAGTATATTTTGTAAAGAATTAAATATGTCCCAATTGAGTATAATGGGCATGCTAAGTATAATCTGTATACTTTAAACTCAATTTCTTCCTATAGGTCAGAGTTGAAAAATAGGAACAGTAAGAAAGGAATAGAATGCTGAAGTATTTCCTTCAAACTTCATTGATGACTTAACATAGATTAATTAGAATAAGAACACAATATATCCCCTTACCTAAAAGTGCCACCAGAGTAAGCAAAATCACAATATGCTTCATTCCTTTTCTTTTAAGGAAATACAGGAGAATGCAGAAAATTAGTATTTCTAAAATCTAGAAATGAAAAAAAATGAGAGTAAGTTATTCTATACAAAATCTTCACAATGCCACACTTCTTTCTCTTTTTGATTTCCCAACAATTTTCATGAGAGCTGAGGGTGACCAAGGTTCCCAGGGACAATTACAAGCAGAACATAAGGAGCTCAGCCATCCAGATCCACAGCTACCAATCCACCAGTGATACCCAAACCTAGCTCTCAGGTCTCACCCCGCTGTGACTACTAGACACGTCCGTGTGTGTTTAGTAGAAATACCACATGGATGTGGGCAACACCTAAATCCTGATTTTCCTTCTTTCCAACTTGTTCCTCCTGGGGCCTTTGCCCCTCAGTAATTATCTCACCATATGTTCTGTTGTATAAGCCCAAAACTCCTCTGCCATGTTCTCCCCGGATCACTGCAATAATCTTCTAATATGTCTCTGATTTTACTCTGGCTTCTCAACAAGCCAGCCATTTGATGGCCAGAAGATTCATTTAAACATACAATTAGGATAGTGAAATAATTTAATTTGCAGAGGAGTATATGTATGATATACATTTTGGGTATATGTAGCAATATGTCAAGAATTCATGTGCCTTCTGCCCAACCTAAGAAACCTAAGAAACAGAACCTACCAATACCTCCAAAGTCTCTCTGGCACCCCAGGAACCACTGCCCTGCACTTTGCATTTACCATTCGCTTTCTTTATCGTTTACCACATTTTTACATATTCCCAAAACACCGTGTTTATTTTCACATATGCTTGGACCTTATCCACGTGGGATCATTTCTCTTGCTTGCTTTTTTTCATTCTGCTAATGAAATTCATCCAGGATGACACAGGAAGTAAAAATAAAAATCAGATCCAGTCATTCCTTTGCTTAAACTTCTTTTGTTTTTTGTATCCAATTTAGATTAAGATCTCAATTCTTTCCTGGATCACAAAGCCCCAACCAACTTCTTGGACCCAAGTTTGTACTACTTGCTTTGAGATGGTTCACAAAGGCCAGTCCGAAGGTCTCTTGTTTTCTTTTTTCCTTATTTTTCTTTCTCTGTTTTGCTCCTCCCTCCCTCCTTTCCTTCCTTTCTTGTTCTCTGCAATCTTCAGGCTGCTCTTGCCTTTGGGCCTTTGTACTAACTGTGCGCTGCCTAAAATACTCTCTTCCTTGATCTTGGCACAATGGCTCTTTCTAGTCACTTAGCTTTCAGCTAGAATGTCACCTCCTCTGAGAGGCCTTTCCTGACTACTCTCATCTAAAAGAACCAGCCAGCCATCCTGTTACACCCCCAGTTTTAGTTTGCTGTAGCCAATATATCATTGCCGGGTGTATTCCTTGTTCTGTATTTCTTGTCAATCTCTGCTACTAGAATGCCAGCTCGATGAAAAGAAGGACTTTATCTGTTCTGTTTGCCACTCTATCTCCAGTGCCTGGTACACAGTTGACCTCTTAACAAATATTTATGGAATTAATAAGTAAATTACACCTTTAATTTATTACAACTTGCCAAATAAAGAGAACACTAATAAAGCATTCAATAACTAGTAATTGAAATTCTGAAATTTTCCTACCTTTAAGAAAACTCCCGTTTAATTTTGAAAAAAAAATTTTTTTAAACACTAAAAACATTTTTTGTAGCCCTTAAGGTAACCAGAAGTGGGGCCGGGATTGTCGCTCAATGGTAGAGCGCTTGCCTCACATGCGTGAGGCACTGGGTTCGATCTCAGCACCATATAAAAATAAATAAATAAATAAAATAAAGATATTGTGTCCATCTACAACTAAAAAAATTTTTTTAAAAATAACCAGAAGCCAGGCTATTGTGATTTTTTGATTAGAGATGGGACTACTGAACTGAAATCAAATGTGAAGTCTTACTTTTCTGACAGCAAAGTACATCATTAATTTTTTTTCTTAAAAATCACTGGAGTTAAGGACTTTACTGTTACCAGGATTGCATTTTACTGACAGAGCCCTCTCTAAATCAACTGAAATTTGTTTGAATTCAAGGTTTTGCTTGTTGATTTGTGTTTTCTTTTAATCCTCTGTGGGCATGGGAAGCTGCAGGACCATATCTTCCTCATTCTAAAAAGCTTCTCATCTAATATGGAAGATTAAATCATCCTTTGGACTTTTCTTCTGGTAAAGTAAGCCAATTATTTTTACTTTTCCTTGTAGGACTCATTTGCTGGGCCTTTAATTCAACTGAGTGGTGCTACAAAAGCTATTAGAGTGGCAAAGGGGCTTGCCAGATGTGGTTAAGGTTATGGACCTTGAGATGGGGAGATGATCCTGGATGACTTAAGTGGTCCAACATAATTACACAAGTCTATGAAAGCAGAGAACCTTCCCAGTTACAGCAGAGAGCTGCCACATAGGAAAGACCCTAGCCAAGGAACACTGGTGACCTCCAAGAGCTGGGAAAGGCAAGGAGACAGAGTCTCCCTCGGACACTGTGGCAAAGAGGATGGCCTACACAGCCCAGTAAGACCTGAGGAAGACTTCTGACCTAGAAAACTACAGTCATAAATTTGTGTTATTTTAAGCCACTAAGTTTCTGACAATTTGTTATAGAATAATAGAAAACAAATTCAGGCTCTGTTACCTGAAATCTTTCCAGAGGAATGGAATCTTTCTCTCTTTTTTTTCCCCCTGGGTACTGGGGATTGAACTCGAGGGCACTCAACCACCAAGCCATATCCCCAGAACTACTTTGTATTTTATTTAGAGACAGGGTCTCACTGAGTTGCTTAGCACCTCGTTTTTATTGAGGCTGGCTTTGAACTTGTGATCTCCCTAACTCGGCCCCCCTGAGCCACTGGGATTACAGGCATGCGCCACTGTCCAGCGAGGAATGGAATCTTTGGGATGAGTTTTCTGAATTGACTTTTGGGTTTTCTGGATTGGTTTCTCTAACCCATTTAGATTTAGAGGCACTAGTCACCCTGTTTTCAGTGGTTTAAAGGGCACTGGCAGTTCAGGATTGAAGTGGCAAAGGACAGATACAATTTCCCTGTTGAATGCTCCACTGACATTTTACAGTACAAAAATCCAAGCATGAGTTTACCTCCTTTAATCTCACCAAGATTTTTCTTGGAAGCATAGCTCTTGATACAGCATCTTTGTCCAAAAGAATGGGCCCTGCAAATTCTCTCCTAGGCCAAGTTTGGACAAAGATTTGATCCTTGGTAATCAGCTTTATTAATTCTTCATAGAAAGGTATTTAGAGAAGTATGTTTGAGTGTGTCCCCACCTCCTCCCAGGGGAGGACAGCTTGGTTTTGAATTCTGGCTCTCCCATTTCATATTTATGTGACCTTGGATAAGTTACTGGATTTCTCTAAGTGTCAGCTTCCCCGTCTGTGAGATGTAGAGGATAACAGTGCCCCAAGTATAGGGTCATTAGGCAGGTAAAACACAGGCTGTAGTCGGAGATATGCTGAGCCAGCTCCTCCATGAGCATGGTCTTCTGAGCTGCAGAAGTGTCTAATGGTACAGACACATGAGTACTATTTGCATCCAGAAAATAAAGCAAAGAAACATCATGAAGAGATAACTGCATGTCTTATAAAAACATGCAGTTTTCTCCCTTCAGGTTTTTAACACCTGACAGTGGGTTGTGAAGGAGCTTTGCCAGAAAGGTTGACTTAATAATCAGCTTTGAGGTATAGGATTACCTCAAATGACAGGTTTGGCCCTTGCTTCTGCTGATTTAATTTTTTGTCTAGAGAGCTAAAATGAGCACCATGCAGATTATTTTGTGAAGGATTTTATGTTCACAACAGAGTTTTCAATTTGAATAGTTTGTTGGAAAATCTGGGTGGGCAAAATGTCCGTGATCAAGCCTGCCAAAGAACATGAAGTAACTGGGGTTTAGGGCTGCATTTCCTCACGTGGACTCTGCAGACCATGTTAATATGAATTACTCAAAAAAGTCCTTCAGAAAAGGGCTCCTTAGTCAAATAAACTTAGAGCATACAGGACTAAAAAAATTAAACCTATCTCTTTCCTCAAGGACTTCGGGCTTTTAACTTGCTGACAAAGATGATGGATTCCACAGAGGGACCTGTTATCTACATCTCTCCAAGCCAGTCTGGCCTTGAATCCCCACTCATTTTTTATTTTTTGCAAGTATCAATGAGGGGAGCTACCTGTCTGAGTCAGACAGGTGGGGAGAGATTACGTTAGTGGGTGAATAAAGGGCACTTCATTTTTCTGCTGCTAGCTGACACCAGGGTTCTCAAATCCTCTTGCAAAAGGGTGCTAGACTAGTGGACAAGCTCCTGGGCCTTGCTGCTGCAAGGTTTCCATTTAATAGAAATGCTGAAGGTAAAACAGACACCTATTTGTCCATGTAACACGTAAGGTAAGGGGATGGTATGACCCAGCCTGTAATGCCATTTTACAATCCCTGTTTTGAGGAATGCAAAACTTGTTAAAAATATTAAATATTTTTATTCATTTTATCAGTTATTTGATCAGTCCTGAAAAGCAGTTCTGGTGCTGTATTTATATGCAGTGTAATACATCAAACAGATGAATGATTTGTTAAAGAGTAGTCTCGATTGTGTAATTATGATCTTTGCAGTCATACTTTGCGAAAGAGCACAGAATCTGTCACACCTGATGATTAAATGTTAATTACTTAGATGTTTAACAGATTTAAACCAAGATTCTTCTTAAGATCTTTATATATAACTGATCATTCCCAGAGTCTTTAGAGATGAAACTATATAAGGATTAAATTCCACATTAATATAACATGAACCTATTTCCCTTAGAGTCTAATACAACAACCAGTGCTGTTCAAATGTGACCTTAATAAAGACTTACTTTGTGCTATTTTATAAATACCTAGAATTAGCTACATTTTTTTCTGTGTGGTATTTACTTTCAAATATACTTTCTTATAATTATACAATTTTACTTAAGTGTAGGTCTATCCTGGTACTGTAAAATTCCTGCTATAGAAATTCCTCTCTGTGACGAAGGTGTCTAGTCAGTTGAATGGATGAGTGAATAAATAAATGAATGAATTTAAGAGTTTACTCTGGGAAATGACAAAATGTAATTAATTTCAGAGTATTTTTGTGGAAATATAAGCTTTAATAAAAAGTGGCTTTGTTCTTTTCAAATATTTTCTCTGGTGTTAATACAAGACACATCATCGCAAAGCAATGCAGTTTATTCCAGAAATAAGACTTGATCTTTATTCTTTAATCTCCAAAGGATTCGACTCGGGCTATTAATTTTCTGATCACAGGTTATGTCACTCTTTTCTTACTGGATGAAGACTGTTTTGCCTGTAGGCAGAAAGTAGTAATGTGTTGGTAGGACTTCAAGTCTGGACTGTCACGAAATATTCAACAAAGTTTAAAGAAAAGAAGTAAATCACAGGGATTAAAATTTCTAGTGCGTATAGCTGATTGATGAAATCTGATAGTTAAAGGACTGAGTTTGGTGGACAGGCAGGGAAATGAATGGGTGGGGGAAGGTATGAAGTTTGAATGATCTTGGGAAATCTAATCTGAGTTGGGAAGCCCAATCCTAAATCTAATCTGGTTGGAGGCAGGGGCTAGGGGAGGAGGTAAGAAGTGACAGAGTTAGGGTAAAATAAAGTCAAGAGAATGAAAATCAGGGCCATAACATATCAGAAATGGGTGTTCAGATAGGCAGGGCATTATGACTGACAGCTGACTGATTTATTGACCCCATAATGGTTCTTCCCCTGAGGGTGTGAATGGTCTACTGGAATAGAACAGAAAGGAAAATGGGTGATTAAAACATAATGTGTCATACAGAAAGCTCAGAAAATGGAGCAACTAACTTGGTAATATGCTCTTTCATAGAAGATGGTCCATTTGAGCTGTGCCCATGAGGGCAAGTTTGTAGGAAGTTGCAAGGGCATGTAGACATAGGTCCAAGGAGCTAGGACTCTGCTGGCAGAGGGAACCACAGACAGTGGCACTGGGTTATGTGGCTGGAGTGCACTAACTGAGCAGATCTCTCTTTTAGGAGAATACTTCCAGTCACAGTGATGATGACTGAAAGGGAGACAGATTCATTAAGAGGCAGCTAGTCTGAACAAGGGATGACGAGAGCCTGAATTGTTGCAAAGGCAATGGAAATACAAAAGAAGGATCGAGTTCAAGAAACTAAAACATCCAATAGGATGAGAGGTAGAGCAGGGTGTAAAGATATGGGACAAGTTATGTGTAGCTCAGACTTCCAGTACGGGAGGCTGACACACAAAATATCAGAGTGAGAGAGTCTGGGGGGGAAAAGGCATCAGGTTCAATTTCAGATAATTTACATTTGAGAAATCTATGGAATATCCAAACAGGAATGAGTAATAAGTGGACAGAAGAGAACATAGGGCTGGGGCTTAGGAGAGGCTTGGGAAGGACAGGTACATCTGGATTTGGAAGGAGGGGATTCTAGAATATGATGGGCAGACGGCAGATGCTGCATGAAGTTCGAGAAGTGTCAGGAGCCAAAAAGCAATTCCATTTGGCAAGATGTGGGGAGGGATCTACTAGATTGTAAGGAGAGGAGTGAATGGGAGCTGAGAGAGTGGATGGGGTTGGCAAGAGCAGACTATCTGAATGCATGTTCTGATGGTGAAGGGAAGAAGGGAAATAGAAAAGATTATTAAAGGCTATGTAGTGTATGAGAAAGTTTTTCTTTTGAAAACAGGGTAAGTTAAATATCTTTATAGAGTAAGAGAAAGTGAAAGTGAAAGGAGTAAAGAGGTCTTTCCTACAGAGAGGTCCTATAGAATATTTGTGTCCCAGTGGTCTGAATTATATGTCAGAGATGGTAAGATAGATAGAATTCATACTCTAGGAATCGCTATTGTATTATCCTGGGTTACACTTAGATCAAAACTAGTAAACATATTCCTGCAAATGCCAGTGTCAAACTTTTAAATAGTAGGCATATAAACTAGGATCATACTATTTGCTTGTTTTAGTAGCAGAGGAGTACACCAGTTTTTTTGAGGTCATTTCTAATTCTAAGACCATATGATTCCATGTGCTTTGATTCTTTTTACTGAATTAACAACTATTTTACCAATCATGATTAAATGCTCAGCAAGACTATCTTACTTTTCTTCTTACCACCTGCTTGTTCTAGAATATTCTTATTCTCTAATCTTAGCCAAATCCTGTAACAAGCTACATATTAACCATTTCAATCATGTTCTCTCTTTACACTCACCTGATGCAATCCCTGTATCAAATAAAGCATCCCAATTAATGGCTTCAAATGCCTATATCAGCCTTTTTCATTCTTTCTTTACATGTCTCTCAAGATCACCTGCTCAGACAACCTGTTGCACTGATCTCAATGAGGACTTTTTGGAAGAGCCTTCTCCTGATGATTTAGTGCTTCAAATACTTTGGTACTGCTCAAAAATTTGTTCATCTTAATAAGTTTTTAGTACTGAGAAGAAAAAGTTGTATTAGCTCTCTAACATGTGTAGGCACCAGTGGTCTAGATAGTATCACTTCAGGAATAGTGGAATTTTAGAATTCTTACCACATAGACCAGGAACTGCCAGCCAACAAAGTAATACTGTATTATTCTTGCTGAGACAGCCTGAGTTATATTTGGAGCAAAATTCACCAATAAATATGTTCCTGCAAATGCCAATGTCATACCTTTAAATAAAACAGAAAAGACAAAGAAAACTGAAAAGGGACACTTAAAACTTTTTGTTGACTCAAACATTACCTAGAGAGAGCATTCCTTGTAAAAGTGCTGGCAGCCGCTCTCTATTAAAAGATGATTCATCAAGCCATCCTGTAACATCACATGTTCACCAAGCAGCATGACCTTTACAGGGGCATAAAATCCAGGGATCAGATGGGCCAGAAAATAACTTCTGATTTTTCTCTGTTGTTCCAGATGAATCCTGGCCTCTTCGGAACCTTCCTCAAAGGTAGAGAAGATCAGAATGTGTGTACATGGGGATGGGAAAACACATCTAACCTCGATCCAGCCAAATCTAGATCTCAGAGCCCAGAGGACAGGTAAGAACACCACATGATGACGTGCTCTGTACTTGAGCATCTCTGGAGCCCCTGCACTCACCCTGGTGATCTCACGCTGTGAAACTCTGATAAAATGAGTGCCTTAATCCCTGCCATCTATTGGAGTTGGTTCAGCAGGAATAACGGGGCTGCTGATGTTGCTGCAGAATTTTAATTATTCTAATCTAGGACGAAGGGTTCCAAGATTAGCTTAGTAAAAAACGTATCCCATCATCAACCTAATGAAAGGAGTGTGTTCCTGTCACTGTTCTAGCATCACTTAACATGATGGAGGAGAGAGAGAGGCGTGGGAGGGGTGGTCACTGGAGGAGGGTGAGAACTTGTCCTTCTCAATAATACTGAAAACAGCTTTGTTATAAATAGCTGCCTAAGAAAAACTGATAAAAGCAGCATTTTTCAGATAGCACACTTGCAAACAATTCAGCTTGTTTCATCACTGAGATTGACACTGTGGATATAATTTACAGGCAGCATTGATTCCAACCTGCTACAATTTGGTTTGTGTATAAAATCTCACAGTTTGAAAGCACTAAGTTCTCATTTCTCTTAACCACATGATTTAGGTGGTTTGAACTCCAGTTTCTGAGAAGTGATTTTTTCATACAAGTTAGACAACGCTTATTTGTAGAAGCTACAAATGTTTCCTTTAATTTTTTCTGTAATACTTTGTGAAGACAGAGATTATGTGCATCATTTCAAAGCTATTTCTAATGAGAATTTTTAAAGTGAAAAACAATATACATTATTAAACATTTTAATAAAAGCAAAATAATAAAAACCATATATAAGAACTTGGAGGAAAATTATTGGTCAGTCATGTTTTTTCTTTTGAAAAAAAAAAGATTATGTAAGATAATTATTCCAAATTAGGTTCTAAGAAGAAAGAGATTTAAAAGAACAATTTTCTAAACTTGGTAAAGTAGAATCAATCAATTTAATACACTTTAATCAGTCTCAGAGACTTCCAACTGATTCTTCTGCGAAATCTATATTTCTTATTTATATTAAGCTCCTCTACCAGATTTGATCTCCCCTAATAGAATCTAGCATCAGTAAACTTTCCTGTGTTTTAATTTCATTTTGAGTTGGTAACACAGGTATGTGGTACAAAATTCCAGATACATGAAGGTGATCAGTAAAAAGTTAAATCTCTCCTATACCCTGAGGCCACCAGTTCCCCCTCCCAACATTAACCACCACCACTAGGTCTTTAGGTTTTATTTTCAGAGATGTTTTATGCACATGTGAGTGAGTGTGCATGAGTTTTGTCTTTTTATACAAATGATAGCATAACTGTTTTGCAGCCTCCTCCCCCCCGCCGGCCCCCCCCCCCCCGCCCCGCCCTTAGGAGAACACTCTGGAGGAGATGCAGGGCAGTCTCATTCTTTGAGGTTTGTATAGTATTCCATTATATGGTATGATGGCAGCAGTATTTAACTTAACTTTCAATATTGTCTTTGATTTACATCTGTGTCTGTGTATGCCTTTTGTGCACATCTCTACCAATATATGTCTTCATTGCATTTTGAAACTAAAATCTAAAGGGGTGATGATTTTGCAATTATACTTTCAAAGTCACTTTTCACATACATTATTTCATTTGAGCCTCACATCATTGTGAATCTAGTAACTCTACTAGACCCGTTCTATCTTAATTTCAGCTACTCATGACAATTGCAAAAGCAGTTCTAGATAGCTGCTAACAGTTGTATGCTTGTTTATTTTGTGTCATTTGCATTTTAATGTAATTTACTGTCTCCTTTTAAGTCATGTGCATATTTTTCAGAAGTACTTAGAAGTACTGGGGATAGTCATTTGTACTTCCTTAAATAAATTTCCTTAAAATTTATTTATATTTACATTTTACTAAAAATGGCAAGGGATGTCAGTTCCTGCTATTTTTAATTTCAGTGAAACCACAAATACTCTTTTGGAGGGCACAGATTTCTAACTTAGAAAACTTGCTGGTTCATCTTCTTTGGTTATCCAAAGGAATGATATGGATATGTAAGATCCCAAGGAAGCAGGCAGTGTAGTCATGCTTCTGGTCCATAGGAGTGGTTACATTTCTGGTCAGGACTTGGATTCCTGCAAGTCTATCAAAGCTGAAACTGTCTGTGAAAAATTCAAATTTCATTGTGACTTGCTAGCCAGAAAAGCTCCAGCAAGTTATTGATTCAGCTGTAACTGGATGAGTCTCCCTGATCTCTAGGTATGAATTAAGTTATCATACCATCTAGGATCCCAAGAAGCCAGTCTGGGCAGTTGAATATGCTTGAAAGCTCACTTGGAGGCCTGATGCAACAGAGGACCTAGGATTAATCCACTCAGGTTGTTGACTGTTGGCCATGAATTAAAGGCCATCTAGGTCCAACTTAAAAATTAATCTAAAATAGTATCCCTAATGGCTTAGCTCAGGATGATTAGGAGCTGTCACTGGAACTGCTTATAAGGAGTCAATGGAAGGTATGGACAGGAAGGAATCATTGGGCATCTTCTGAGAGCTTAGTGAAAACTTTGCCCCATTGGTCTTAAAAGGAACCGTGAGGAAGGGAATGATCTAATTAACAGAACACAGAGAAGCAAATGTGGCAGCACTACATTTGCTACCCACAGCTAACCTTGGGAACTGGTGTACAAAGCACCAAGATTTGGATATGGGAGGTGGCCCAAAACAGCAGCTGGGCAGCTATGGTAAACTTCAGTAGGAGTCAATGTCTGAATGCTGGACACTACTCACCATTCAGGGATGTGCCTCATCCTCCTCCCTCATGCCCCAACTTGCAGCAATTATGTTTTCTGATCAAATATAATGCAAGTTACTTAAAAGTTTACAGTGGAAATTTCACATTTAGCTTGACACAATATACAAATAATGAAACATGCTCCTATAAACTTGGCCTATGTGCAAAACAGGCATACAAGCTAATACCTACTCTTTTTTTTAAAAAATTTTTTCTTAGTTGTAGATGGACACAATGTCTTTATTTTATTGCTTTGTATGTGGTGCTGAGGATCGAACTCAGGGCCTCACGCATGCGAGGCAAGCACTCTACCGCTGAGCCACAATCCCAGCCCCTAATACCTACTCTTTATAGTACCTGGACTAGGTATCCTGGGAGAGGACATACTAAGGCAAGGTAATCCTTTTTTTCAAGGTAATATTCTTAGAACCTATGATTTCATAGACAAGTATGGCTGACATGATTGTTGTATTATGATCAGCAAGATATTAAAATATGGTAATAGAAACTATATAGTTAATACTAATAAGCACAATTCTATATGCTTTATATATAATGAATTAAATTCTTAAACAATTCTGTGAAAAACTATTACTATAGTCCCCCTTTATCCATACAGGATACATGTCAAGGTCCCCAGTGGGTGCCTGAAATCTCACATAGGACTAAACCCTATGTACACTATGTTTTTTCCCTTTGTCTACCTACTTATAATAAAGTCTAATTTATAAAATAAAGTAAGAAATGAACAACAATAGCTTAATAATACAATCTAATAATTACAATATGCTTTAATAACTTATTTAAAACTTATGAATTGTTTATTTCTGCAATTTTCCATTTAATATTTTTCAGGTTTCAGTTTGCCATGGGTAACTAAAATCACAGAAAGCAAAACTGGAAAAGGGGAGGTCTATTTTTTACTATTGTGTAGTTATATTATTACAACGTTATATATGTCATACAGTATATAATATATAACGTGCATAATATTTAATGTGTAATCTTAAACTATTACTATCTACATTTGACAAATGAGGAAATTGAGTCACAAAGAGAATAACTATTTTGCCTGGAGTTTTCCAACTAATAAGTTGAGAACTTGGATTGGAACCTAGATAGTCTGTTTTCTGTTTCATTCCCCTGCCTCTTGTATGCATTAAGAAACAGGGCTGTTGAATGGAAAGTTCAGACTGTCATTCACATGGTAATCTAAATAAGTGGAGCCTCTATAATTGTACAGAGCACAAACAGGTCAGATAGAAGAAACCCATTCATTCCTCTGGGCAGAGGTATCTGGGGTCTCTGACTAGTCTCACATAATTTCTGGGGCTCTAAAGTTCATTTAGAAGAGCATCCCCGAATTGGTGGTCCCTGAAACCATTTCTCAAAAGGTGGAAGCCCCACCAAAAAAGGTCCAAATAAGTCCAATATATTTGGGATGAGGGAAGCTAAATGAATTTGAGTAGTTCTTTCAACTGGAAGACCTCTCAGTTCCACTAATGTGTTGATGTTCACCCTGGATAGCTTAGAGGAGGATGTGGCTGTCATATTTCCAAATCATTTTTGACCATTTATATTTCCCTGAAGTAGTGCCTCAGGGCATATTTTCTACTATGGGAAATACTTGACATATAACTGGCCTGGCTGTGAGAATGCAGCCCTTGTTTCAGGAGATGCCTGATCTCCTACTGCAAAAGTCCCCTGTAGACACCTGTGAACAGGAATGAAGTATAAATGTGATCAGAGGGAAACAAGCCTAGAATTGGGTTCTTCCTAGTGCTGCTGTTTGCTGGCGCCTCCAATGAGCTGATTTCCTTCCCCCACTGGGGAGTATTGCATTTCAGTATTGATGTGCAGGGCTGGGGGTGTAGCTCAGTGGTACAGCACTTGCCTAGCATCCAGGATCAATGATACGCACTTCTTCCTCAATTAACACCCTGTTTTCTACACTAGTTTTCCCCTTCACTAAAACCTGGAATCTCCTTGAATCTTGAACTCACTCCCCAGTTGGATGCTGACTGGCATTAACTGCCTATTTTATGACTTGACCTGACTTCTGGGAGCCTTCAGAGTTTTAAAATATTCAACTAACCTCACTCCCAAACAAGACTGCTGTCTGATTCCTTCAGTCCTTGCAATACATTTCTTGCTCTGTGGGATCCCAGGAGTCACAGAGTAGACTGGACTGTTTAACAGCAGTCATTTGGGACTACCCTCCAAGCACGGTCGTTCCAGAGTCCTCAGGCCCATGCAGCTGAACCTCAAAGGAACCCTAGCCTGGGAAGCCTCAGTGGTGCAGGGACTCCAAATGGTCCTGGCTCTGCCATCAGAAAGGCTCCCATTCTTGAGGAAGTCTGAAACCAAATCATCCAGTCTGTCCTTTCAGTTAGAAATGATGCTTCGTTTGGCTGGAATACTCTTCTAGATACTAGACTCAAACCACAGTGACCTCGGGTGTGTGAACCGGAAGGAAAGAGGTGGTCTTCATCTCGCTATTAATCCCCCGGCTTCCCAACTGGGGAAACTCTTTGTAGGTGACTTGAAGTAATCCAGTTACTGGTCTCTGAGGAGTGCTGATGAATTGGTTGACTGCAGTTTTTATTTCTATGATGACATTATCTGGGCTCAAATCAACAAGGATCTCACAGACTATTAGATTTGATACTTTTGATGACTGGGAGAAGAGAGAGGAAAATACTACAGTTTTTGGCTGGTCAAAGGGGAGAGAAATCTGGTGCTTTTAAAAAGGAAAAATAATCATTAAAATAATTTAAAATTATTAATCCACTAAGAATCAGAGCAGAGTCCAACACTTGTCATTGAGTTAATAATAGTTGGCGATTCCTTTCAGACATAGCTTTTGTGAGGTCATTTTTTGAGGCTAGTGGTGAAAAGCTTCATAGCCACAAAGCAACATTTGGCAATAAATTAGTTCAGCTTGTTTCCACATGGCCCAAAAATCTTTATTTGTTCCATCATGAAAAACAAACTTTCATTTGCTTAAAGCAGGGAAAAATAAATGATTTTTATTCTCACATTTTGACAATTTAATTTTTAGCATGCTCAGATGTTAATCTTTAAGAAACACCAGTAACTACTCTTTCCTCTGTTTGGTTTTAGTCCCTATAAAGGCAAAAAAAAAAAAAAAACCATACATTTTTTGCTTTTATCAGAAAGAGCTTAATTTTCTCAAGGCAACAGTAATAAAGGCCCAAAGGAAATATATATGACTTAACACATTACTGAACATAGTTGGGGAAAAGTCCTTCCCTGGACTTCTGTAAGTACAAGGTGATCTTATGATATTGCTTGTTGGAGGAAAGTATGTGGAATATGTGACTAAATCCTGTTTTATTGTATGTCACTGATTAAAGGCAAGAACTGGTCACTTTTAACTGTTGTACAAAACAAACGTGACACCAGTGATGTAGCCATACGCCAAAAACATTCAGTTAAAAAGGCAAAAAATTCCCAGAGTTCTGGGAAATGTTACCTGGACTACTAAAGGTTGAAAAATATTCTAATCCAGGTTTCCTCTGATTAACTAGCAGAACACAGTGGTGGCTGCTGCTGGTTGTAAGAATAATAATAGGAATAGCTAACATGTTGAGCTCTTATTTTGGAATAGGCTCTGTTCTAAGAGCTTTAATACATGAACTCCTTTAATCCTGTGAAGTAGGTAATATTAACCTTCATTTTAAAGATGAAGAAATTGAAGCTTATAGAACTTATTTTAATAACTCTGCAAAGGCCACACAGCTCCCTGATGCTAGAGACTCACTCCAAACAATTATGTTCCAATTTTATCAGGTGGCCACTATTAGAATGCTGGTCCACCATGTACCAGTTAGATGACCATGGACAAATTCTTCAACATAGGTTTCAGATTTTGCTTCTTGAAATGGGGTGTTCCTACATTTAAATGAGATAATCCATGAACAGCACAACATAGTCCCTGGCAAGAATAAATGTTTAAGAGATGTTAGCTATTATTAACATATAAAAATTATCAAATAATTAATTTGAGGCTTTATTTTGTTTTCTTGTGTGTGTGTTGTTTTTCCTCATTTTTTATAGTTTTAGTATTACCTCTGGAATTTCCTGGATATGAAGGTGATCACAGTATATAAAACAATTACAGTGAGAGAGTTTTACATTGCTCAAAGTACTTCTATGTGAATTATCCAATTTGATCCTCCAGTCACATATTTTTGTCAGCAAACTGAAGCTTGGAGAGGTTAAGTAATACCAGGTTGGTCATATAGTAGAAAGCAGAAGTTGAATCCAGATTTGAATCCATTAGACTGAGTTTAATTAAATCCTTTAATTTGTTTAGTTAATTTATTGTTTCTAGTAATGTTGCTTTGATTTTGGATTTTTTAAAAGTACATATGCAAACCATCTATACATACTGATATCGCTATCTTTTCCTTTCCCATAGTTACGAGTTTTTTAAAAATTTTTGTCCTTATCCTAACAGGCAGCAGTTATAGTACAGTGGTAAACACTGACTTTGCCACTTTGTACCTCTGTTGATGCTCCCTGGCTTAGTGCTTCTATGTGCCTCCTTCATATCCTTCGATGGGGCCTATGCCCATCCTATTTAATAGTCAGGACTGATCCAAATGTTGATATTAAAAATTCTCTCTAATCTTCCCAAAGTAATCTCTCTTTATTCTAAAGTAGTGATTCTCAGCTGGGAATAACTGTGCCCTTTGGGGGCATTTAGTAATGTCTAGAGACATTTTTGGTTGTGGTAAGTGGGAGAGTGCTAGAGACATCTACTAGGTAAAGGACTATAGGGTGATAAACACCCAGCATTGCAGTGGGTATCTCCCCTACAGCAAAGAACTAGTGAGCCTGAAATGTCAGTAGTGCTGAGGTCCAGAAACACAGTTTTATCTAATGGCTCATGTCATGATGATATACATTATTTTCTATTTCTAAAAAACATACGTACGTGTGTGTGTGTGTGTGTGTGTGTGTGTGTGTGTATTTTGGTAACTGGTATCGAACCCTGCGGTACTTAACCACTGAGCTACATCCCTGGCCCTTTATTTTTTATTTTGAGACAGGTTCTCACTAAGTTGCTTAGGACCTCACTAAGTTGCCGAGGCTGGCTTTAAATTTGCGGTCCTCCTGCCTCAGCCTCCTGAGCTGCTGTGCCACACCACCCAGCTTTTATATATTTATTTTATTATGGACTGTAAATTATTTAAGGGCAGGGATTCAGCCATAATTATCATTTTACTAACAACAGTCAAGATAATTAGCAAATCTTCCACTATATCCATCTATATTATCTCATTAAGTCATATTAATTTAATTAGTAACTAACGATCCACTACAAAAGATAACAGATGTTAGATGAAAGTATTCAATGTTTTCTTAAGACATTTGATAAATGACAAAAACAACATAGGATCTGCTTTTTTAATTTATAAAACTTGGGCATTGGTCATTCTTACTTCTGATTTCCTATGACGTCTCCAAATGATACCATAAACCACAACACATAAGAAAGAATATAGAAAAAAATAATATGCTGGAAAAGATACAATTCACATATGAATACATTTTAAAAAACATTTTAACCATGAAAAATTTGACAATGTTGACTAAAAACTCTACTAGCAAAATCAAACCAAGGAGGAAAAGAAAAAGTGCAAACACTTTCAAGACATCAGGCTCAAGGGAAACATGATCTGGGAGAACAAATGCTCAACATACCAACATTGGTGTCACATTTAGAGCTCACATTTTTCGAAAAATATGATCTCCCTGGAAGAGGGCAGGCATTGTTTTATTTAAAGTGCCTAAAGTATCAGTATTCATTATCATATGTCAGCAGCAATTCAAGCAGGATTTTGTCAAGAAAGAAAATATGAAACTCTGTAATTCTTCTCACCAATGATATTTCCAACAAAATCAAGAAGACACAATGAATAAATGATAGCTTCACAATATCACAGAAATCTTTCTTACAGCCAGGAAGACTACTGTTATTTTCTTTTCATTTTCTATTCATCATTCACTTTATTTATTTATTTTTTTCATTAACTTTAGACTTATTTTACCCAGATCACTTCTTCCTTCATTACTCTCTTTATTTTCCATTAGCAACTGTATTTCCAAAGTTTGGAAGAACCACCTTCTGTGTTACTTTTGCAAGGAGTTAAGACAATAGGTAATTACTTGGTGCATCTCGTTTGTGTGGTTTTCAGTTTTATACCATACAAATGCAACAACATAGAAAGCATATTATTTGAAGAAGAATAGTCTATTAGGTAATAGAAATTTTCATTGAATTTTATGTTCATAAAATATAACAACAGTCTTACAGAGTGATAGCTACGGTCAATAGCATGACAGTGGTCACAATGAAAGGAGGAGTATTTCATGTGAGAAGGAATGGCAGCTCCAATGCAGAGTGACAGGCACCTCTAAATGAGATCTGCAGCCATTTCATAATTTTTCCCCAGTTTTAAAGCACACATTTTTATGGATAGTATTATTTATTTCTTGGTCAAGCAATGTTATAATGACACGAATTAAACAATTACTCACCTAGTAAATCTGAGGCTCTCAAATTTTCTTTCAGAAACGTAACAGAAATAATGGCACTACCTATAAAGAAAATGGCCATTAGTGCTAGTTCCAATATAAAAAACATATACTATGCAATGCCATTTGAATGAAGTTAAGCATATGGTGTCTTATGCCTGACTAGTGTCCTGTGCAGAGACACCCAGCAGTTATGGCTGTAAAAATGACTTTCTTCTCTCTGATGGCTGAAGATACATATAAACTAGACTGGTTTACAGGAGATCTAGGACAGTGTGGCTGGTATAAAGCCTGGTATAAAAGGAGAGCTTGATAAAGTTTCTGAATGACTATATAAATGAATGAGAAGAAAGAAGGAAAAGGAGGGAAATATGTAATCATAATTCCCAGAATCCTCGGTGTAGTTTCATGTTTAATGGCTTTGACACATGCAACTCTGCCCCCATTCTCTGATCAATTCTATACTCAAGTATCACTTCCAGAATCTCCCAGCAGAGCTGACCACTCTACCCTAATGCTGGGATGACCCCGACATAGAGTTTTTCATGATAACTAAGATTTAGTTTCTAGTTTTTCCTAAAAGACTATCAGTTCCTTTTAGTCTGAGATGTCTTATTTATTTAAGATCTCCAGTGTGTAGCTGGCATCTAGCATATAGTAAGTTCAATAAATGTTTACTGAATGAAATGAAGTAAGTGGGATCCCAGCCCTGCAGTTGCTGACTCATCATGTTTTTGACCTTTCTTGCCACGACCAACGCTGAACTTGCATCCCCATAACTGAGGCATGGCCTGCTGCTATGGTCTCAGGGACCAGGACTAAGCTGAACCTCTCTGTATTGTTCCCCATTTGGGGCTATTCCTTTATGAATAAAAGCATTAGGGAACTCAGAATTGCAATAATAAAAAATGTACAACATAATTTGTCTTTTACATTTTTACCAAAAATTACTAGCTGGGATTTTTTTTTTAATATTTTTTTAATTGTAGATGGATACAACGTCTTTATTTTATTGCCTTGTATGTGGTGCTGAGGATCGAACCCAGGGCCTCACACATGCGAGGCAAGTGCTCTACCGCTGAGCTACAATCCCAGCCCTAGCTGGGATTTTTAAAAAGGATATTAGAATGAAAAAAAATCAATCACTTTATTCTTATGTTCAACTGAGTCAATACACTCTATATTCTGTATTATATTCATTTTTTGTGTCTTTACTAGTTATAAAGGTATACTCGATAAATATGCTATGGAATGTCATTAAATACATTATTTTAAAACTATCCATTCTTACTTATATAAGGGATGATCATTGATTTATAAATTATTTTACACTTTAGGTTTTCTTTCTCTTCCTACTTAGTTTGGGGCCATTTCATACCTCTCCAAGAGGCCTAAAAGGCTGATCAGGACTGTGAAAGGATATTTTACATGCAAAAGATATCTTAGCTAGCCTCTGGGATTTTAGTTGTTTTTTTTTTTAAGTAAAAATAGAGAAAAAAATCATAAAATAATATCATCATCTAGAGAAAAGTACAGTTAATATGTTGATGTTTTATTTTTATCTAGTTGAGATTAAACTATAATAGAGTTTTCTGTCTTCTCACTTACCATATTAGAAATAATTTGCCATGTCATTAAGAATTCTTCATCGACATAACTTATATGTCAGCATAATAATCCATTCATTGGATGCTGTAGTTAAATTTGAGTATGACTATGTCTTGTATTCTGGCAATTTATTTAAAACAAAATAACAAATTTATACAAGAAACCTTCATTTAAGGTAAAATGGCACCAAAAACCCCCAAATAATCCAATCAACAAATGGGCAAAGGAACTGAACAGGCACCTCACAGAAGAAGAAATACAATCAGTCAACAAATATATGAAAAAATGTTCAACATCTCCATCAATTACAGAAATGCAAATTAAAACTACACTAAGATTTCATCTCAAACAACAGACAGAATGGCAATAATCAAAAATACAAGTAACAATAAATGTTGGTGAGGATGTGAGGAAAAAGGTACACTCATATCTTGCTGGTAGGAGTGCAAATTGGTGCAACCACTTTGGAAAGCAGTATGGAGATCCCTCAAAAGACTAGGAATGGAACCACCATTTGACCCAGTTACACACTTCTTGGTTTGTACCTAAAGGACTTAAAATCAGCATACTACAATGACACAGTCACATCAATGTTTATGGCAGCTCAATTCACAATAGCTAAGCTATGGAATCAACCTAGGTGCCCTTCAACATATAAATGGATAAAGACAATGTGGTATATATACACAATGAAATATGAGCCATAAAAAGAATGACTTTATTACATTTGCTGGTAAATGAATGGATCTGGAGATTATCATGCTAAGTGAAATGGGTCAATCCCCAAAAACCAAAGGCTAAATATTCTCTCTGATATGTGGATACTAACACATAACAAGGTGAGGCGAGTTCAGTGGACTGGACAGAGGGGAATGAGGGGAAGGGAGTGAGAACGGGAAGGACAGTGGAGCAGGCCTGACACAGCTTTCCTATGTACACATATGAATACACCACAGTGAGTCTCCACATCATATACAACCACAAGACTGGGATCCTAATTAGAATAAGATATACTCCACGTTTGTATAAATATGTCAAAATATACTCTACTGTCATGAATATCTAGAAGAAGAAATAAAATTTTAAAAAAGATAAGCTGGGATGCTGATATGCTTTTTTTCAATTTTTTTTTCCCCTCCGCTTAGCTCTTTTTTTTTTTTTTTTTTGGTACTGGAGTTTGAACTTCAGCCTAGCTCTTTCTCATTAAGCTGATCTTTGTCCTGGCAAACTTTTCCTGGGCAGGTTATTGATAGAAATGGAAGTTTCACACAAAGTAAACTGAGCATAGGAAATGTTCATCAAGCACATGTTTAATTGGGTGACATGGCTTTAAAATATTAAAGCAAGATTTTTGTAGATTAACTAATGTATGGATACATAGCTTATTAAATGAAAAATTGAGTTTGGGATAGGTACAAAAAATATATGAAAAGCTTCCATAAACTAATTTTATATGTCAGGGTATTAGAAGAGACACAAATCCCCTGAAAATCAGCCCCATCATTGACTTCTTTTGTAATTAGGTAAGGAATGTTTTCAAGTGGAAAGAGAGAGCTTATCAATAAAAAATAGATGAGGTGGGCTGGGATTGTAGCTCAGCGGTAGAGCGCTTGCCTCGCATGTGTGAGGCCCTGGGTTCGATCCTCAGCACCACATACAAAGCAATAAAATAAAGACATTATGTCCATCTACAGCTAAAAAAATATTTAAAAAAAATAGATGAGGTATCATTACACAAAAATATACCCAATTCATTCCATTATAGCAATCCCTGAGATGGCTTTCACAGCAAATGAGTCCAATAAGATGGGAGACTTGGGGCTGGGGCTGTAGCTCAGTGGTAGAGCGCTTGCCTAGCATGTGTGAGGCACTGGGTTTGATCCTTAGCACCACATATAAATAATAAATGAATAAAATAAAGATCCATCAATGACTAAAAAAATATTTTAAAAAAACAAAAAGATGGGAGACTTGTTTAGATGGAATGAAGAACTTTTAGAGATATGGAAATATCTGCTCCAGGTCCTGAACTTTATAATTGGGTCCAAAGAGGTAGTTTGTGTATTCACTCTCTGATCCACTCATCTACAAACATTCATGTTACAGCAGAGCTGGAGCCCAGCATCCATATCTGCTTATTCCCAGTCCAGAGCTTGCTCCTTTTTTAAAAAAAAATTTACATAATAATTATACAGAATAGTGGGTTTCACTCTGGCATATTTGTACATGTACATAACATACTTTGATCAATCTCACTCTCCAGTACCTCCACTCCTTCCTCCCCTCACCCCTTTCCTTTACCCTAAAGGCTACCTTCTATTTTCATGAGATCCTTTCTTTTCTCTCCAGCTTCCACATATGAGAAAAACCATATGACTCTTGACTTTCCGAATCTGACTTACTTTGCTTAACATAATGCAGAGCTCTTTGTAGTACACTGCACGCCATTACTTCCCTTGAAGTCAGAAAAGACAGCTTTTCTTTTCCTTTTGTTGCTAAGCCATAGTTTCATAAACAATTTTACTTTCAAAAAGAAGAGGGGAAAATGTAACATGGGAAATAAATTCATTGCTTAAAGCACAAAGGACATGATTGTAACAAAAACTTGAAATATACTACATGCATCAAACTGTGTCAATTGCTATAAAATAATTAAAAGTTTTATGAAACAAATATGCTACTCTTTCTGAATTTAAAAGTACATCGATCTAATGATGTTATCCTCTTTTTTAAGAGAACATGAGCTTCTCTGTAGTTCTTAGATAAGAGAAGATGATTTTGAGTTTTATTTATCTAGTAAAGTAATAGGAATGTTCTACTACGACACATTTACTTATAGCTCATTTAAATGCAAATCGTGGTAAAATAGAAGCTGTGCTGAGCAAGAAGACAGTATGTGAGCAACAGCTAATAACATGGCTTCTAAATAGAGCAGTAAATTTTTTAAATGAGAAAAAATTCAACCAAAGTACTCCCATACATCTTTGCAATCAGATATCTGTCCAATTCAAACCTCTTGATTAGTTGCTATAGAATAACCACTGCCTAATGAACAACTAGGAAGGTATTCCTATAGCAAAATTCAATATTCAAAAATAGAGCATTTCACCATCAGAAGTTTAAAAAGCACTAAAATGGAACACATCTGCAAAATAACAGATGTGCAATAGGTATGATTAAACCACAGTTATTATTGAGGTTTACTTCAGCATTCAGTTCTATGTACCTTTTTGATTTTTGATTCAAGGCATGTTTGGGCAGAGGCTCACGAATGTTTTTCCATGTAGCCTTCAGATATGTTATGGTTTTGATATTATATGTCCCTAAAAAGCTCATGTGTGAGACAATGCAAGAAAGTTCAGGGGTAAAATGATTGGGTTATGAGAGCATTAATCCCCTGATAGGGATCAACTGAGTGGATTGCAGGCTGGTAGGGTGTGGCTGGAGGAGGTGGGTCATTGGAGGCATTCCTTTGGGGTATGAGAGCTGAGCTTAGTCTCTCTCTGTTTCCTGTGCCATGTCCTGAGTTGCTTTCCTCTACCACACTCTTCCACCATGATATTCTATTATACCTAGGGCCCAGAGCAATGGATACAGCCATCTATGGACTGAGACCTCTGAAACTGTGAGCCTGAAAATAAACTTTTCGTCTCCTAAAATTGTTTGTGTCAGGTCTTTTGGTCACAGCAGTGAAAAAGTTGACTAAAACAAGAAGACATGAAATGCTCATTGGCCTTGGTGCTTAATTACTAAGTACCTTTATGGGAAAAAAAATGAGTATAATGAAAACCAGGAGGAGGGGCTGGGGTTGTAGATCAGTGGTAAAGCGCTTGCCTGGGACATGTGAGGCACTCACTGGGTTCAATCCTCAGCACAAAATGAAGGCACTGTGTCCATCTACAACTAAAAAATTTTTTAAAAAAATAATAATAAAAAAGAAAACCATGAGGAAAATGCATACTCAATCATGCTGGAAGGTTAATGATATATTCCTCAACTCATATAGGCTATTTTCCCAGGCAAAACTCACTGCCCACAGTCAATAAACTGTTATTCTTGGCAAGTGAGAAATGTTTACAGAACTTAACACCCTTTGCCCCCAAGCTTCTCAAAAATTGATGGTGAACGATGCTACTGCAGTTGCCCCAAGAACTATCTTATCTTGGGGCCTATCTAAAAAATTTGTGAAAGAGGCCTAATTTGATTTGACCTGTCTTCAACTCCTTTTTATTTTATTATCCTTAAGGAAATGCTCAGTTAGAAAAGATGACTCTGATGTACGAGAATGCTGTGAAGTGGAATAAGGACAGGAATTAACCAAAAAGACTTCCTTGCTCCTGTTCCTCAAACTGTCACTATGAGTGAAAAGCAAAAGGGCCTACTGAAGGACTCCGGAGCCAAGAAGCTGCAGAGGAGGCAAGGCGCTGAGCTGGGCGGGTTGAACACCTAGCTCTAGTTTTGACTCTCAAGAATAAGCTATGAAATAGCACAAGGATTAACTTCTTATCTTCTGGGTTATATTTCTTAAACAGGTGAGATGAAGCACATGTATTTTGTGGTTTCCAATTACCGATTTTGCTTGAATATGTTATAAATAGCCAGTTATTTAAGAGCACTAAGATCAAGCTGTGCTCTTCGTGTTTTTCAAGCAGTTTGGAATATCTGAGGGCTAAGCAAGAGTCAGGTCCTCCATTTTCCAAGATTGCCAGGTTCTGTGTGTGCAGGTGTGACTTGAAGTGCCAAGACATGAGGCACTGCCCTTCCCTTACTAAGTGATGAATCAGGTGTACCCATCAGTAGGGGAAAAAACTTGACTACAATGGATAATGAATGGTTAAGAATACAAATAGTTCACAAATAAAAGTAGACAAGAGGAAAAAGTCCAACCAAGTCCAATTTCACCAGTAATAACAGGCAAGATAAAGCCAGGTGCTATTTCATACACAACTGTGAGGCTGAGTGCTGACAAGGGCTCAGTACTCCTCCAATTGTTAGTGTCACTGTAAATTGATACAACACTTCTAAAGGGTGATTTCACAATGCCTCTCAAGAGCATCAAACTATTCAAATTGTTTGACCTAGTAATTATGCATCTGGGAATCTGTCCTAAGGAAGTATTCCAAAAAACAGAAAAGAGGCTCAAGCCTATCACTGCAAAATTATTCTTCATAGTGGAAAACTGAACAATCTAAATGCTCAGCAATAATGGATAGAATATTAAGTAGTCAGTAAACATTATGATGCAAAATTACATAGTGACATAAAAATGCTTATGCTGTAATAAAAAAAGATAGAAAATTATGTTTACACAATGACATATAAAAATGTATACATAAGAATGGTAGCTAAATATTCTACTGAGAATTTGGCATGGAATAATTAACTCCTTCTACCCTCCCTAGGAGATAGGTATCATTATATTCATTTTGTAAAGGAGAAAGCTGAGGCTCAGAGAGGTCACATAGTAACTCCAGAGCCAGGCACTGAACCACAGAGGCCATAATGCAGTTTTTTAAAAAGGTGAAAAGTAATATACAATGGGTAAAAACTTTATATTAGACACCAGAAATACATTTTAGTGATCTATTGCACAGTGCGGTGACTATAGTTAACACATATTACATATTTCAAATTGCTAAAATAGATTTTAAACCTTCTTGCCAAAGATATGCTAATTGTTTTGATTCGATCTTTCTATATTAACCTACAATATACATCAAAATACCTACTTGTAGCCCATCCTATAATATATATAATTATTATGTCTATCAAAATTTTAAAAACTAATTAAATTTAAAAACTAAAATTAAATATTAAAAAGTATTATCCCAAAATGCAAACATTAGTTCTGTACAACATGGGGGGCAGTAATAAAAGTCAGCACAAATACTATCCATAGGGCAAAAGACATAATATATCATCTTCTAGTATTTTCTCTGGTGCAAAACAGGGCTTCTGTGGGGGCAGTCTATTGATGTATTCACTTTGCCTTGAGGTTCTAATGCTTTATGTTCAGGAAGAATCTCAAAAACAATTATAATGGACTGACTTCTCTTGGTGAGTCATCTGTTCTGTTTTTGGCCATTAAGTGTCACGATGATTAGCAATCAGAATGGAGATTCACTCTGGTCAAGGCTGACATAAAATAACCTACATGTGGATATTCTGATTCAGATTTCCAAGAGAAAATAAAGGTCAAGCAAGTTTAGTGGCTTCAGGCAAACCAAATCTCTATGTAAGGGAGCCAGTCCCAGGAGCAGGGATGTGCCCTGGTGCTAGGCTTCCTGACTTACTTAAGAATCAAACCAGAGCTAAGGAACTGAACAGACACTTCACAGAAGAAAATCAATCAATCAACAAATATATGAAAAAACATTCAACATCTCTAGCAATTAGAGAAATGCAAATCAAAACTACATTAAGGTTTCATCTCACTCTAGTCAGAATGGCAATTATCAAGAATAAAAGTGGGGCTGGGATTGTGGCTCAGTGGTAGAGTGCTTGCCTCACATGTGTGAGGCACTGGGTTTGATCCTCAGCACCACATAAAAATGAATAAATAAAATAAAGATATTGTGTCCATCTACAACTGAAAAAATATTTAAAAAAAAGAATAAAAGCAACAATAAATGTTTGGCAAGGATGTGGAGAAAAAAGTATACTCACACACTGCTGGTGGGATTGCAAATTGGTGAAACCATTATAGAAAGCAGTATGGAGATTCCTCAGAAAACTTGCAATGGAACTACCACTTGACGCAGCTATCCCATTCTTTGGTGTATACCTAAATGACTTAAAATCAGCATACTACAGTGACACAGCCACATCAATGTTTACAGCAGCTCAACTCACAATAGCTAAACTATGGAACTAACCTAGGTGCCCTTCAACAGATGAATGGATAAAGAAAATGTGGTATATATACACAATGGAATATTACTCAGCCTTAAAGAAGAATAAAAATGATGGCATTTGATGGTAAATGGATAGAACTAGAGAATATTATGCTAAGCAAAATAAGCCAATCCCAAAGAACCAAAGGCCAAATATTTTCTATGATATGTCAATGCTAATTCCCAATAAAGTAGAGGAGGCTAGGGAAGAATAGAGATACTTTGGATTAGACACAGGAGAGTGAAGAGAGGGGAGGGAGTATGGGAATAGGAAAAATAGTAGAATGAATTGGACATTATTACCCTATGTGCATATATGATTACACAACTGGTGTAACTCTACATCATGCACAACCAGAAGAATGAGAAGTTATACTCCATTTATGTATGATATTTCAAAATGCATTCTACTGTCATGTATAACTAATTAGAACAACTAGAAAGAATTAACCCCAAGTTTGTCCTTCATTTACCTCCTCTCTGACTTCACTCAGTTTATGAGGTTCCAAGACCAGCTGTTATTCTGGAAGTTATTTAGTTTAATGTGGTCAAGAGCTGATGCTTTAAATCCATAGTAGGTCACAGGAGAGAGAGAGAAAAACAAAAACTCTATATATTAATCTGGTGTATAGGAGTTCAGAAAGGTTGTACAAACTTGTCTTGGGGTTTTCTTCTGTCATTGCTACTAATGGGGATTAGGAAATGAGCGCTTAAGCACCAAATTTCTCCTAGCTGTAAAACTCAAAGGCAAATTTTAACATGTTCATTTAGATCTTTGTGTTTGTAAAATAATAAATAAGTGGGCAGTCGCTTTTTCAATTTGTAACATTATGACATATTCTTTCCATTTTTTGCCCTTTATTACCTTTTTTTTTTGGTAGTACTGGGAATCAAACTCAGGGTCTTATGCTTATAAGGCAAGTGCTCTGCCTCTCAGCTACATCGCCAGCACCTCTATTACCACTTTTTAGAGACAAATCTAATCCAAAGTTAAAATATACCTTGAATATATTTTATTTCAGATATGATTATGAATGATTCTTATCTGATTTCATGGGGAAGAAAAAATTCCTTTCAAAATGTTACAAACCAGATGCCTGAAGGGGCCAGTTAGGTGATCTCTAAAGAAGAGAAACAATGAGGATTGGTGAGATGTGGTGATGAGGGTCAGTGGAGCTTTGGTGAACTACACAAGATCAGTGAAAAGTGGTAGTCATGATTCAGCCTCAGCCAACTGCAAGTTCAGTGCCACCAAATCTAATTCTGCAAGACAAAAATCCAGGATGTGTGACATGGTCTCATTTTTAAACATGGGAAATTAATTTATATTCTTTAAAAGTATTTGATCTAAACAACACCCAGCAGTGACCAGTTCTAGTTTATAGGCCACCAGTGTATGACCTCTGATCTAATCTGCAAATGAAAATTCCATCAACTTTTATTTCCAGGACATTCCATTTAGTGCTTAACCTCTATCATCTTAGGGGAAATCAGGATATATGTTTATAATACAGGAAAGCAGAAGACAAAATAGTTTAAACAAAACGAAAACCCCTTTTCTTTTGTTAAAAAAAAACTACAACATGAAAAGAACATATTTACATAATAATGCTACAAACAGAACCTCACATGTAAATATCTGGCTTGTGGTTTCTGACCACTTATAATGGCAACTTTATTGTATTGCTAAAAAGCAAACCACAAAAACACTTTCATGTCAGTCACAATCAAGCTTCAAGCACGGGGGCATACTGAGCATGCTCACAGGCTCCACCAACTCTAACCATATGAGGTATCACTCTATAATTATCATTCCCCGTTAGCTGTAGAATTTTAGGGGGAAGAGTATGTCAATTACAGTGTACTCCATGGGGTCAGGATTTGAAGCTCTGAAGATGTGACGGTTTGAAAAATGCTTACAGAAAGAAAAGCTGTCCATGTTGGCAGGAAGAAGAGTCAGGAAACTCACACTGATGATAAAAATGCTTTTGTCATTTACTGAGGATAATGAAGACATAACCATTATTGGGAGGCAATTTACATAAATACAGATGAGGAAATTTACCTGGATTAAGAACAATAATCCTTTCTTTTCTGTATTTTTCTTGGCATGCACTAATGATTAAACTTGAAAAGACTCCAAAAAAGTAAAAATACCACCACTGACAAGATTAATACTGTGCTATAAATTTAATAGCACATTACTTCATCATTAGCAATTTCTCTAGAAATACTTTGTGGCATTCTCAAAAAATAAAGATGGGTGGAAAAGATGTTTCAAATAAAGTTTTAGGCTTCAGGAATGCTTTATGCTGAGAGTGTATGAACAGACATAAAATTAAAACGTCAGAGTTTTATTCCACAGTTTATGTAGGATGGTTTTTGGACAAATGTGCTGAAGAGACAATTCAGCAAACCACTTAGCAAAGGGATATTTTCTGCATGTTTCAAACATTAAAACCAATGTCCATGTGAACTGCCAGTATCACAAGCATCCAGGAGGTTTTGGAGATGCAGCGACTTAGTGCCAGGCTGGCACTAAGCTCACTGCTGTGAAGAACAGAGAATTCGTGGCATCTAGGTTTGTGCAACGCTACAGGTCACTTGCTCATTGGTCTGTTTGTGTTTCTTTTCATTTGTTTCTAATAAAAATCTTGGAGACTAAAGTTTCTGCTTGACACGACTTCTTTGGAATTCCAAAAGGCCTCACTTGGACTTTCTGGCTACACTATGACCATTGTCTAATGGATTACAGATACATTTCATCTTAGGGCTTCGGAGCAGCAAACAGAAATACATGAAAGAGCATGTATTCTATATCCTGAATTTCAGCTGGGGCAACAGCTAGCATGTTAGGGAAAATTAGAGATGGAGAAGACTTGTTCATCACCGGTCTCACTCTCTCCTCAGTGCAGTTCACTTTCCAACCTTGATCCAAATTAACCCAGTGACAGGGCGTCTACTTCTCTTAGGAAATTATTCTAGGGCCAAGGAGAATTTACTGTTATTAATTCTATCTTTCCATATAAAATCCTCCCAAGGGTTTAATTTCATATAATTCATCCTAAATTCAATCTTCTTATTACTCACTTCTATTAAGCATGGCCATGTTAATAAGGTAACAAGTTTATGTGTCTCATATAGCACCTGGCACAGCAGAAGTTCAGTCAGTATTAATTTCTTACCTTTAACTACTTCATCTAAAGTATTTCCAGAATTAAACTTGGAATGGGTAATATGTCTGCTGAGTTCTTTCCTAGTTACTTAAAATCAGTATACTCAGAGGAACAGAATTGAAAAAAGTCACTGGTACTTCCCGTCTTCCTCTTGTCCTGGTCCCTGAAGCAGTCTTCCTCCATCTCTACTCCTTTGCCATCCCTGCACAAGTTAATTCTATACTAAGTGAGGTCTACCATGAAACTCATTAATCCCATGGGCTTCAGTTATTTGGATTGTTGATAACTTCATTATTTTTAATTGTCTCTAAATGTTGAGACAGAATGTAGATCACAGTCATGGGGATAAACAGAAAACAGAAGATGTTAAATGTAAGGCCACACTTTGCAGATGCACACAAAATCCAACTCAATACCCAAGGGATTTCTGTTTCTATTTGCCTCAACAAATGTTTTCAGTGAATAGTGTGTACAGCTTCTGATAATTTGTTTTTTTCTGTTATGTTTGCCAACATGTATTAAAATGCAACTTTTGGGAAAAAAAATAAAATAATTAAAAAAAAAAATAAAAAGCCCTATTTACAGATCAAAAAAAAAAAAAATACCCAAGGGACAGGCTCAGAAACCTCTAAGTATTCACAAGAGTGAATATTCATGAGCGCCTTGCGGTGAACTGTTTAACCATCAGGAATTGAATCTCTTAAGCAAGTGTTTTGCTCTTACAACACCCTAGAACAGAACATCCTATCCCTGTTTTATCAAAATTCAAATTCACACCAATTCTACAGGCTGTATTGTGTGATTTCCTGTGCCGTGTTCTCTAGGAGAGAGCAGACGTCAAGCAATGGCATACAACGTCCTGTCTCCTGCATCTCGGCTGAATGGTGAGGACAGACACGGAAGGATCCTTGTGAGCACAGAGCAGGTTGGAAGGAAGCGTAGCTCAAGGCCACTGTGTCACCTTGTAGGCTGTGTGGGTGTGGGGCACAAGGACTCTGCATTCCAGGAGTCACCACCTGCCTCTCAGATCTTTTCAACTAAATATTTCTCAGGACAGTTTTCTGAGAGATGGCACCAAAGTGTCCTGCTCTAATAAAAATGAATGTATTCCAATAATTTATAGACAGACATAAAGTTATCATGAGAAAGGGCTGTCTTTTTCTAATTCAAAAAATGGCACCACATAAATGAGAGGAGGGCCTGTGCAGGGTGGGAAGAGTGCAGAGAATTTCTATGCTCAACACAGTTCATGCCAGGGAAGGCCTTCTAAGGAAGTGGGGTTACCTGAGACTAGGATTGGCCATTTAAAATTAAATTACACAATATCCAACTTATTTCCTTTCAGTGGATTTCTGGTATAACAGATAGTTCCCAGAAAACACATTCTCAAATCACAGTTGGACCTGAAAGGAATCTGCCCTTCAGCCTCGAGTTAATTTGCAAGTGAATAAAAGTACTATGAAGCCGAGTGAGAAGATGGCGCCTTGCACACAGCTGGACTGTTATGCAAACACCATACTTATTTCTTCATATGTGTCTTGTCTTGGTTTATTGTTTGGAAATGCTGGTATTTTCCAACATGTTTCTGTACAGACAATGTGGAAGAGTTGAAAGGTAGTTAAGCTGAACAAATGAGTTGAGAGGATCCTACTTTTCTGCTCCCTACAAATGAACCCTTGCAAGGATATGAACAATAAAAAAGCATTTCCTGAATTGGTTCATCCATTTTAGAGAATGGAACCATTAGTCATTTTGGGGGCATGGGAATAAACTCTAATATAAAGAACAATGTACTCTATGTAATAATAATGATAAATCACAGCGACAATAACTAGTATTGTCATTAGGTCAAATACTTTTCTTAGTAGTTGTGTTTACTCAATTTTTCTGAACAACCTTAGACACAGGAATTATTTTTACTGCCATTTTACAGTTTAGTGATGTGAGGTATAAATTGGTTAAAACAACTTGCTTGAAGTAATGGAGCTTGCCAGAGCAGGACTGAGACCTGAACCCTGGCACAGTGACCCTGAAGCTTGTGCTCTTGACCATTCCACAGCTTGGCTTATTGAGGCAATAGCCAGCCTACACTAGATGAAATTGGAAACCACTAAGGTTTCTTAATGGAAATACAAAAACAAATCAACATCTAGAATTAACCATACTGCCAATATAGTTGGTATTTTAGTCAGAATAAGCTATTATTCACTGAGAAAGATCTTTAGCAAGAAAAGTAATGTGAACACATAAAGATATGAAGGCTCTAAACACACCTTTCAAACAAGTAGGGCCAGGCCTGGGCACTGGGACCCACCTATGTGCTAAGGTTATTCCCTTATTGTACAATCTCCACTGCTCAGCATTGGCAGGTTATTTTGGCTGAGTTTCTAGCATGATGTAACTGCTTGCGATCATTGCCTAGAGGTTTTCTGCAGAAATTGTGGTTCCTTGAGATGCTCCACATAAAAGTATTTGTGGTCAATACGTTTTAGAGATTTGGTTCATTGCATCTGCCTCTGAAGGATTCACAGTGCCAGGGAGCTATTCCAGGGCCCTGAGAAGCTCTATATTAATGAACCTGTGTAACTTTCTAAATCTCAAAATGCAGAAACTTGTTTGACTATAGAATTCTTTCTTTCTTAGAACACCTATCAACCAGTCTGTAAACCTAATGTTTGAGAGATGCTATCTGAGGGTGAACATGTCAGTGAGGAACAGAAGGACACGGAGCAGGAAAGGGAGGATAGAAAGGATGATGGCTCAAGTCAGGAAAATGTGAGGAAAAAGCAAACTAAAATCCCGATAATGCTTCTCATGTACCAGTCTTTATGTGATATATATATATATATGTGTGTGTGTGTGTGTATACATATATATATGTATGTATTCATCTGTTGATGTGTACAAAAGCAGGAATGTGATTATGTAAAACAAAATAGCAGATCTAACATATTAACCATCTTACATGCATAAGACTGATACATATATTTACCCACATAATTTCTAGAGAGGAAAAAAGGAACACCCTATGTTGGCAGTGGTGTGAACCAGGCCATTCATGGCAAGAGTGCAAAGTGAAAGAAAGTACCTTTCACTTCATCTTAAGTTCTAAGTTTTTAAAGTATCTGAATTTTAGCTGTCCGTTTTTTTTTTTTTTTGTAAAGCAAAAGACAGAAGAAAAATCAGAAAAGAATATACAATTTCCCATGCAAAATTGCAAGATATTATATTCTTTTTTTTAATATATTTTTTTAATTGTTGATGGGTCTTTATTTTATTCATTTATTATTTATATGTGGTGCTGAGGATCGAACCCAGTGCCTCATGCATGCCAGGCAAGCACGCTACCACTGAGCCACAACCCCAGTCCCATATTCTTTTTTTTTTTTAATTCAAAGAAAAGTTTGATTTCTTTCTTAGAGCTCCCAAGAAATAATGGAGGCAGGGTTCTAGCATAGAAGTGTGGACACTATTCATTCTGCTTATCTGTAGACACAGTCTTTTCTTTTAAAAATGCTTTCCCTTTTGTTTCAAGTTGTCTGAAGTTTCTAGAATCTTTATAAAGTGCATCAAAGGGGTGTTCTAGAGCAATCCTCCACCACCAGGGGTCTCTTACCATCCATGGCACCTCACAATTACCTCAAATTCAGCTCTGGAATGTGCTGGGAATACTATTTATGAGCATACATTACCGTTTGCAAAGACTATCAAGGAGGAATGATTTGTGTTTGAAGCTATAAATTCACATCTTTAAAACATTTTAAATGGTCAGAGAGGGAGGTAACTAAAAATGTCCTGAAACGGAAACTTTTATCAGGGTTAAGAACACACAAGGAAAAATGACCTGCAGCATTAAGAAAGCCCATGTGTCAAAGCAGTGGGCTCCAAGTTTGAAGGTGGGTGAACTGGCCCTGCAGGGGACTCTCGAGAACAAGGCATTTTCTGAGCAGAAGGTTGGAAAACTTAAGATTCTGGTTATTAATGAGAGCTTTGAGCGAGTCAAGGAAGGATGGGTAGTTCATAGTGTAACTGAAGGACCGTGAGGGGTATTATTGCTGACCCTCAGATCCAGCAATTTCCAAATTCTCATCTCAACCTCACCCCTGCAAAACAAAAAACAAAAACAAAAACAAAAACAAAAAAACAGTTAACCTAAACTAGAAGACATGAGATAAATGGAGAGTTTTAATACAATGTGGTGCACTCAACCCACTCCCAGGTGTCTTTCTGATATGCCCACTTTTTCCTTCAACTATTTCATGGAAACTGAACATAAAACAGAGTAATAAACAAAACTAAAGATCAGCACTAAATGCACAATCTGAAGAATAATACAACATTTTCAGGACAACTGGAAAAGATGCCAAGTTGACAATCTAACAGGATGTTTTATCTGTTATTTCTTAGATTTTGAGAAGAAAAATAATCTGGAATGCCCATGAATGTGTTATATGCAGTACATAGAAGATATAAGACATAAGCAACTTGCTCATTTCATTGGGAGTTGAAAATGGTAAGTGACTACTTAAATTTTTATCTCTTTAGGGTAGTATCAGTATGGGGATTTTAACTAAATTTCTAGAAAGTGAAGTAAGTGTTCTTTGTAAAATATTCTATCATATACCATGGAAGCATTTTAAGATATTTTAAAAGATTAATAAGGGAAGCTATTTTCAATTAAAATGAAATTCTCTTTGGATATGCATTATTTCAGTTTAAACTATGCTTCCTTTAGGAATATCATATTTTAAGAGATATTAAAATTGGGATATGTGAAATATGATATGCTTGCTCTTGCTGTTCACAATGACTATCAACTTGTTTCTATTTCTATGAAGGTTTTAAATTCACAGAAATTTAGAAACATGCTGTTTCCATGGCAACAGATAAAGAGTAAAACCAAAATGATTTTATTGATTTTAACAGGGCTTAGAGAATTTGTTCTCTTTTTTGCAGTGATTTTTGCTCTTTTTTTTAAAAAAAAGTCTTTAGCAACATCTCATTATACTCTTTTCTAAATGTATTCAGTAAATCATATAAGTCTTGAAGGTAGAGAGTTGTGACAATACTATAAAATTGTACACTTTTATGGTAATATTGAAGAAGCAATATTTAATTTTTAGTGTCAAAGAGATGCTAAACTATGGAGTCAAGATCGAACATCAAAGACTTTAAAGGTAATATAAGCTTAACATCTGAACAAAATATAGCTGCATTATAAATGCTTTCAGATAATCCATTAATGATTAAAAAGAATCCATTAATGATTAAAAATATAGTCTAACATTTTCAATTACTACTATTAACTTATGAGATGCAGACATTGAGGATTAGGCTTTTAAATGTAAATGGGGTACCTATCAAACACAAGTTTCTCATGGTTAATATATCAGCTTGAGAGGTTAACTGCAATTTGAAGCATAATTCCATGTTAACATACTAAGTAACAGTGGGTAGATTTTATTCTTTTGTGCTTTGTGTTTTTTTCCAATTATTCCAATATCTTAACATTTCTATTTGTCACAATACAGAAAAATGACCCACCTGCAACAGACACACAGCCTAGTGGTGCGATCAGAGTAATGGGGGCAAGTCCATAGGCAGCAAAGTTCCCTGTCTCCCCGACAGCCATCAGGAAGACTCCACCCCACCAAAGCACGCTCTTGAAGTATGGCCTTGGGTGTTCTTGTTGTGCCAACTGAAGATGAGAATATTTCTGGAAGTAAATCAGAATGCAAATAAAAAACACTTCCACCCAACTAAAACTTGCTTTGAAATTCTGGGTCCCTTAAATTCACATTATGGTTTTTAAATTTATTTGCAGATTTTAGAGCAGTTATGATTTCTTATTTGTTCCCAAACATATTAGCAGCAGAAGCAACTCATATTCATATAGCACTTTATAGTTTGAAGGGCCTTTTAACATATGCACATTATTTTCATAACAACTGTGTAAAATATGTATCATTATTACTATTTAAAAATGAAATGTATGTTAAGATGTCAAGGGATCTTCTAGAACAGTACACCAAAAACATTTTTTTAGAATGTTAAGTAACTCCAGATGCCAAAATAAACATTACTAAAATAAAGATAAATTAATATAGAGAAATTGTTCAAAAGGAATTCATATTTTTGGGTCAAAGTACACAAGAGCAGCAGGGAATTGTGAAGGGATATAGTCTGACTCCTATTCTTGTCTGATTTGAATATTTCTTTGTATTTAAAAAAACCTAACAGGCTAGGAATATAGCTCAGTAGAAGAATAATTACTTAGCATGCTCAAGGACCTGGGTTTGATCCCCAGTACTGCAAAAGCAAAATCAAACCAAATATAAATTCATGAAAAATGGGCCATTAAATAAAGACATTTTCCCTAATGATTTTATGATAACTAAGATGGTTTCTTATGAGAATTGTGTGCAATTCTAGATTAATTTTTTTAAAAAAACAAAATAATGAAAGTACTAGAAGAAAACACAAAACATTAACAAAAAAATCTTGGCATGAGGAACACTTTAATAAGTGTGATACAAAAATCTACAAGCCAGAAAAGCAAATATTTTGCTGTGTTTAAAAAACAAACAAAAAATACCTTCTCTCCAGTTAAGCTGAGAAAAGGAAATAGGGGAAGGGCAGAGCAGAGGCCAAGGGAAAATTCTGTGACTGAACTTGATCTAATTGTGTTATGTGCATGTATGAATATGCCACAATGAAACCCACTATTCTGCACGATTATTATGAACCAATGAAAAAATAAAAAATAAACAGGCAAACAATAAACTTCTGTATAGAAAAATACCATGAGCAGGGCTGGGGATATAGCTTGGTTGCTAGAGTGCTTGCCTTGCATGCACAAGGCCCTGGGTTCAATCCCCAGCACCACCAAAAAAGAAAGAAAGAAAAAGAAAAAGAAAACTACTATGAACAAATTTAAAGCACAAGCAATAGAACAGAGTGGGAGAAAACATTTGCAACACATAAATGATAAAGGTTTAATATCACTAATACAAAGAGAATTCCTGTAGGTAAATGGAAACCTTCTGACCCCAGGGAATCCAAGAGATAATATACAAAGGATATGAAACAGTAATTTATAGAAGTAAAATTACAAATGAGAAAAGATTTTGACCTCATGAATAAACAAAAAATGCAAATAATTTGAAACAATAAAATACCATTTTCATCTATCAGACATTATTCCCTGCCCTCACCAAATATCTAACTATACATGGTATTGAGAATATGGGGAATGACACAGCCAAACTGCTGTGTGAGTGTAATATGGTACAACCCATACAGAATTCAATTTGCATGGTCCTAGCAATATTTAAAATGAAAACACACTTTGACCTACAGAATAGTCACATAAATATATAAGGTACATGTATCTTTATATAAATAGATACTCATTTTATTATTGTTTATAATAGCAAAAGCCAATTTGTGTGTCCTATAGTGCATCCTTTAATAAGAGATGGTTACATGCATTTTGGAATACCCACTCAAATATATGTATGCTGTTTATGTATAGAAATTGATTTGGAAAAAACACATAATCAATAGTGGCTACTTAGCCAGGTGCAGTGGCACACACCTGTAATCCTAGCACTTTGGGAGACTGGGACAGGAGAATCACGAGTTCAAAGCCAGCCTCAACAATGGAGAGGCACTAAGCAACTCTCTAAGTAAAACACAAAATAGGGCTGGGGATGTGCTTCAGTGGTCGAGTACCCCTGAGTTCAATCTCTGGTACAAAAAAAATAAAAAAATAGTGGTTACTTCTGAGCAATTTTTCTTTTACATGCTTTGAGCTCTCCTCCTCCCCCCCTCCTCATCTTCCTCTCCTCCTCCTTCTTCTTCTTAAAATAAGTGCTGTAGTTTAGGTCTGAAATGCCCCCCAAAGGCCCAGGTATTAAAGGCTTGGCTGCCAGTCTATGGTGCTGTTAGGAGGTGGAAGAACCTTTGAAAGATGGGCCCTGCTCTCAGGAAGTTAGGTTACTAGGGTGTGCTACTGAAGGGGATATGGGACCTTGGCTCCCTTCCTCTCTTCCTCCATGTGCTTCCCCACTATCATGAGGTGAACAGACCTCCTCCCTGTACTCCCACCATGATGTACTGAACTGCCATAGGCCCAAAGCAAGAGAGTCAGATGACAAGCATAAAATCTCTGAAACCATGAGCCAAAATAAACCTTTTCCTTTATTAGTTGTTTTTCTCCAAAGTGATGGAAATCTGATTAACAAATAGTAAAAACAACTTATTTTTGTATTTTTTCCAGTAACAAATACATTTCTTAGTAATTACTGACAGTTATAATAAAGGCCATTTTCTAGAAAGCATTTGTATAAAATTATATAATATTCTGGGAGATATTTTAATGTTCAGGTTTATTTGATTCAAAAGTTTCAGAAACTGCATTAGTTTGATTCTGTTTCAAACTAATTAAGCCAAAATTTTTTATTTCATTCATGACTTGGTTCAAATTAATATTTCATTCAGTTTTTAGTTTAGCAAATCAGCAATTCTTCTAGAATTTTAATTCGTGTTTTAGAGGAAGTTCCTACTTTATATACTATATTCTTTCTTAGAACTTTATTCCACACAGACATATTTAACAGTATTAGAAAGAAAGAAAGAAAGAAAGGAAGAAAAAGAAAGAAAGAAAAGAAAAGAAAAGAAAAGGAAAGGAAGAAAAAAACAAACCTGGACCCTAAAACTGATTCTAAAAAATATTGGTATCCCATCTGGAGGTAAACTCTATGAAAGAAATCAAGACACCAAAAATCAAATCAGGTGATTCATTCATTAGACATGATAGGCACCATGTCTAGAGTCTACAATACTATTAGAAGCCAACAAAAATTTCTAAGTTCTTTTAAAATCAGAAAAAGGAAAAAAATGTTAATACAATCTAGCCTGAATTATATTTGTCTTTATACCAATGAGTTTGAAAAATACAATTATTTTTCCAATTGTGTTTTAAGGAGGAAAGAACCATAAAGGCTAAAGTGACCAAGTCTTATAAAAGTTATAGAATGTTCCTGGATCAAACTACAGAGTTAGAAAAGTAAGGTTTTTCTCTTACCTGAATATTTAGGGAAATGCTGATTACTAAGTTTCCTAAAACAGCCAGCAAAACTCCAAAAAGGTGAATCTGTAAAGAAAATATTTTCTTTAAATGATACTTTAAATAGTATTTGTAAAATATTTACTTAAAAAAAGACCAATTTAAGTTGATGTATTCATTCATTTATTCATTCGCTCACACACACATTTCAGCTTCACTTAGTATCCATTTGCCAGGATAGGTTTGGAATGTGAATATGGTTAACTAGAATTAGTTTTTCACTTTAACCAAGCATTATTTAAAAAATAATTTTTTTAGTTGTTGATGGATCTTTATTTTATTCACTTATTATTTATATGTGGTGCTGAGGATCGAACTCAGTGCTTCACGCATGCTAGGCAAGCACTCTACCACTGAGCTACAGCTCCAGCCCTCAAATATTATTTTTGAGAAGTATCTTGGTCCTTCTCTGAATTCTATAGGTATTTATTTGCCTCATTCACTAAATTTTATAAACTAAACTTTATAAACTAAACTCATAAACTAAACTTTCTCCCACTGATAATCTTTCTTATCTTTCCTATTTGGTCGGGTCAGGATCCAAGATGTCCAATTAGGGGGACCGGTCAGCGGCTGCAGAGCGGAGCTGCCAGCCAGACGCTAAGGGCAACAGTAGACACGCCTCCTGTCAATCAGTGGGTTTTCCTGACCTATCCAGGAAGGACTCTGGTCTTCTCTTCCTGCCCTCAAGCCCTCCCCTCCCTGACCAGGCTTTCTTGAAATTCTTTGTGCATGGAGCCCCAGTGCCATTCCTCCCCAATGCACTCTGATGGACAGGAGGATTCCGCCCGAGAGCATCTATTTTCAATAAAGCCTTGCCGAGTGGCTTTAATTCATCTCCTTCTGGTCGTCTAGTCTTTACACTTTGTCCATTTTCTCTTAATATATTCTGAAGGACTGTGGGATGAAAGAAAGATTATAGGACTTGTAATTAAAGGAAAATCTGAGATACAGATCTGCTATTTTTTATATGGGTGACCTTGAACAAATTATTTCAGTCAGTGAAAAGGTGATGCTGGATAATACGTTTCCAGAAAATCCTTTACCTCTAAAGTTCTAGGAGCTCCACTGGAGAGACACTGCATTTTTCCCACCACTTCCCTGGTCACTGTCCCTATAGTTGACTGCATAAAACACAAAACTACTGTTTAGCTCCCATAATCTGCCCTCTCCCTGACCATCCAACTGTTTATGGCATAGTTGACTTGCCTCCCCTGCCCCAGGTATCTGTCACAGGCCACTCTCAGGTCACATGGGACACTTTGTGCCACTCCACTCACCTGGGTGGTATAGCTCCTTTCCTCATCCCACTCCAATCAGACTTCACCCTCCTGGCCCGCCTCTTGAGACCTTCTTAGACTACTTCAACTCATCTTTACTTTTTTAGACTCTAAATGGTAAATACCTTTGCTTCTTTGATATTGTCATGAGTGTCATTAGCCTCTACAAAGAGAAGGCAAATTCTCTGAAGAAGAACCAATTGTTATGCTTCTGTTGAGTCTTCTACATCATCTACTATACAAAATAAGAAGTTCAATAAATACTAACTTCAAGTTAGTATTATATAATGGTTCAAATAAGAACTATGAGGTTAGAAAAATTAAGTTCTTACACATTGCCCAAGATGTTTATCATAGACAGCTCATGAGTTATTTGATGACTTCAAAAGATGGATTTGCTGCTCCCATCTCAGCACACAGGTAAAATATCTTCTGTAAGCATAAATTAGCAGTGGGATACAAGGGATCTTTCTCTCTTTTATTCTACAGTATGTAACTTCTACGAGCTTCAAATCCCAAAGAGCTATTTGAATTTCAAATAAACATTACAACCACAAGAAATCCTTTGTAGAATACAAAATGTCTTTGAAGTCTTAGAGCTCTATTATATGAGCTGAAATGAAATTCAGCATTTAAAAACACTGAAGCAGAAAAGTTGAAAACTCATTTTATAGTTGATATTTAATATCCATGGTCTTTAATCAGTTAAGAATTTTCTTTTCCTAATAAAGGCACTTGGCAATTATTCTGATCACTACTCTGCATGGGGAACAATTGTACCACAATACAATGTACTATTTCCATGCTTTCTATTTACAAACTAATGCATTTGGCAGTAATCAGGAAAATAAAGATTCAAAAGAAATTTGGCATTGAATGAATAATTATGAAAATCTTCCATAATCGTAAAAGTAAATTGCTGAAAAGAAATAGTTGACTTCAAAATTCTTTAAATCATTCTCTGAACAATTCCAATGACATAAGGCTTGGTATTTAAAAACTGGTGGCAGAATTTGGCAATGATTTCCTAATATGATATTAAAAGAAAAAAGTAGGTAAGTAGGAACATCATCAAGATTAAAAACTTGTGCATCAAAAGACACTATCAACAGAGTGAAAAGGCAACCAACCAATGGAATGGCAGAAAGTACTGCAAATCCTATAAACCAGTAGGGACTGATATTCAGAATACAGAACATGTAAAACACCTACAACTCAACAACAAAAAATCAACAACATGATTTAATTTAATTAATTTATTTTTGGTACCAGAGGTACTCAACCACTGAGCCACATCCTCAGCCCTATTTTGTGTTTTATGTAGAGACAGGGTCTCACTGAATTGTTTAGCACCTCGCTGTTGCTGAAGCTGGCTTTGAACTCGCCATTCTCCTGTCTCAGCCTCCCAAAGTGCTGGGATTATAGGTGTGTGCCATGGTGCCCGGCTCCTGACAACCTGATTTTTTTTCAATATATTTATTTTATTAATTTATTTTTATGTGGTGTGAGGATTGAACCCAGTGCCTCACGCATGTGAGGCAAGTGCTCTACCACTGAGCTACAACCCCAGCCCACTGAGCCACAACCCCAGCCTGACAACCCAATTTTAAAACAGGCAAAAGATGTGAATAGGTATTTCAACCAAGAGGACACAAATGGCCAAAAAGCATATGAAAAGATGCTCAACATCAGTAATCATTAGGGAGTTGCAAATCAAAGCCTATAATGATATACCAAGTAAGATGACAATAATCAAAAGATCAGATAATAACAAGCCTTAGCAAGGAATAGATAAATCAGAACTCACACACTACTAGTAGGAATGTAAAGCAGTGCAACTTGGGAACACAGTCTGGCAGTTCCTCAAAAAGTAATCATGGAATTTTCATTTGATTTAGCAATTCCACACCTGGCTATACATCCAAGAGAAATAAAAACATATGTAAATGCAAAGAATTGTACAGAAATGGCCATAGTAGTAGCATTATTTGAAATAGCCAAAAGTGGAAATAACATAAATATTTGTTAACTGATAAGTGAATAAACAAAATGTGGTATGGTCATACTATGAAATCTTACTTCGGTGGGAATAGGAGAGACAGTAGAATGAGTCAGCTATAACTTTCCTATGTTCATATGAATACACGACCAGTGAAACTCCACATCATGTACAACCACAAGAATGGGATCCCAAATAGAATGAGTTATACTCCATGTATGTATAATATGTCAAAATATACTCTACTGTCATGTACGCCTAAAAATTATATAAAAAAGAATTTTAAAATTATATAAAAAAGAAATTTTAAAATTATATAAATTTTAAAATTATATAAACAAGAATTCTTATTTAGCCATTAAAAGGAATGAAATACTGATACATGCTATAAAATGGATGAATCTTGAAAAGTCAGTGCTATGTCCAAGAATCCAGCTACAAAAGTTCACATATTATAGGATACCATTTATATGAAATTTCCAGAATAGGCAAATACAGACAGAAAGTACATTAGTGGCTTGTTTAAGGTGGGTAAGAATGAGAAACTTAGAGATGACAGCTAAAGGGTGGGGTTTCCTTGTAAGGAGATAAATTGTTCTAAAGTTCATTGTGATGACAGTTGCATAATTCTGTGAATATGTTAAAACCTGACAAACTGTCCACTTTATTTTTTTTCATAGTTGTAGATAGACAGAATGCCTTTATTTTATTTGTTTATTTTTATGTGGTGCTGAGGATTGAACCCAGTGCTTCACACATGCTAGGCAAATGCTCTGCCACTGAGCCCCAGCCCCCGGAAGTGTCCACTTTAAATGAGTAAATTGTACGATGTATGATTCATATTTAAATAAAGTTGCTATGTAAAATAAAGTTATGCATAAAAATTATATATAAAAATATAATATTTTTGCTCAAGGAAATAAAAATGCTACAAATGTAGTTATGTTTATTCTAGTCTCTTCTCCCTCCATGAGAAAAATAATGTTTTTCTATAGTTGATATACATATATTTCTTTCATTCCCAGATTTTTACTACATTTTGTTTACTCATTTTTTCTTTTTTCATCTTCTTTATTTAAACTCTTAACTCATTAGCTTTTCCTTTCTTCTCATTTAATAATATGTGCAAGTATAGCTATCCTTTCTCTTTAAATACATCTTCTGTTTTAGCTGCATGCCTAGTTTTGACATGTACAATCATTATCATTCAGTTCTAAATATTTTATGGCTTTTATCTGGATTTATTTATTCAGAGGGTGTTTTTTTAAATTCTAAATGAATGAGGTTCTGGTTATTACTTTTTTACTAATGTCTAATTTTATAACATTGTGCTTAGAATACATGCCCCATTTAAATCAGCATTTAATTTATGATCTAATACATAGTATAAAGTAAAATTTTTTTTGTAACATAGTAATGTGTGGTCATGTTTTTTTTTTTTTTTGAAGGGAGGTGCTGGGAATTGAACTCAGGGAAACTCAACCACTGAGCCACATCCGCAGCCCTATTTTGTATTTTATTTAGAGACAGAGTCCCAATGAGTTGCTTAGCACCTTGCTATCATTGAAGCTGGCTTTGAACTCTTGATCCTCCTGCCTCAGCCCCCCAAGCCACTGGGATTACAGGGTGCGCCGTCATGCCCAGCTGTGCTCATATTCTTTAAGTGCCCAAGGTATGTTTGAAAAGCAAAGCATTAGTTGTTACAATTACAGATGTTCTATTTACATTTTCAATATCTATTCTACTTCCATTAATCAAATCTTCAGTATCTTTACTATTTTGTGTGTGCGTGTGTGTGTGTAGTTATCTTGTTTATTTATTCATTCATTTATTTTTGGTATCAGGGATTGAACCCAGGGTATCTTGCTTATTTTTTGCAAGAGAATTCTCCTTTCTCTTTTCCTACATTCTATTAGAATTAGTTGGGTTCTCTTTATTCTCTTTTCTCCCTGCTCTTCTGATTAGAAAGTTGTAAATTTCATGTCTACTCTTTTAGTAATTACTATTAACTTAAAAACTTTTTATCTTGAAATAATTATTGATTCAGAGTAGGTTGCAAAGAATTGTACAAGTAGGTCCCATACATCCTTCTAGCCACACTCACCATGTGAACATATTATGCAACTAGAGTAAATATCAAAACCAAGAAATTTGTCTTTCATCAGTTATGCACACACTCATCTGTGTGTATGTGTGTGTGTGTAGCCACCACAATCAAGATACTCATCTGTACCATCACCATAAGACTCCCTGATGTAACCCCTTTAGAGATACACTACCCTCTCTCCTCCCCATTCCTAATCCACAGCAACCACTAATCTGTTCTCCATCTGTATATTATTTCACAAATGTTATATAAGTAGTATCATGAAGTATGTATACTTTTGAAGTTAACTTCTTTTCCCACTCGGCATAATTTCCTTCAGGTTCATCCAAGGTTGCTGTATCAATAGTTCATTCTTCTAATTGCTGAGTAGTATTCCATGGTATGGATATATCACAGTTTGTTTAACCATTCAGTCATTGAATGGCATTTGAGTATTTTCCAGTTTGGGGCTGTAATGAATAAAGCTGCTATAAGCATTCATGTACAAATTCTTCCTGAAAATAAGTTTTCATTTCTCTGGGATAAATGCCCAAGAATGTAATTGCTGGGTTGTGTGGTAAGTCCATTTTTAGTTCTGAAACGAACTGCAAGACTGTTTTATAATTTTACATTCCCATCAGTGATGTATGAGAGATCCAATTTCTCCACAAATTTATCATGCATTCTTGACATAAACTCTATAATCAATATTCCCACCCTCCTGAGCACTATAAAAACTTCCATTTGCATTAACTACTATCTGTTCTCTTCTCTCTTAGATGTTGTTGACTAGTGTTTTAGCATACTGACTAGTTCTGCCTTCTCAATATTCTCAAATTAGCCCTTGTTATTATTTTTTCAATAAAATGTTATGCTTAGAGCAGTTTTAGGTTCACAGCAAAATTAAGCAGAAGGCATGGAGATTTCCCATATACATCCTGCCCCCACACAAGCACAGCTTCTCCAGTTTTCAACACTGTCCCCATCTCAGGAATGGTACATTTGTTACATTTCATGAACCTGTACCAACACACCATCATCACACGAAGTCCTTGGGTTTCATTCTTGGGCATTACATTCTGCTGGGTTTTGCTAAATGTACAAAGACATGTATCCACTATTATAGTTTTGCTGCCCTGAGCATCTCCTTTGCTGAGCCTATTCATCCCTCCCTCACCCCAACCCCACTTTTCCAGGATGTCATAAAGTTGGAATCATACAATACATAGCCATTTTAGATTGGCTTCTTTCTCTTAGTAATATGCATTTAAGTTTTATCCATGTCTTTTCATGCCTTGGTAGATTACTTTTTTTTAGCATGGAATAAACTTCCATCTTCTGGATGCATCATAGCTTATGTAATGATTCACTTACTTACGAACATCCTGGTTGCCTCCAAATTTTGGACAAGTATGAATAAAGCTGCTATTAACATCCACATGCAAGTTTTTGCGTAGACCTGTTTTCAGTTGCTTTGGGTAGATACCAAAGAGTATGAATGCTGGGTTATATAGTCCAAGTATGTTCAGTTTTATAAGAAAGTGCCAAACTATCTTCAAAAATAGCTATGCCATTTTGCAGTCCCACTAGCAATGAATGAAAGTTCCTGTCATTGTTACTATTTTTTTATACAATACTTGTCTTATTTATCCATGTTTACCTATTTGTTTTCTTATCACTGTATACCCTTTAAAGTCTACATTTCAATTATTTTTAGTATATTCGCTGAGTTGTGCAGCCATCCCACTAATTTCAGATATTTTTATCAGTCTAACAAGAAACTCATCCATTAGCAGTCACTTTCCTTTCCCTCCTCTCTGAAGTCCCTGGCCACCAATTCTGCTGTTGGTATGAATTCACTTACTTTGAACATTTTATATAAATGGATAAGACAGTGCATTGCCTTTTTTTTTTCTTTTCACATTTTATTTTATTTTATTTTTATTTTTTTTCCTCAAAAATTGCATTTTAATACATGTTATCAAACATAACAGAAAAAAACAAATTTTCAAATTTTCAAGTTTTCAGTACACACTGTTCACTGAAAACATTTGTTGAGGCAAATAGAAAAAATTGTTACAATCATAGTTTTTCTAACTTTGCACAAAATTATAAGCAGATTAAATTCTTCATATTAAACACCTCTATATGCACTTTCAATGAACAGTATATATATATATACATATTTTTTTATATATATATATTTATATATATATTTTTTTTTATCAACCATCTTTACTATACCCATTCCCCTTTCCTGCCCCCCGCCTCCTCCATGTTGCGTCCAGTGTTCTTTTATTTCTCTTACGTTTCCCATTCCCATCTCCCTTATTCATCAGCATCCACTAATCAGAGAGACCATTCGGCATTTGGTTTTTTGGGATTGGCTTAGTGCATTGCCTTTTAATGTTTGGTTCCTTTCACTTGGTATAATGTTTTCAAAGTCCCTCAAGCTGGCATGTATCAACATTTAACACAATAGCATGTGTTGTTCCTTTTTAAAGCTATGTAATATTCCATTTTATGGTCATACCACATTTTATTTATCCATTTGCCAGCTGGTAGATACATGGGTTGTTTCCACTTTTTGGATATTATTTTCCTGTATCTTACTTTTTCTCTGGGTTGCATGTTCTTCCTGAAGAAACTTTAGTAGCTCTTTCAATGAAATTCTTTGAAGTCCAAATTCTGTAACTTGGAAAATAACTTCATGTTATCTTTCCTTTCAAGTACAGAAAGTACAGGCTGACAGTTATTTCATTCAACACTTTGACATTATCATCCCATTGTCTCCTGGCTCTCACAGCTGTGATTGGGAAGTTGGAGTAGTTAGTCTAATTGTGGCTCTGTCATTTTTCTCAGGATGCTAAGATTTTCTTTCTCATTTTTTTTTGAGTTTTACCACAATTTCTCTTTGTGTGGATTTTCCCCCTCTTGGGGCTCATGCTTCTTCAAGGGAAGGATTCGTGTCATTTACCAATTTTGTTAAGTTCTCAACCACTATCTTATTTCAATTTATCCTCTTTTTTGTCCATATTGAACTCTTCTTACTAGTACATTAGACCTTTTCATGCTATCCTTCTTGTTTCTCAGCTCTCATGTTTTCCAATTGTTTATCTCTATGCTAAATTCTGGATAATTTCATCAGATCTATGTTCTAGTTTGCTTTCCATCAGTGACCTCCCTTATCTGAATTGAATCTTATGTACTTGTATCAGGTCACTCCACATATTTTACTGTAACATAATTTTTTACAAGTCTATTACTCCTCTACACCATGAGCTCCTTGAAGGCAGAGATGTGGCTTCCTCATGAAATCTTCTTTATAACCCTAATGACTAGGGTTATAAACCACAGAGAAGTAGTTTATTAGATACTGCTTGAGCTGAAATACTATCAGATTTATTATAAACCATCTAGAAATGGTAAATTTTGGTCATTGGATATAGAAAGATATTAAAGGGAATAACTATTTTATAATCAACTGAGTTTGCATCTACCACACTCAGTTTTTGTGAGAACAAAAGTTTTTTTCCAGAATTCAGATTTCAACAATTAAGAGGGACCAAGAATGTGCAATAAAAGGCTGCTTGCTGACTTTTTTTAAAAAAATTCATTTGTTCTTTTTAGTTATACATGATAGTACAATCTTTTTTGATATATTTATGGAATATATATCTTATTCTAATTAGGATCTCAGTCTTGCTTGCTGACTTTTAACATCTAGTGAATTCATAGTGCACTGAAAGAACAAGAAAAATACAGGTACAAAGCAGGTATTAAAATCAGTTCCTGGAAAACACTCAATATAAACTGGTATATATCTTTATTTTCCTGAGATTTTTCTCTAAGTTAATTAAATTAAGGGTTGATTACATCCTCATTAAATTCATTTAGCATGTACCTGTGAAGAATAGTAATACGTAAGGCCTCACTAATGCCTGCCATGGTTGAGATGCTGAATGTCTCCCAAAGGTCCATATGCTAAAGGTTTGGTTCCCAGGTGGGCACCTTTGGGAGGTTCTGTGGACCTTTTGGGGAAGGGTCTTATGGGAGGTCCTTAGGTCACTGGGGACATGCTTCTGAAGGGGACTGTGGGACTCTGGCTCCTTCTTCTCTCCCTTTTCCTTCCTGCCCATGAGGCAAGCAGTTTGTTCCCCCAGGTGGACTCCACCATTGCCATCCAGCCCCCATCAGGGGCCTGAAGAAAAAGGTCTGCCCAGTCATGAACTGGAACCCCTAAACTGCGAGCCAAATGATTATAAGTTAATCATTTCAGGTATTTTGTTAGTGACAGAAAACTGACTATCAATGCTCTTAATTGTTGGAGAGGCAAGATTCAAATTTGTGTGGCTTTTAAAAGGTGGTGGTTTGATTTACACTCAAGGAGTTACATGAACTTGTGGTAACCACTATTAATATTGTTTCCAATTGGAGTCTCTGGCAAATTTGCTTTATTGACTACAAAATCCTCATCTGCAATCAGAAATATCTGTGTACAGCAAGCAGGCCTTTATGCATTTTTTATCCAATTAGATTAAAGATGTCTAGTTTACATCATTATTCAGCATATTATAAAACCAATATGCTTTCTAATTCTAAAAACAATGTTTTCTAATATTTCACAAGTGGAGGTTTAGGTCCCCTCCCTAAGCCCCCCCACCTCTCTCTCTCCCCTTTCTCACACTCAGCCCTTTACTAATCTAGAGACAAGCCAGGAAAAAGAAGAGAGAACCAGAGAAGCAAAGTAACTTATACAAAGTCACACAGCTAGACAGTAGCCACATTTTGGCCCCAAGGCACCCAGGCCAAGTCTGACTCACTTTTCATGGACTGCGATAGGTAACCTTCTGCCTAGTCAGTGGCAATGCATCACATTTTTCTAAATTGGTAGAATTTCTTTCTTTTTCTCAGTGTAAATGAAATAAAGCAACATTAGTTAGGAGAACGGATTGCTCTACATCCTGGTGATGTGGATGTAAGTACAGGCCAGCAACACAGGAAGATGCCCTTGATTTTTAGTGGTCATTGTCGTCACCACTGTAGCTTAGTCTCTGGCTTTTCTAAGACAAACCAATGGTGGCAGCCCCAGAAAACAATTTATCTAGAATAAGGTTCAAAATGTCAGCATCAATAAGTATTACAGTGTCTTAATTTTATTTGAAATAACAATCTTCTTCAAACTTTTTTGAGCCAAAGTATTCTTTAGATATTTCACATTGACCTATATTATTATGTTATGGCCTATAATCTGTGAGTGGGGCAATTTGGCCAGATAGAGATGGGATATGATAATATAGGAATGTATGCAATTGGTAATAGTTTCTGCAAGTTCTGGCTTTGAACTCAACCATATTCCTGGCTCCACTTTCAAAATCTAAACTCAGAATCAGACCAATATGGAGCTAGTACATGGCTCAAAAGAACCATAGATTCAGAGCTGGTTTTGAAAATAGTAATAGTCATATTCAACTCATGACTACAATAATGCCATGTCCTGTTCTAGACAGTAAAACATGACTGATTTTCAGAAGCTTCAGTCCATAGTCGAATGAGCCCTTTGCTTTGGGCCTATGGCAGCAAAGTACATCATGGTGGGAATGCATGGTAGAGGACACTTGTTCACTTTATGGTGGCTTGAAGCAAAGAGAGAAGAAGTAGAGAGGCCAGGGTCCCAATATCCCCTCCAAGAGCATGTCCCCTCTGACCTAACTTCCTCCCACTAGGCTCACCTCCTAAAGATTCTACCATCTCTCAATAGCACCGTAGGCTGGCAACCAAGCCTCCAACACATGGGCCTTTGGGGGACATTTGAGACAAACTACTGCATACGTGGAAGATTGACAGCAGAGAAGGAGACCAGAGAGCAGGAAGACCAATTAGGAGAATGCTTTGGGAGTTTAGACAAAAAAATAGGTGCAATGAGGACAGGTAATTACAACAGACTATAAAGAAGCAATATTAATAGCAGTAAAGGTTGGTGACAACCTGAAATATAGTAATGCCTTTTAAATTACTGGATGGGTTGGACCATTCTTACCGCCAGTCTCCTTCATTCTTATAGATAATTGAGTTGTCTGCAACACTAATCCAGAGTTAAAACTATAATCCCATATGTGAAAAAGAAAAAAGAAAGATTTTTTAGTCAGGAACAGATTTTTAATTTGTTATCTTGTTTATTGCATGCTATAAGGTTATTACATTCCTATCCTGAGAAAGTCTCATGACATTGGATCCAAATCTGGTGATTAAAAGCCAAAAGAAAAGGTCAAGGTTATGTAACAACATATATTGTTGCTATTCTACAAGTGTTCTGTGCCAATTTCTAATCAACCTTAAAACCTAGGCAGAAAAACCCAACATAATGCCTTCCCATACAATTAAGAATTATTACTTTCTTTCTTCTTCTTCTTTTTTTTAAAAAAACTGGGAGCACATTTACTTACATAAGTTTACATTCCTTATTTTTAGAAATGAAATTCCAGTAAGGATAAGCTCTAGTTTAAGAAGCCACCCTGTTTTTTGTTTCTGAGAAATTTAAGCTTCAGCAGGACCAATTTATGGAAAAAGGAGCACATTTAGTAGCACATCCTTTGGGAATTTTTAACACTTTGTTAAAAGGAGAACAATAGTGGAGAAAAGGAGAAACTTCAGTTAAGGAAGTCCTAATCTTGGTTCCATTCCCAAACAACTTACTCCTGTATAATGTTGGAAAGGGAATCTTTGAAACAAGGACAGACATACAGAAAACAAAAAACACTACTGTTTGCATTCAGATCAATAAAGGGTCCCATAACTTTGATATTTTGCAAGAACCTATTTATAATCATAATTTCTAAATGTGCAATTCTTTGTTTCTGGTGAAGCAGGAATTAGGTTGCTTTTTGTAGGCCCAGCCCAGGGTTTGGGGTGAGGCTTCCACCCTAAAGCTGTGAGCTCACTCAGCTACCTTGCTTTCCTCCACAACTGCCTGGGTTTCCAGAGGATACTCCCCTCTGGCAAACAATGCCTGCCTTGAACTCTAACTGTAGTTTGCCAGCAATTTCTCAGGAAGATGGAACTCTATTGTGTCTATCAGGTGCTAGCCACTGCCTGACTTTCTGCCTCAGTGTAGGAGGGTTCATGACATTGCCACTTAATGACTGACCTCTGCCAGACTCCCAAGACCCTTCCCAAGCACCACATGAATTCTTTCTGAAATCAAGGCAGGAATCAAGTTCAAGTTTGCTACACATCTTACATTGTGACCTGGGTTCTTTGTTCCCTACAAAGGACCAGCCCTCACAGCCAAGCTAATTCCCCTATCTCTAAACCCTCTCTCAGCAAAATTATCACATCTCACTTGCCCAGTAGCCAAGTCCCAACATGCCTCATGGTCAACACACACATAACACCCACAGGACTCGTCAATACTAATTGTTATTTGGGTCAAAAGACTCGTAAAATGTTCAGTGTATAAATCACAATTACCCTTTGCTTTATGGCTGTGGCAGCTGCTTAAAACACAATCTTGCTCACAAAGAATTGCCTGCCTATTTTTCCACTACAGTAACTCAGGCAGTTGCAAAGGTGTACTATATTTCCTCATACAACAGTGCTATGTTAATCCTTCAAGTTTAAATAATCCATCAAATTATATAAATAAGGATGACTTCACTTGAAAGTGCCCTTTCAGAGGTTGTTTTTCAAGTGTTCTTTCAATAAATTTAAAATTTTTATTGTAAATTGATAATTTAGAATTATGTGTATTTATGGGGTATGAAGCAATGTTATGATTTATGAATAAAGTGGAATAATCAAATCAAGCTAATTAATATAGGTATCATCTCAAGTGCTTATCATTTTTATGGTAAGAACATTTTAAATTTAATTTTAGTAATTTTGAAGTGTAAAATACATTCTATTCACCACCTGTGCAACGCACCTAAACTAACCTCACCTTATTCCCCCTGAGACTTTGTATCCCTTGACCATGTCTCCTAGGGCCTCCAACCTCTCAAGTCTGTGTTCCACCAAACTACTCTGTCTCTATGAGACTGATTGTTCTAGATTCCACATAGAAGTGAGCATAGGTGGTATTTCCCTTATTGTGCTTGGCTTATTTCACTTAGCATAATGTTCTCTAATTCAATGTTGAAAATGACAGAATTTCCTTCCCTTTTAAGACTCAGTAGTATCACATTTTCTTTACCCAGTCATCTCTCAGTGGACACTTAGGTTGATTCCATTCCTTGGCTGTTATGAATTTCGAGTGTAGCAATGAACATGGGGGTACAGATGTCTCTTCAACATACTGATTTCAAATCTTTTGGGTAAACATCTCTGGATGTTGGGATTCCTGGATCATGTGGTAGTCATATTTTTTAGTTTTTCTGAGGCAGTTTCTCCAGTATTTCTAAAGAATTCTCTCTCCTGCCCCTATCTCACACAGAGGCAGCATAAAAATGCAGCTACACTTTGAAGACCTAGTCTATATTTTCTCATTTCTTTGATTGCTGCCCATACAGCCCTATGGAGAAGGGCTCTCTGCTCATGATTTCTATCATATGGATTACTGGTTGCATTTCTGGCCCTTGTTGTTGATTAGCGAATTCTGATTTCTCCCTTTGCTTTTCCTATCAACAGGAAAGACCAGAGGCCTTTCTAGAATTTTTTTGGTGGGGAGGGGATAAGTCTAGAACCTGGAAATAAGTAACTGCATAGAGATGATGCTAATGAAAATGTTTCAGAAAGTAATCCTATAATCTAAGCTTTTAAAGAGATTACTACTCAGGTCCTACCCACAAAGTCAAGGCAGCCCAAATGGGGAGTTGTTCTGTGGGGGATGATCATGTGAGCCGGATACAGAAAAAGCTGGTCCTGGATGAGCTAGGATGGGCATCAGCCTGAGATTTTCCCATGAAGACAATGATTCACAGTAGGAGGACTTGAGCTTACCTAGTAGGAACTGCTATTTGGGGCACAAAGTATCCCCTTCTCTTGATTATAGGACCCCTTAATTTGTAGGGGCATCCAGTCCTTCCCAAGGGCACCCATATGCTTCAGGGACCCTAAGCCCAGCTACTCTGACCATGGTGACTTATTTGGAACAGGATGTTCTCCAAGCCTTATCCAGTCAAAGGAAAGCCCACGTTTTCTCATTAGTGGTGGAGAAGACCAAGCTCTTCTGTCTTCTGGAAGTAAAGAAGCAGGTAGCCTAGAGGTGAGTCTGCTAAAGCAGGGAACAACCATGAGGAACAAAAGTTGCAAATGAGAGTGAGAAACACTGTTCACCATTAGAGCCCCTGGATCAAGGCCGGTCTGAGCCTGAACTCTTCTAGCTTTTTTCTATATCCAAATGGATTAAATACCTTTGTTATTCAAGCCAGTTAAAGTTAAATTTTGTATACGGTGCAATCTAAAGCCTCTTAACTTTCAAAGCATTCTTGGTAGGAAAGTTCAATCAAAAGACAGACAGGCCTGAGATTGTGGCTCAGTGGCAGAGCGCTTGCCTCGCATACATGAGGCACTGGGTTCAATCCTCAGCACCACATGAAAATAAATAAAATATTGTGTCCCTCTACAACTAAAAAAAAAGAAGACAGAGAAGAGACTACTACTGCAAGCTAAAGAAGTAGGGTCAGTGGTCCAAGTTCTGGAAAGAGGTAAACAATTTGAAAGTTGCAAAGAATGGAAAGCCTGGTGATTTAGGAAACCAGGGCTGAGGTCACAGGCAGGCCCCAGGACATTCACTTTATGCAGACTTGGTATGACCTGCCAAGCTCAGGGCGGATCTGGAAGGAATCCTGATGAAACTCAATCCTCAGTGAGGTGTGGAGTGCATGACTAAACACATATCCACCCGTGTTGACATTAAGGATCATCAGCGCCTCCTGATGTATGCCAGAGATGACAGGAGACCATGGTGAGAGTAACCATGGGCCAGGCAAGAGACAAGGTGAGGCAAAGGTACAGCTGTAGCTGGGTGTGGCTGTGTACACATTTAACTCCAGTACTTACTTGGAAGGCGAGGCAGGAGGGCAAGTTGGAGGCCAGCCTTAGTGAGACACTGCCTCAAAATAAAAAATAAAAAAGGAGTGGGGGTGTAGTTCAGTGGTAGAGCACACCTGGATTCTATCCCCAGTACTGGATGGAAAAGATAGTACAGGTATACATTTCCTGAGAGCTTTGTGAAGGGAAATAGAGTGTTACCTGACAGGCCCTCAGGCAATCAGGACGTTGGTGGCCAGTGAAAGACCAAGTAAAGAGTTTTGATTTTATGTAAAATGGAAGTCAGATGAAACACAGGGCAAGGGGAAGGGAGGTTAATAAAAGAAATAAACAGAGTAGAGGAATACAGGTTCTTCGGGAAAAAACCAAACCAACCAAAACAAAAACAAAAACCTAAGCTAAAATAAATGGCACAAAGTCTTAACCTTAACTCTGAATAAGCCTTCTCAGAGTACTGGTTTCCTGGCTGGTTAAAAAACAGTCAGGGTCTATGAAATATGATCACAATACTGCCACCAAACACCTCTGTCAGCTGTTACCAATGCCACTCATCCTGTCTCCCCAACCTTGAAGTCTGGAAAATGGCAGAAGACAGGAGATAAATCCTTGGCTTAGCACATCAAGATACCAAGTGTTCCAATTAGGAAACTACTCTAATTAGGAAGTTCTGGAATGTGACTCTTGGAGAGTAAAGGGGAGGCAAACATCAAAGGGCATGAGGCAGACACTAGATATAGAGGAACAGTGGGTACAGGTTAAAGAAAGCAAAGTGACATCATATAACCAACACAATTTTCCTGATTTCCATTTGCAAGGAGCTAAGTCCAAAAATTACTAGAAATGTATGTTTTGTGAAATTTCCTATAATGCAGATGGATTATAACATTACTAATAACAAGTAATGCTTATTGGGTACTTTCTGTGCATCTGGCACTTTGCTCTTTGACATGTATTATCCTATTTTATTCTTACAACTCCACAAGGTATGTATGTATGCATGAATTGTTATTTCCATTTCAATAGAGAATGCTAAGAAATGGAGAAATCAAGCAACTAGCCAACTCATACAGCAAAGAGGTTGAGTTTTAAAAACTGCACTATACAGGAACAAAAAATAGTTCTGAGAATGTCATCCTTTCTACAGAGAGCTTTCAAAGGCCAACAGGAACAATCAGCAACATATTTTTTAAAAATTGTTTAATTCTTTTAAGCAAACAAAAGGCATACATTTTCCAAACTACCTAGGTGAGACATGCAAGTTGAATAGTCATAGTAATGCTAATGTTCTTAAACCTTCAAAAATCATAGAATAGATAACTGCAAAGAGAATTTTCTAGATAAATAAATTACTACAATAAATTCTTATAAGACAAACACCCTTATTACCACTATTCAGATCAAGAAAGGGAAACTGGGCCCCCACCAAGCCTCTCTGTCCTACCCCATCACAGTGACCTCCCTCCTGCCAAAGAACCACTGGCCTGACTTTTTTTTTCTTTTTTCTTTTTAATTAATTTATTTAAATGCATTTCAAGTCATAGTACATATATAGATCAATGTTTCCATTTCTCTGGTTGCAAACCAGATAGACTCACACCATTTGTGTCTTCATTCATGCACCTAGGGTAGTGATGACCATCTCATTCAACCATCTTTACTACACCTCTTCCCTCCCCCCTCCTCCCCCTGCCCCATCCAGAGTTCCTCCATTTCTCCTATGTTCCCCATTCCCACCCCCTTTATGTACTTTGACAATCCTTTCTTGTGCTTCCTTATAGGTTTATCACAAAGTGTGTATCCCTAAAGACTGTAGCTGAATGTTGAGCTCTTTTTCTGCTATGTCTTTCAAGTCTATTTTAATCTATAGCTTCTCTCTCTCTCCATTTCCTCTTGTAAAAATGATTTTTGAATAAACCAGACCTTGCAAACCTGTAAACTGGCAGTTTCCCATAGCCTGGATTTGGCTGAGTGTATCAGTGCAAATATTATAACTAGTTAGTAAAAATCAAGCCATAAGGAGGGTGTCAGGTAGATTTAAATGCAAACACCTGTTCTGCCAAATTCATAAGTGCACTAAAACTCTGTTCCTCTAACAAAATGTTGCTCTTTTTTTTTTTAAAAAAAAACATAGCTTAGATACAGTTGCTTTGCAGTAACCTGCCTCTTTCTTCCTTTCTGATGCCTTATACATTCATTTCCAAGAAAATCTGGTGAAGGAAAAATGCCCCATTGGAGGTATAAGGAAGGCAAAGAAATCAATAAATATAAATAAAAAAAGAGGGGGGATTTTTTTTTCTTGGGAAGAAAATGAAAATGACCAGCAACTTCTATCCAGCCCTTTGATTATTTGAAAATTTTGGCACTTTGCTTTCTTTAAGAGATAGTCATAGGCAGCTACTGGCAGAAAAGACATATGATATCAAAGCAAAGTCAATACAAGGGCAACATAAAATTACTGACTTTTCTTAAGTACCGTGAGACAGGCCATACCCATTTCTCCCTTTGCATTTACTCTCACTACCACATTCTTTTCAAGCCCCAGTCTTTAGCAGTGGCCTTCAGGCATGGAATAAAAATAGCTTTGCCATTAAACCTCCTTGCTAAAAGATCTTGGGGCAAGTTATTCAACATAAGCTTCCCTACATGAACAGTGAGGATAATATGTACCTTACAAAGTTGTTGGGGGCTCAAATGAGATAATAGCTATGAAGTGTCACATAGCAAATGCATAACAAATGTCTGTTTCTTTGCTTTGCCTCTTCCCTGCCAACCTGTATCAATTTTCCTTTAAGTCTGTTGGCTTTAAAAATGCAAGCCATTGAGAATCCAAAGTTCAATAAAGGACATAAAAAATTCTGAGTTTTCATCTCACTCTGTGCAGAATAAACCTTTCTGACAATGTCCTTGTGAATTTAGCCATTTAGCACCATGCATAAACTTGAAGAACCAACAACAACTTTGCAGTATTTCCTGCCTTCCTCCTCTCCTACCCATTCCCTCTACCACCTCTCTGGATTAGTCATTATTTGTTCAATCATGTAGCATGAGGGGGCCTGAAGTGCTTCTACTCCAAACTTAACTTCATTGGTAACTGAGGCCCAGAGAAAGGAAGTGACTTGCTCAGGTACACTCAGCTAATTAACAGTGAAGACAACAGGCTCACCAGGGCTTCTCCTTGGTCGCTAGGCTTTTTCCACCTGTGCATTCCTATCACAAAACCCTGCCTATCCTTACTGGTTACAAACTAGATGCACACAGGGTCAGCAGGTAGAAGAAATGAGAGCAAAGAGAGGGGCCTAAGTGGAGGGGGTCAGACCACTCTGCACATGAGCTCCAGCTCATGGTGATCCTGTAGGAAAGAGGGCTCTTTATTGCTAGAATGTCTAATAGTTAAAGAGATGACGGAAACCTGAAATTTTATGGTGAATCTCATTTGCAAATGTTGACAATATATTAAACATTTTAAAACTTCTCTTCAGGTAAAATCAGACACATCTAAGCACTGGACTTAGTCCACAGCTGGCCAGTGGAGGTCTCTGCCTGCTGCTAAGCCCAATTTAAATTCATTTTATTTTATTTGCTTTGATTCTTGCACACCTTGCTCAAAAAACTTCAAGGGCTCCTGACTGTCTATAAGATAAAGTCTAAACTTCCTCACCAGTCCTTTATGGCTATCCAGGACCACAGCCAAGGTCCCAGGCCCTCTTTCTACCTTGCAGTCTATTTCTGTCTTCTGCTACAGCCACAACAACCAATAAACTGCCCTCTACATACGAAAATGTGCGGAAAGGCACCTGCCCAGGTCACCAGGCCTACTTGTTGGTCTCTAGGCTTTCTCCACCTGTGCACTGCTATCACAAAACCCTGACTATCCTCAAGTGTCCAGCTCCAACACCACTCTCCATGAACACATCCTGAATGGCCCCTGCTGAAAGCTACCTTGCTCAGAATTTCCACAGGACTTTATATCACTTACATACACTACCACAGACCCCTTGTCTTGGAGTTATTTACATCTTCCCAGACATCTAATAACATGTATGGAAGGAAAGGTTTGGGTCTTGGACTATACTGAATATCCTCACAGTACTTTGTACAGTGCAGTGAACTCAATAAACATCTTAGGAACACTATCCTTTTGTACTGAAAATTGTGGGTCCAACTGTGCAGAACTGGGTCAAATCCACACTTCTACAGTAGGTAATTTACCAAGTAAACAGACTCTTGCATGCAAAAGGATGACTACTGCACCTTCCTGGCTCCCCAAGATATCCTCCCTGAGTTATCACTTTCTACTTGCTTTAAGATTTCCTCCTCCAGAAGCATTCATGTTTCTGCCTTAGACAACATTGTTTCTAAGCAGCTACTGTTAAATATCAGCATCCCACACAAAGGCATTTCAGGGAAGTCAGTCTTTTTCCACAGAGTAAGATTAATTAATCAGATCTGATGGTAATCTGTGAAAGGTACAGAGAGCTGGACTATCAGCAAATAGATACTATGCACATATTTCAGATATGATAAAACTATGAACCCTAACAAGGAGCACTAAACTTTGGCTAGCCAGCAAGCAAGGTTAATTGTGATCGCCAGAGTCAGAAATATATCTCACACTTTGTTTTTCTGGAGCTGCAACCCATGTTCAGCCATCTCTAATCAGTTAGTGTCAAAAAAGAAAAGAAAAGAAAAATTGAACTCCATTTAATTTTTACTGGCTTGGTTAACAGCAGGGGCACTCAATAAAATATGTGTTGAACGGATTTTTAAAAATCAATGTTTACTCTCGCTTAACATGAAAGTAATTATCCTTTCAGCAATTACTGAAAGGAAAAAATACTACAATGGTATAAGGCAGTCTAAATTTGCACAATAATGGAAAAAGCTGATACAGTCTTATTTCAAACCAACAATAGTTTAGATGTTAGCTTGGTAATTTCATTTAGCATATAGAGGTCACACTCCTTCTAATATGTAGAAATATGAACTGTCAAAGGTAGGTTAAGCTTTGCAAACATTATTTGCCTCACATTTAATGTCACATGACAATCTGTTTGGATAACAGAAGCCAAAACAATCAAGAATTCCAGGAAATATTAAAGAAAACTAATGACTGCAGATGGTTCCACTGTGAAAACAATGTTTTCTTCTGTTCTGGATGATGCCATGGTAGGTCACATCTATTAAATTTCTAATTTCTTTACCAAGAGTGGGTAATTCATTCCTAAACTTTCACTGGAAATGCTTCTAGTATAAGCATAGTATAACATATATATTCCAAGAAGTTTCCACAAAAAGTGATTCTTTTCTTTGTAACTTCTGTGGGTGGAAGGAAGTGGGTGTGGACAGAATAAATCTTTCAGTCCCCCCAGGTTTTAATACCTCTTGGGGCAAAGCAGACTTGAAACAATACTCTTCCCTCTATTGAAAACCTAAAAGGTGGACATGCGTATTTACTCTATATAAATAATCATCTGAGTTCAGGAACAAACATCCAAGACACTGTTCAAGCATAAAAGGAACCTAGACCTTTGATATTGGTTAAAATCCCACACTTACTCCAATAGCAACAAATATTTCATGGTTAAAATTTGTAAAATAAAAAGATTCATGGTTTTGTTAAAGAATAAGAACAAAACATGGGGCTGAGGTTATGGCGCAGTGGTAGTGTGCTCGCCTAGCACGTGTGAGGCACTGGGTTCGATCCTCAGCACCACATAAAAATAAAATAAAGATATTCTGTCCACCTACAACTGAAAAATAAATGTTTAAATATACATACTTTTTTTAAAAAGAACAAAATAATAAGAACAAAACTTAGGAAAACAAAAGGAAGCTTGGAACCCACGGCATCAAGATCACTTGCCCTCACTTAAAAGAATATAAACGCTGCAAGAGGCAAGGCTGACCAGAGCTTTTTTTTTCCCTTTCTGTGTCTATTCGTTTGTTTTTGAATCTTAAACCCAGTCAAAATAAATAAATAAATAAATAAATAAATAAATAAATAAATAAATAAATAAATGGCAGCTCCAATCCCCTTTGATATTGTTAAATGTACATTTCTAGCGTTAACCGGCATTGTTTATGCTGTTTTCCCCAAGGGTGATTGATGAAGAATGAAAGAGCCACGTAACTACGACCTGAGAATATTAGTGTTCCTCACACGGAAATGGAAGCACTGTGCTGAGGCACTTGGGGACACACCACCAGAGCTTCTGCCAAGAGGTGACATTCGGAGGCCCTTAATGAGTTTCCTACGTCTAAGAACCCGATGTTACTTTTTTAAATGTACAAGGGTCCTGGGGTGAAAATGAGTTAAGATTCACCCCATACCCTGGGTATCCTTCTGGGAGAAGGGTGTGCACTCGGGCTGGGGAGGCGGAATCGCTGGGGACCCGAGGCCCTGCAATGAGCCGCAGAGGTCAAGGCCATATATTGGGCGTCTTCTCCCAGTGGCTGGCGTCCAGGAGAAGCCTGGGGTCCTCCTCCCCGCTAAATGAGAGGCAGTCAGGTCAGATATGGCATCACCACGCGTCAGCTCTTCCCACTGGCACAGCCGGCGTCGCTCTGAGACCGGGCAGGAGGGCTGCCGAGCTGCTCGGGCGCCCGCAGTCTCCGCCCGGCTCGTGCGCGTATGGCGGGCGCCGCGGCCCCGCCCTGGTGTCCCCCCGCCCTCGGCGGCGCGGGCGGCGGCCCTTACCTGGTTCCTGCGATACCACTCGCCCGACAGCGAGCCATTGCCCGCGTCTGGCGCCCAGTACGTGAAGTTACGGGAAAGCTCGTCCAGGGCTGCCGAGGCGGCGTCCCCGGGGCCCGCGGGCGCCAGCGCCGCCATTAGGTCTCGCTCTCCGCGCTCGGGCTTGGGCTCGGGCTCGGGCTCGGGCTGCGGCCGTCTCCCCGCGGGGCCGCCCAGCCAGCAGGCCGTGCCGCAGCCACTTCCTGCGCGGTGGCCCTGCGAGGCGGACGCGCGGCGGCCACCTGGCTCCCGCCCCCGCGCGGCGGCAGGTGCGGCGCCCTTCCGCCAGCCCTGCTCCGCGCGGCCGCCTCCTGCCGCGCCCCTGCGGGAGCCTCGCTCTCCGCGGCCTCCAGCCCGCCAGGCCCGCGCCTCGCCGCCTTGCAGAACCCACGCAACTCTGCGCCCGCCGCCCACTCCTGTCGGGGCGAGAGTTAGACGGTCTCCAGTGACCCTCTGCAAATAGCTGTGCTAGTCAATGGGAGAGAAAGGAGCCATGGGCTAATAACTCAAAAAGCTACCTTCACCAGACTACCGGGCAATTTCAGTTCTCTATTACATGTGCAGGGATTTTCATATTTGGATTTAAAATTGTTTGCATATGGAAGAGTCAAGAGTTCCCCCAAATATTGTGAACGATGTGCGAATAAAGATCCCAGCAATTAAATCTTAGTGCTAGCACTTGGGAGATTCTTACTAACTGTTCTGGAATGAAGGACGGAATCCCCAGTGGTAGCTGGAGGATCCCAACGTGTATTCGATGATTGAATGGGGTTTCCTTCAGAAAGGACCAGAAGGAATGGCTGAAAAGTTGCCAGCTACTGCATATAAAGTTTTAGGAGAGGAGAGAAATGTGAAATGAGAAATGATGTTAAGAACTCTAACCAGATGTTCTGGTTTTATTTACATTAATCAGTAAGGTATCTCTCACTTTAAGAATTCCATGATTTTATATTGTTGCCTGAAGCATTGGAACTTGGAATTCTTCCGTTTAATCAATGCTGAGATTCTTCCTAAATAATGTGCTCTGTCATGAAAGACACGTTGGAGAACAGGATGGTTGCCTAGCAGGGAATAGTGAAGGTCGTGGCTATTTCTTAGGGGTAATGTGCAAATGAGAGAAGAAAGTGAGAAACAGTCTTTTCAGATACAGAAAAAAAAAGAACAAGAACAAGAAAAAAAGAGAAGTCATCTTAGAAGTTGTGTAGTTTCTTGCTTGAGCAAACAAAATGTTCTGTGAACAGTTAATCATGATAGTTAACTATTCCTAACTTAAGGAGGCCAATTTACTTCAAATAAATATCTCAAGGAAAAGTCTTTTTTTAAAAAAAAATCACATTAATTCCTCTTGGTGACTTTATTAAATGCTTCTTTCTCTTCATATGCTTTACAGTGGAAGTAATAGAAGATCCAAATAAAAATGGCTTAAGCAATAAGCATTTGTTATCTTAAAGAGAATGTTTCTCTATATGGTTCTACAATGTTTCCACTTGGACTTTTCTGCTCTGTCAAGCATGAGATGTTGGCCTGGTCCTTTGAAAAAGGAAAAGTGTCCCCAGACACCACCACTCCCACCAGCTACCCTGCCCCAAGATCCCATTGGCCAAAACGCGTCACATGCTGGTATCCTACACTCAAGGGAGGCTGGGAAAGTGACTCTTGGGTGTCTCCAGCCTTGAGAGTAGGAGGTGAGCGTTGCCAGCCAGGAAGAACAAGGTGGAGTGGAGATGGCAGAGTGAACCTGGCATGATCATTTTTTTTTAGTATTTTCTATCAGTCAGATTCTGAGTAGTCTTGCAGTCTCTAACAAGCAAAATACTAAACAGATCATGTTCCTTTCCAATTTAAAGTGCCTTGAAATCTCACCATTGACAAAATAAAGTTCACGTGTTAAACCTGGCATGAGACCCTTGAGGATCCGGCCACTATGCTCTGCTACGCTCAACTCATTCTCACTTTATTATTTTTAACTTTAAAAATCATTTTCAGTTTCTTTATATTTATTTAAAACCTCTAATTTTGGAGGAAGACAGTATTTGCTGCAGAAAGCTATGATTGTAGAGGCTACGATGTGTTGTTCAACGGATTCCAAGATGCCTTCGCTGTTACTGCTGCTGTCCTAGTGCGTGTGGGTGGTTTCAATGAAGAATTCGTGACCAGAGTTCCTTCCCACACAGTTCACAAGGAGGCGGCAGGAATGCCGTGTGAACTATTTTGGTCCCAGCTGTGTAGGCGGAGCTGTGGAGACTGTTCTGTGCTTTGTGGTGGCCTCTGCCTCTGTGGTTCTGCAGGGGGATATCTTGTTCACTTTACAGGATGCCAAAAGTGTTTGATCAACCTCCTGTCCTCAGTGCTGCAACCTGGAGGTCTGTCTTCCTCCATTAATTCAAAGAATTCTATTCTAGTACCACATCATTTGAAGTGGGACTTCACTCACTTGGAGAGCAGGATTATATTTGCCTACTTTGCTTGGGATCTTCCACTTGCAACATAAAAGAAACTTTTTTTTTTTTTTAATTTTCTTTGGCAAGAATTAGTCAACACTAGTTATTGAGTGTGTAGGGTCTAAGGTAAAGATTATGTCAAAACTCTTACATCATATACAAAGCCAATTCCAGATTAGTGACTTTAATGAGAAAAGCAAAATTTGGTATCTTTCAAAATAACATTATGAAGTAATACCTACAAAAGGTAGTTTGGCAGTTGTTATAGTGCAAATAGTGAAGGCAAATCACCTGTGTTCAAATCCTGATTCCACTGCTTATTGCTGGGTGACTTTGATCTAGTTGCTTAATGTCTCTGAACCTTTAATTTGTCTATCTATAAAAGGGAAATATTGGGGACCAAACACTTAAGAAGTGCTGGATGAGTGTGGGCCACTACTATTTATAACCCTAGAAGAGGGAAGGATTTCTTAAACAGATATAAAAAAATACAAACCACAGAAGAAAAAATTAAGAAATGTAATTATAATAAAATGAAGAACTGCTATAAATCAATAGACAGTATAAAGTGTGAAAAGATAAGTCACAAACTGAAAAGATTTGTCACACATATAGCTGACAAAGAATCCACATTCAGAATGTATGAATAATTCTTACAGATCAATAAGAAAAATATCAGGGCTGAGGACAGAACTCAGTGGTACAGTGCTTATTTAGCATACACGAAGCCCTGTGTTCTTGTGCCAGCACTGGAAAGAAAAAAAGAAAAAAGAAAATCATACAATGCTAGAAAAGTGGGCAAAAACATACACATTCATTTTTCAAATAAGAAAAAAAAAACTATGAGTGGCTCAATAATCATATAAAATACTTCTATCTCACCAATAGCCAGAAAAAATACAAATTAAAACCCCCATGAGAACAATTTGTATACCCATGCGTTGGCAAAAAGAAATTTTTTAAAAGTTACATACCATGCATTGGTAAAGACGTTGAGCAATAGAAATTCTTATTCAGTGCTGATGCTGATTCAATGCTGATGCTATTGAAGCTTGACAATATTTGGTAAAACTGCAGATGTGTATGTGAATTTCACTCTTAGGTACATCCCCAAAGAAACACACAGACAGGAGGGAAGTTATACAAGGATAATAGCACTTTTGTAATAGCAGGAAACCTGGAAATAGTTCAAGTATCCATCAGCAGGAATAGTAGACGAATGAATTTTGATACATTTAGGTGATGGAATGAATAGTATATAGCAATGAAACTGTCTAAACCTGAGCTACCCAGTGCGGGAATCACACAAAGGGTGAGTTGCAGTTTGTTTGATACTCTGAATTTGAGGAGCTTGTGGAGTATCCAGGAAGCAATAGATGTGTAGAATTATCCAAAGATGCACGGTGAGAGCAGGGCCTAGGAAACAGATTTAGAAGTCATCAGCACCAGAGAAATCATATGGCCAACATCAGCTCTAAAGCAGTGGTTAGCAAACTTCTTCTGTAAAGGACTAGGTGATAAATATTTTAGGTTTTGTGGACCATATAATAAAACTTCTTCTGTAAAGGACTAGGTAATAAATATTTTAGGTTCTGTAGACCATATAATCTCTGTCACAACTGCCATTGCCATTTGGAAGTAGCCACAGATGACATGTGAATAAATGGATGTTGCTGTGTTCCAATAAAACTTTATTTACAAAAATAGGATGGTGGTTGGATTTGGCCCATGGGTCACAGTTTGCCAACTCCTGTTCTAGAAAAAGAAAAGTGAAATATAAACCAAAAGGCAAAAACAACAACAACAAAACCATTTGAGAGGTAAGAAACTATACTTGCTAGGTTTCATGACATTTGAATAACAGGATCCCAATTCAAAGGGAAATTCAATAAGTCATGCTTAAAACCTGTGAGAGTGGGTTAGATCCTGGCCACTAGATGTAAGAACATGATCGTAAGGCTGGGCTTCATCCTCAGATTAGCTCTTAGATCTTAGCCACAGCAGCTCCTGGTGTCTGTCTTTACATCCTGGGTTCAGAAAGATTAAAGGAGTCTGTTTGTCATGTCCCCACATGCAGAGATATTTGCATGATAATCCCCACCCATTGCTCTGCGACTGCCAATTCCTCCCACAAAAAAGCATTTTCCCAGTGATGTTGGGCTGAACTACATGGTTTGCTTTGACCAATGCAAAGTGGATGGAGTGACAGTGGGAAATTCTGGGCCAAAACCTCCAGAGGCATTGCTGTTTCTGATTGCTCTGTGCTCCTCCCTGATGAGAGAATGCCCCCAAGTAGACACTGTCCAGAGAACACACGGTCTAGAAAAGCTTCAAGGAGATTGGGGCCCTGGGCAGGGACTAAGAGAAGGGGTGACTGAAACAAGTGTAGGGACAGAGAGAGAGTATGGAAAGAATACTAACAGCCCAGATGAAAGCAGAATGTACAAATATGTGTGCGGGGACTGTGAGTAGAAGCTTGGGCGGCACCTGCACCACTGAACAGCCTGGTGCCTGGAGAGCAGCCTCCAGGAACAGCTTTAGGCCCAGATTGCTAATTAGAATTTTTTACTGTGTGTGAAATTTTCCAGGATCAGCATAGAGCGTCATCTGTATCTCCGGTAAGCTTCCTCTTCCAAACACAGCTTCCTAAACCTGTCTAGCCAGTCAAGTTCCATGGCTACTCCACCAGCTCACACATGCTCCCCAGGAAAAGTCCCTCTTATGTTACACATGCTTAAAACAAAGAACGGCAAGAGAGGAAAACCCCTCTCCTTGTCCTCATGCACTGAGTTAATGTTTTTGTCCAGCTTGTCCTGTTTATCTGCATCCACAGGGATGATTCTAGAAGTTACTAAATTTCAACACATTGGAGTATGATTATTATTATTTGCATGGAAATACAGTGCAGTGCATGGTGATTAGCTGTGGCAATGGCTTTTAGGCAGACCTGGGCTTCAACTCAAGCTTCATTCCTGACCAGCTGTTTGGCCTTGGGCAAATTATTTTACTCCCCTAAGTCTCAGTTTCCTCTTCTTTACAGGAATGATAATAGTGCTTGCTTTGTAGGGTGATTAATGAGGATTCTATAAGACAATTAAAAATGCTTAGCCATGCCTGACACAGAGTCAACATACAATGCATTTAATCACAGTAAAAATAAATAAATAAAAATAATGTTTTAACTAGCTTTTCATTACTTTAGCAAAAATGCTTGGGATAATTAACTTATGAAAAGAAAAGGCTTATTTTGGCTTACAGTTTTGGAGGTTACAGTCCATGATTGATTGACCCTATTGCTTTAGGCCTGTAGTCAGGCAGCACATCACAGTGGGGACATGTTGTAGAGTGGAACTGGTTATATCATAAGCCAGGACGCAAAGAAAAAGTAAAGGGTTGAGATCCCCAAATCCCTTTTAAGAGCATGCCCCAGTGACCTACAGATCTCTCACTAGGCCCCACCTATTAAAGATTTCACTACCTCCATGTTAGTAATCTTTCCATCACTAAGACACCGTGTTTGAGAGAAAAAAAATGCTTAAAGGAGGAAGGATTTATTTTGGCTCACAGAGGTTTCAGTCCATGGTCTACGGGCTCCATCGCTTTGGGCCTAAGATGAGGCAGAACATCATGGCAGAAGGGTATGGCAAAGGAAAGTGGTCAGCTCATGGGAGCTGGGAAGCAGAAGATGGGGAGAGAGGGGGGAGAGGGAGAGAGAAGAGGAGAAGGAGGAGGGAAAGGAGAGAGAGAGTCCCCAAGGGCATGCCCCCAAGGACCTACTCCCTTCAACTAGGTCACAGATCCTACAGTTTTCACCACTTCCCAATAAGGCCATCAATTTATAAATCCATCACTGAGTTAATCCACTGATGAGGATAGGGCCCTCACTATCCAATTATTTCTCAACAGCCCTACCTCTGAGCATTGCCACATTGGGGACCAAATCTCAACACAGAAACTTTGAGGGATGTTCCAGATCCAAACCATAGCAATTTCCCAACAGACCTCCTCCTAAGTATAGACCAGTCAACTAGAAATGCAAAGCAAACCATGTAATTTTAAACATTTTTGTAGCTACACACATAATGAAAAAGGCAAAAAGAAATAGTTGACATTACTTTTAACAATGGATTTTATCTTACCCACTATATTTAAAATATTCTGGTTTTGACTTATAATCAATATAAAAACTTAATTGTTTGTACTGAGTTTGAAATCTGGTATGAATTTCACACTTGGAACTCATTTTAATTCAGATTAGCACATTTCAAGTGCTTAATAGCCACATGGGTCTAGTGGCTGCTCTGTGGGGAAACGCAGCTCCAGGCCAAGAAGGCACACCGCTCAGCTCACTTCCTGTCTCAGGACCCACTCCTTTCCCAGGTGACTGCTCAGGAGAATAGCTTCTGGGTTCATGGAAGACATGTCCACTGCCCATATGGATGTGCTTTACCTCACTCACCTTACCCAAAAAAGCACATCAGAATGAAACATCAAAATGCCAACATTCATTCAACAAGGTACACAGACACAACAGGAATGAACACTTCCAAACACTTTCAAGATCATTATCTGAAGTAGGCAACTATCACCTTTCTGTTTTTCTGACATTCCTTTGCAGAGCTTTATCCAGTGTGATTTTGCTTGCATTGAACCTTCTCTGATAAATCATTTGTTCATTCAATATATTGAGGGCTTATTACATCTAATGGAGTTACAAAAACAATAATGCACGGGAAGGGTACAATCTTCTGCCCTGGGGAAACTTAAACTCGAAGTGGGATAGGCAGATGAGTAAGCAGGATCTTTTAACACAGGATAATGGGGAAAGTAAATACTAGGTATTTGAGTGGGTGATAACCTAGCCCAAGAGTGTGTGTGTGGGGGGGTGCACGCAGGTGTTGTTTGCAGACGTGTGTGTATGTGTACGTGCACGTGTGTAAATGTGAAGAGACATTCAGGGAAGCAACATCTCATGTGAGACCTGAAGATTGAGTTGAAGTTGAGGTGCGGGCTATGGACCTGGGGTACGGAAAGGAGAACAGCATCCCAGGTCTGGGAAAAGCAAGTCCCAGGAAGAGCCTGCAAACCACTACATACAGCTGGAGTCCAAAAAGAGTAAATCTGTGACTTGGAGAAGATATGAGTGTGGCCAGGGATAATCATAGTCGATAGTCTGGAAATATTTAAATTTCATAACGAAGGTCCTGGAAACGTCAGCTCTGTCTGGTTCTGATTTCTCACCTGCATTCCTGTTCTGTATTTCCAGCTGTTTACCCTGTTCCAGGGTAAATTTGACTTGTTCAATATCACTCAGCACCTTCGCTCCTCTATTAAATATTCTAAACCGACTATGTCTTGATGTTTGTGCCTCTAGTAGTGGGACCAGCATCATCTCAGACTCCTATCACAGTTAAGACATCTTTCATCCCTCCCCTATGTCACCCACTGTCACTAAATCTTGCTAAATTTTTGACTGAGTATCTGAAGGTTTTTGGTTCAGATACTTTTTGGCTTCCCTAAAGATAATTCATCATTAATTTTTAAATAATAACTTGAAATTTTCACCAGGGCTATCAAAATTCCAAGTAGTATAATTTGTACTCTTCTGAAATATCAATTTGGAACAAACCAGCAGTTTGAAAAATCATATCAGATTATAAAGTAGGAAAATAATTTCCATGATTCAGAGAAGCCCCAAGTAACTTTTTATTGGGGAAAAAGGATAATTCTTAATGTTGTGTTTATTCTCAGATTCTACTGTCTTCTTAGGGAGTAGAAAGTTTTACCCTCCTCCTGAAGGCATATGATTTTAGTACCTGCATGAAAAATTCATGCAGGACTTGTCTTTCTCTAGTTGGGTCCCACTCTCTCTTTGTATTCCCTGGATACATTACCTGCAAGTTGACTCACCCTAAAAAAAAAAATGTTCAACATTATTTAAACTTGTCCTTGATTACCAAGTATCTTACTTCATATTGGCTCAGCAATTCATTATAACCACACCCTGAAAACTGGACATGGAACATTTAGAACACAAGAACCAGATTGCATTTTGTGTCTTAGGAATAAATGATAGTTTCCCCCAGTTGTATTTTGTCATATTTTAAACAAAATATGCACTGGCTGGACATTCCATTTCAATCAGTAAATGTTTATTGAGATTTATGGACCGTGTTCAGCATGCAACCACTTGTTAAAGGTATGGTAACCCTGCTTCTTAAAACTAAAAACTGGGACACATCATGGTGCGAAAATGGAAAGAGCACCAGAAATCAGTACTATCTTGGAAAAATTGGGTTATGTGATTGCCATAGTTACAGGCAATGCAAAGAAATATTGTCTCTCAAGCTCACAACTTTATTGGAAACACAAGCCTAGCACACATTCATTAACTTTACCACCAAGTAAATAGTGAGCAAATTCCTAGTAGAGGAGATACTTTGTTAGCTGGGAGGATTACAAAAATGAAAAAAATACAGTGATCCTAAATGTGTTCTCAAATATGGTAGGCCCTTGTGATGACCAGTTTTATCTGAGACCTTGGCAAGGCTGTGGGGCCCAGTTGTATGGTCCAACACCAGTGTAGATGTTGCTGCAAAGGTATTCTTTTAAAGATGAGATTAACATTTAAACCAGTAGATTTTGAGTAAAACACCCTCTGCAACATGGGTGGGCCCCATTCAATCTTTGCCTTAAAAGCCGAGACTGAGGTTCCCCCAGAAGAGAGAATTCTACTTCCAGATTGCCTTTGGACTCAAGCCACATATAGGCTCTGTCTGGCCTGTCTTCTGGATTTTAGACTTATGAGGCCCTACAATCTTATGAGCTATTTCCATAAGATAAACCTCTTTCTCTAATACAAAAGCACACTTATACACACATCCTATTGGTTTGCTTTTCCAGAGAACCCTAATACAGCTCACATAAGAATTGGTATTTATACCCCATTTTGGACATAATCTATGCATTTTAAACATCATAATCTAATATCTTTTTTCACGAATTTAACATCCCACTTAACAATATGCCCTCTGGCAATGTTTGTGAATACCTGGCTTGCACTTCTAAAGCCCACCTTGCTGCAGAAGAGAAAATTTGGGAGCCCATATGGATTTATCAGATGAAACCAAACTGAATTTCTGGTGGAATGAGAAATGAGGCAACGCCGAGGGTGTGAGGAAACTTAAGTGAGTGGGAGACAGCAGGAAGGAAAGCACAGAAAAATCAACTTCAGCCTTTTGATTACAGAATCTGAAAGAAAGAAACAGCACGTATGCTAGGCCCTGTGCCTGAGAATATCTTTACAGTGCAAAGATACTCCAGAAAGAAAGGGAACAATAGGGCAAGACTGGTCAAAGAGGTTGGGGGTAACGGAGCAAAGAATGTGTTTAAGACATAGAACTGTTAGTGCAGCACTTGATTAAGGTTTGGAGGCTTCAGAGCTTCTATCCACTGTTCTCTGGGTAACGGTACAGCTTGATCTGTTCCACAAGGGGAATGTGGGTGCTCTTGTAGCAAGAGAATTCCAGATAGTCAATTTCCACATCTGACTTAAGAACGTAGCAGATCCACTTCTCTGAACTGGCAATAGAAAACACTTGGAAGGGGGAAATCTTATGAATAATTAGACATAATGAGGTTGTCATCTCATTATGTCATCTCATCATTATGCCTTGCCTCTTAGGGATGTTTTGCAGATTAATTAGTTAATGTTTGTAAAATAAGCTCCAAGTGCCATGTATCATTGGCATAGAATTTGATTTTCAGTGTGATGAGTGTAATTAAGTCATGTTGATTTCATATGGACTCTCACTTGAAGGATACCATCAGTTTGGGAATGTTCTGGGGCGTGGGCACCTGGGTTCTCACATTGGCATTTCATCAAGAAGAGCTCTTGGTGGCAGGCATTTTGCATTCGTGTGTGATATACATCTCAGGCAGGATGAAGCATTTAAAGTGTCAGATTAGAGTTGTGGCTTCTATTGACGAATAAAGGTTATGTTTGCACATTAGCATCTATCTTGACAGTATAGTAATTAGAAGAGAAGACTTTAACCTCAAGAACACCAGGGGAAACAACATTAAGTTTCTGTTTTGGGGCTTTAAGTCATCCTTGCCTACCATATGACATACATGCTAAATATTCTTCAGTTAGGAAATTTATTTTTTTTAACTCTGAAATGGCTTCAAATATCCCTAAGCCATGCCTTCTAGTAAGCATTTCTTTCTTTCTTTCTTTTTTGTACCAGGGATTGAACTCAGGGGCACTCGACCACTGAGCCACATCCCCAGCCCTATTTTGTGTTTTATGTAGAGACAGGGCCTCACTGAATTGCTTAACACCTCGCCATTGCTGAGGCTGGCTTTGAACTCCCAATTCTCCTGTGTCAGCCTCCCTAAAGTGCTGGGATTACAAGCGTGAGCCATGGCACCTGGCTACATTTCTTAAATAATACAATTGATGTTGACTCAGAAGTTCAAGTACGTGATTCATATTTTTAGATTTGGTGATTTTTGAGAAGAGGAGTTGAACAAGGCCTTTTTCAACATTTCAGTCCCAGGACTCCCTGATAATCTCAAAAATGATTGAAGACTCCAAAGAACTTTTGTTTACATGGGTTATATCTAATCAATGTTTGTTGCATTAGAATTACATTTAGGAAATAAATTTAAAATGTATTTCTTCATGAAAATCATGAGCCTATTGCTTAATAGCATGAATAAGATACTTTTAATGAAATTTTTAGTGAGAAGAGTGGCATTGTTTTACATTTTTATAAGTTTCTTTAATGTCTGGCTTAATGAAAAACAGCTGTGATTCCATGTCTGCTCCAGCATCCAATCTGATTGGATACATTGTTTTGGTTGAAGTAGATGAAGAAAATTTGGCTTCACACAAATCTGTAGCTGGAACAGAGAGTAGTATTTTAACAGCCTTTTTAGATAGTTGTGGTTACTCCTTTCTGATTTGACACCAAAACTTGAGAAGAAGTAGTTTCTTAATGGTTGGTTTCTGAAATCATATGGAAGAGTTTCTGTCCTCCATTGCATTAAAATCTTTTGGTCTCTCTTGTGCTGGTATCAAGCATTGGTCATTTGGAAAATATCAATTCGTTGATTTATGCAGATCTTCCAAATGTTGACACATTTCAATATCAAATAATCACTTCCATTAATATCACCACTGATTTCATCATAAATTCTTTAAGTATTGGTATATTGTCAAGTTTTCTCAAATTCTCATTTTCACTTGAAAGCTGGAATTTTATTATTGGCAATAAATACTTTCAATTGTTTTCCTTGAAGTGATAGTCTTTGTTCATTTTAGGGAAAATGTCTGCCAAATACCCACATCTGAATAACCATAGTTTGTTTTCAAGTAAAAATGGAATTTCATTTTTTTTAAAAAAAAAACAACTAGTTCAGCACACAACTCAAATAATCACACACGTGATTTTCCTTAAGTCAAAATCATAACCAGTATTCATTGAGGTCTTTATGAGACGTTCTCATTTCCTTACACAGCATATTAAAATGATATATGCTCAAGGGTCAACATTTAATAAAATGAATACTTTGACTTGTAAATCAATGTCACTGTTAAGTGAATTGGCACTTTAAAAGAAAAGTCTGTGGGTACATGACAGTGACATATACACTCAACTGTTAGTGCAATTTCATGCCACTGTCTTAGGTGGTGCTTTTTTGTTTTGTTTTTTTGGTTTTTTGGTTTTTTTGGTACCATGGATTGAACTCAGGGGCACTTGACCACTGAGCCACATCTCCAGCCCTATTTTGTGTTTTATGTACAGACAGGGTGTCACTGAGTTGCTCAGTGCCTGGCTGTTGCTGAGGCTGGCTTTGAACTTGCGATTTTCTTGTCTCAGCCTCCCAAAGTGCTGGGATTACAGGTGTGTGCCACCGTGGCCTGGCTGGTGGTGCTGCTTTATCATGTTACCCAGGAATTATATACTTTTTTTTTTTTTGCATTTGTACCACCAATGCAAATGTCAGCACAGTGAAAAATCAAATAATATTCAAGTTAATTATGAAAATAGTCTGAACTTGTAGACTTCCTTGGAAGGCTCTTGGGGATGCCCAGGGGTCACTGACAACACTTTGAGAACCACTGGCATAAGAAATGCCCTGAAGTAGAGCAGAGGAGAAGGTAGGGTATCATTTATTCTTTTATTTATTTTTTATTTTTTAACAGTTTCTCAATCTACCTTTTAATAATGTAGGGTATCATTTCAGAGAGGCTATTTCAGCTATGTGTAGAACAATTAAGGTAGTATAATTTAATGCAACTTTCAGCTGGTTTTTTTTTTTTTGGTACTGGAGATTGAACTCAGGGGTACTCGACCACTGAGCCACATCCCCAGCCCTATTTTGTGTTTTATGTAGAGACAGGGTCTCACTGAGTTGCTTAGTGCCCCGCCCTTGCTGAGGCTGGCTTTGAACTCCCGATTCTCCTGTCTCAGCCTCCCTAAGTACTGGGATTACAGGCTTGCGCCACCGCGCCTGGCTTTTTTTGGGGGGAGAGGGTACTGGGGATTGAACTCAGAGGCACTCAAACACTGAGCCACATTCCCAGCCCTATTTCCTATTTTGTGGGGTTTAAAAATATTTTTTAAAAGAGCGAGAAGCAAATTAGATTGTCCTTGTTATGGTTTGAATATGTGATGTTCCCTATAAAGCTTATGTGGCAATGCAGAAATGTTCAGAGGTGAAATGATTAGATTATGAGAGTTGTGACCTAATCAGTGGATTTGCTGGATTAATAATTCAAATGGATTACTGGGTAGTAACTATAGGCAGGTGGGGCATGACTGGAGGAAGTAGGTCACTGGAGGCATGCCCTTGGGGTTTTGTTATGGTTTAGATATTGGGCGTCCTCCAAAAGCTCATGTGTGAGACAATGCAAGAAAGTTTAGAGGTGGAATGATGGGATTATGAGAATCTTAGCCTAATCCGTGAACTGATCTTCCAATAGGGATTAATTGGGTGGTAATTGTTAGCAGGTAGAGTGTGGCTGGAGGAGGTGGGTCATTGGGGCTGTGACTTTGAGGTAATTTTGTCTGTGGTGATGGGAATCTCTTTCTCTCTGCTTCCTGGTGTGATGTCCTGAGCTGATTTCCTCTGCCACACCCTTCCACCATGATATTCTGCCTCACCTGGAGCCCCAAGAAATGGAATTGGCCGTCTAGGGATTGAGATCTCCGAAACCATGAGCCTCAAATTAACTTTTCTTCCTCTAAAATTGTTTCATCAGGTCTTTTGGTCACAGCAGCAAAAAAACTGACCGAAACAGGTTTATATTTGTCCCTGGCTCCTTGCTCTCTCTCTGCTTCCTGGCTACTGTGAGCTGAGAAAATTTCCTCAGCCAAGCCTTCCGCCATTCTGCCTCACCTCAGGCTCAGGGCAATGCAGTCAGCCAATCGGGGATTGAACTTCTGGAAACATAATCCCCAAATAAACTTTTCCTCCTCTAAGGTATTATTGTCAGGTGTTTTGGTCATAGCGACAAAAAGCTGACTGACACAGTCCTAAGTCAGTTTTCCAAACTCTTTTGGCTTTAACACACAAGAAGAAATATCTATTACATTCTGATGTGGTATACATGTGTGTACATACAAATATATTTATTGAAATAAAAGTTTCTAGAGAATAATACCCTTACAATTTGTGATGCATTCTAGCATTTAAAAATATTTTATTTTATTTCATTAGAAATTGTTGGTCATAGCCGGACATGGTGGTGCAAGCCTGTAATCCCAGCACTTAGGGAGGCTGAGACAGGAGAATCGTGAGTTCAAAGCCAACCTCAGCAAAGGCAAGGCGCTAAGCAACTCAGTGAGACCCTGTCTCTACATAAAACACAAAATAGGGCTGGGGATGTGGCTCAGTGGTCGAGTGCCCCTGAGTTCAACCTCCAGTACCAAAAAAAAGAAATTATTGGTCATGAAGGGGTGGGGTTGGGGCTCAGTGGTAGAGTGCCTTCCTGGCATGTATGAGGCACTGGGTTTGATCCTCAGCACCACGTAAAAAAATAAATAAATAAATAAAATAAAGGATTGTGTCCATCTACAACAAAAAGATATTTTAAAAAATGTTGGCCATGACCCACTAAATTGATTTCATAAGTCATTAATAGGTTGGAAACCACATGGAACCCACAGCCAGAAATAAATAAATAGATAGATAGATAAATAAATAAATAACTAATATCAACCTGCTCTAAATAAAGATAATTTCATTTTGTAACAGATAAATCCTCCTAAGAGCTAATTACCTTTGCTTTGAAACTAAATGTACCCAAGAATTTTTAATGGCTAATGGTGTCATTTCTTGATTCAGTTGCAAATGACTTTAAAGTATGGTCAAATGAGAAACATTTCGTTTCAAAGATGCAATGTGTATATTATTACATGAAATACCTCTGTGATTTTATTTTCTCTGAGAAAGTCTAAATGTTTACCTGGAGTTTATAAAAGCTGATGCTTTTTCTTCAGCATTATGGGTAAATATACACAATAAAACCTTATAAAGGAGGTTATGTTGAGTCTGGCACTGTAGTAATTATTGTTCTCATTTTAAAAACTTTAATGCATTCTCTGTAGCTAAATTTATATTGTTTGCTCCGCTGACTTCCTGCTATGCCAGTACTTTGAGAACCATTACTGTGACAGATACTAGTTGTAAAAGACAAAACAAAATGGCTAACCATTTTGGTTTGGAGCTTTAAAGTTAGGTGATATTTCTTATTGTTGATAAGATGATAGATAGATGGTAATAAAATAGAAATATCAGAGATAGAGAAATATGTCCTTTTCCCTCTTCAGTCTTTGGCCCCTCCGTAGTTCTCCGCAGATTTCAGGATATCATTACAGGATCTCTCTCCCTCCCTGTCTCTCCTCTTACCTGTATTTTTCCAATGTTTTTCAAAAGCTATTCTGCCTTGATCCTTAAACATTGGTTTCCCCTCTTTTAAGGTCAAGATACTTGCCTAGCCATGCCTCCTTTGCTTTGCTATCATTTACCCCTCTAGCTTCAAGTGATGTGTAGGAAGGGCTGGTGCAGGAGACAATTGGAAGTGAGAAAAAGAGGTATCTAGAGCGGTTGTTCAGAAGAGAGATGACGAGGATCCTAGTCAGGGAGATGCCACTAGGAATGAAGAAGAAGGGACAGACCTATAGATTAGGTTAGTAATTGGAGTGGGAATGCAGGAGAGAAAAAAGAAAGATGGCTTTGATATTTTAACGTGAGTGAACTTGGTAAAGAAGGATGAGAAGCTCATACAGGAAAAATGATGAGTTTGTCCTCTAAAACATTGTAGATGCTATACAGGCACCAGAATATATTGTAGTGGAACCTGGTCTGAAGATTTGAGCTAAGTCATTTTAACTGGCTGAGGCTGTTGTTAAACTCCTGGGTACAAATGAAGTCATTGATTAGAGAACACGAATAAAAATAAAATTAATAATAAACTTGGAAAAACTTGGGAATTGAAAGCAAGAAAAGGACCAAGAGCCAGGCACGGTGAAGCACAACTGTAATCCTAGCACCTCGGGAGGCTGACACAGTTCAGAGCCAGCCTCAGGGGCTAAACAACTCAGTGAGATCCTGTTTCTAAATGAAATACAAAAAAAGGTTGGGGATGTGGCTCAGTGGTTGAGTGCCCTGAGTTCAGTCCCTGGTACCAAAAAAAAAAAAAGAATGCAAGAAAAGGAGCAAGAGCCTATGGAGGAGATAGGAAGGAGAAAAATCTAAGGAACAGAATCAGTAAGAAAAATGTAACTCATAGAGAAGCAAAGGAATTTGGCAGTTCATGAAGTACTAAGTTATAGATCTTTGGGGAAAGGGCAACCTCTACCTCCTTCTGAGCAAATATTATCAGAATGATGCTCAAGGAGATGCACGGTGTGAAGAGAAAGATCAGAGAATCTGCCGCCAGAACCATGGACTTTTGTTTTATCCTAAGCACTTGCTAGTTATGTGCTACAGAACCACAAACACCTATATGAAATAATGGAAGGCTAATCCATGTGCAGCAGATAGTCAGAGGCATATCAAGTCAGAAAAAGTGCAGCTGTCTGGGTAAAGGATGTGTTGAGAACACTACTGGGCATGCAGACCTTGAGGAGAGTGTCTAAGGAATTACACAGGTACTGTAGAGAGGGAGAAATCATCGCTTTAAAAAAGGATGACTCCTCATCTGGAAAAGACAGATTCGAAATATAAATTCCCCTGAGAAAAGAATCTTGATGTTTTCTTTTTCCTAATTTTGAAATGCAGGAGGACTTATTTATTTTGAGATGTTGATATGCTATAGTTTGATACTTGATGGAAGATAAAAGAAGGGAAAAGTATACATTTATATGAAAACCCTTCCTTTAGAGTGATTGGTTCTGTAGGACCAATTCATTTTCATTTTAGAAATATACTCCAAAAGTTTTCAGCAAGATTCTTATGTTATTCTTTAGGATCTTAGTAGCACTTTATGTAAAAAACTAAGCGATCACTTAAAACTCCCCACTTTATAGGTAGGAGGTACAAATAAGCAATTTCTTTGTTCAACTTAGAGGTCAAAAATGAAACTGAGGAGGCTGGGGTGTGGCTCAGTGGTGGGGCGCTTGCCTGGCATGTGTGAGGCACTGGATTCCATCCTCAGCACCACATAAACATAAATAAATAAAATTAATGTATTGTGTCCATCTACAATAACAATAAAAATATATTTTAAAAAAACTGAAACTGAGGAGGTTTGGGAGGTGTAGATTAGATGTGCTATGAATGTGCATCTTGGATCACAACAGAAGAGAAATGCAGAAGTTGATTTCAAAATGAAGAGAGACACAGAGAATACAATCCAGAGGAATTGTAACTGTTCAGAGTACTGACTACAAAGAAAAAACATCATTTTGGTACAAAACCAACATTTTGGGGCCATGATGCTGTTCTTTAGGGGGGAAAAATAAAGTCAAAGAAACATAAAGCTATCATATTCCACTGTTTTGGGAGAAAATACCATTTATGAGATTGACCTCTAAGAATTAGTTCCAGAATACTGTGGCATTGCTGGCCCCATGTTGGAATAGGACCGGCAGCTGCGGTGTTGTGGACACTTGCATCAGAAATGCTTCACAAATGGTTCAGAGTAGTTCACCTAGCTTTGAGCTCACCAGTATTCACATTAGTGAAGACAAGCCGGGATTAGCAGCTTTTTCAAATAAAAACCAAGGAGTACTAAATGTGTCATCATTGGGAGGTGGTGCTCTGGGTTTTAAGAGGACTTGGACACATACAAGGATCATTATTATGTTATTAAGTTATTAAGTATGCATTTATAAGTTATTTTATATTTGCCAAATGCAAATATAAAAATCATTTTTTAATTATACAGGCATTAAAGTCTTGCATCATTAACCACATATTTAAAACAGCTTTGTATCACTTACAAAAACAAAATATCAGATTATTGAATTTCCTCCATTCCAATGTCCAACTGCCTTACAGCCAGGATTAACCTGTTTATTGTTTCATAATTAAATTAATGTTTTTTTCCCATTTATCCAAAATTCAAGTGCAGGAAAATGAGGCAATCTATGGTTATATATATTCACTGATCCACTGTTTAAAATAATTAAACTGGAGCTGGGGTTGTGGCTCCATGGTAGAGCACTTGCCTAGCATGTGTGAGGCACTGGGTTCGATTCTAAGCACTACATATAAATAAATAAAGTCCATTGACAACTAAAAAAAGATTTAATTATTATTAAAAAATAATAATTAAACTAATTTTTTCAAAACTACTCTGTATTTGTACAGTATGATGAGCAGGCAACATGCTGCTAAGAGAAAAAGAGGAAGAAAACAAAACTAAAAAAATATGAGCTTTGAGTAGAATAACAAAGGAATACCAAGTGAAAATTCATCCACTAGCCAAGAGGAGCTTCGCTTCACTCTTCTGTCCATCACTACCAGCTGGCAGATGGGCTGGGGAGCCACGGAAGTCTCTGTGGATGCCAGCCCTTGGCTTAGGCAGCAGTCTTTGTTCCTGCCATCCAGGAAGGGGAGGCTGGGAAGTGGCCTGGAGCTCATGGTTCCACATAGCAGCTCATCCCACTGTTAAGGAAATCATGAGGTTAGCCAACAAAAATGGAATTCAAATTTGGAACCAGACCTCACCTGATATATTTTAATTGATGGCCATGTGATTGTCCATCTGTTTATAATTTGAATGTCTTTTCTTGGTATGAAAAATGCTTTTGTACAGGGTGGGACCCATGCTCCTCTCAATTTCTATATGGAAAAAAATATTTTCTATCTTTTCATTGCTTTGCTGAGTAGCTTTCAACAAGCTTTTGGAAAAAGTAGGGATTCAGATTTATAAAGTATCAACTGATGCTATGCTAAAACAATGTGGTATTTTATGGGCTGTAAAGCTCTTATTATTAAGTAATTTTTTGGTTATGATAATTTTAATAATAGTAGTAGTAAACTATCCTAGAGGTTGGAAGGCTAATAAACCTTTAAAATCAGTTGGGATTATTTAAATTCAATTTACACCTTAAAGACTAACTCCAAAATATTATTTGGCTATAGCTATTGTTGTACGGTTTACTTAAACATCATCATTTAGATGTTTTACAGAAATTGATGCTAGAATAATGGAACAAAATGGGTCTTAAAATAGTAGAAATGCAGAAATTGATTTATTTTTTCCATTTAAAATATGCTTATCTTCACTGGTTCAAATTTGATTTTCTTGTCTAAATCTGCCTCTTACGTGTCTGCTATCAAAATTTCAGCAGTTGATATAATATTTTGGAGCTGCATTTCTTAAGGAGAAAAGAGCAGATGTTCTCAAATTTTGTTGCATCAGAATCACTTGGGGACCAGACACAGCAGTGCGTGTCCGTAATCACAGGACTCGAGAGGCTGAGACAGGATTGCAAGTCTGAGGCCAGGCTCAGTCAGCAACTTCACCCATTTATCCTCTCACCTAGAGATCTAGGAACTAAAAGCCATAGAAATGTTCTTGGGGTTAAGTAGGAGTTTAGATATTGCCTTTAATTTTCTTCAAATAAAAGAACAACGTAGCTGGGCGCCCTGGCACACACCCGTAATCCCAACAGCGAGGGAGGCCGAGGCAGGAGGATCGCTAGTTCAAAGCCAGCCTTGGCAAAAGTGAGGCGCTAAGCAACTCAGTAAGACCCTGTCTCTAAATAAAATACAAAAATAGGGCTGGGGATGTAGCTCAGTGGTCGACTGCCCCTGTGTTCAATCTCTAGTATCGCCCCACTGAAAAAAGAATAATGACTCTGGATAATAAGTATTTTTAAATTGACTATTCGATGAAGATTTTGGAGATGTAATGATGTTCCAACTCATTGCAGCAAAATAATTCAGCACTAAGTTAAGCTGTGTACTCCATGTGATATAAATTTTGTGCTTTGTGATTACAGTGAAATTCAAATATGAGAAAAAGTAAATATATTCAGAAACATTTATTTCAAAAGGTGAGTAATATTAGAAAGATGATAGGGGTTTAGAAGTGTGTTTGAATTCAGCAAGGCAGTATGAGGAGGAAAGGGCTGATGATCTTCATGGCCGCCCAGCCAAAGACAGCACATCATAAAACAACGATGTTTTCTGGTGATACAGTACAAAAAGGCTCTGTACACAGCATGAAGCATCTTGAAATGTGAATAAATTGGAAGAAGTTCCAAAAACAATAGATATGCTCAAGTGAATGGGAGGATGGAGCTGCTGCAAATCTTTTGATTTACATAGCATGATTACTTCAAGGCACACACAGCCCTTCCCCGGAGCTGGGATGGATTTTCCTCCCAGCGCCTACAGGAGATGTTGAATTGACATCACAGGGAATTGTCAGCAGAGAAGAGAGACTGATTGCCAGGCTATGGGAGGGAGTTGGAGAAGGGAATTAAGTTCCTTACACCTTGTTCATCATGTCATTCACTCCCGTCTTCAAAGATCTTCAGTGACTTCTTATTACTTAAAGAATTACAGTCAAACCTGGCTGGCGTTTCTGGTGTGCTCTAATCTGTCCCTTATGCTGATATCACACAACATTTTCATGCCTATTATGCTTATTACCTCATTGGATCAGTACAGTGTCCCTCACGCAAGTCAGAGGCGCTGTTAGCATTCCCATTTTACAGACACGTAAGCTCAGGAATAGCCGATTGAATGGATTGGCTAAAAGTCGTACATCAGTAAGTGACTGAAGTCAGGGTTGGAATTTTGTGTCTCCTGTACCATACAATGTGTTCACAAAGCTTTTTCTCTAAGTTAGATTTGTTCTTGAAACACTTCTGTCCCTTCTCCATGTGAAAAGTCACGTTGTAAATTCTAGTTCAATTTGTTTCTGCTCAAACCCTTCCTGAGTTCCCACTCCTAGTGCTCCTTTTCTCTAGATTCATGCATTTTTTTTGTTGACACCACTACTTTTCTTTAGAAGCCTGACATGCTTTGTGCCATCTTGTTGGATATTTGTATTGCACGGCGAGGCTCTTGAAATGCTCTTTAACTTTGCACATGTCTTATGTCTCCAGTGGAAATTCAGCTCTTGGAGAGAGTGTTTATGAACCATATATTTCTTTTTCCCTCCATGATATCTTGCACAATGCATAAAGAAAGCAGAGATTTAATACATATTTGTTGGACAAACAAATGATTCTATTCTCATGCTATCTCTGAATGTGATTAAGAGAAATTAGATGAAACTGAGAAAGTGGACCAGGTTGAATATGACAAATGTGTTTTTAATAGCGCATTCTTTTCTATTGAATCAAAGTGTTCCAAGGACAGCAACTCATGCTCCATGTTTAGCTGAGACCCAGAGTCATAAGAGCTGACCAATCTTAAACTGGGCATAACGTAAACCAGCCCTTAAGAAATTAAGACTTGGAATATATGCTGATAAGACAAGCCTCTTGTGTCTTTTACTTCTCAGGCCAGTAACTCACAGGCAGTTGGCATAACATGGGGAAAGAGAAAGACAGTATTTCCCTAACTGCCAAGCACTGACCTGGCCATATTCCACCTTCCTGACATCAGTGCTTCTCCTTGCTTTCCTGGCCCATGCCCAGAGGTCCAGCTGTGACAAGACAAACTCTGACTGGAGCTTCTCCAAGGCCTTCTTCCCATCTCTTTTTGGCTATAGGATTGAGAGCTAAATACAGTTGCCTTTGGAAAGTCTGGTAAATGGAAATAAAAATCATGGAAGCACCACCTCACAGGTCTGGAGCCTCCTGCAGAGAGTGGGTTTACAACACACTTTCATTACTCACTCAGTGCCAACATGCTCACAACCCTGTGTCTCAGAGTTGTGTATTCCCCTTCCCAGTGGCCCTGGCCCTCCAGGTTCTGTACGTGAAATGATTTAGGGCTGATCGGGCCTCCCACGCTGACCACACCTGTGATTGGAGTTCTCTGGGTTCAGAGCCCCAGCCAATTTAGACAGAGCTGTGTGGTCTATACCATATTTCCATGTTTCTGGATAAGTGTATTGACGGAGCAAAAACTAAATCGTAGGTTATGCTTATTTACATTGATGACTTCCTCTCAATTTACTAGGTCCTTCCATCACAGAAAGTGATTATATTAATCTGAGTGCTACCTGGGAAGTTGAAAACTTATGTGGCTTTTATTACTTCTGCAAAAGCCTCTCAATTATCTTCTACACACATATTTCTTCACTTAAGAGTAAAACAGAGCTATGTAAAGTGAGCAGCATGTTTACAGTAGATCCCTATGGCTTGCTATCAAATTAGTGGCAAATCAGTATTATAGTAAACAGAGGTCAAAGATCAAACCCACAATTTCACATAAAATTCAAAACATGGGACACAAAATACAAAATAGAGGGCTTGTGTCATGAGACCATCAACTACTCTTAAAAATAATCAAAACCAGGGAAAGATGAGAGGAAACAAAGTTTAAACATAATTTTAGTCCAGAATTTGATGCAAAAGCCAGACCTTACAGAGATCTTTTTAAAACCATGACAACTGACTACATGTCACTCATCTTAAATGGAAACACACATCAAAAGGTGGCAAGAACCGAGGGTTAGCAACTCCCGGATTCTATTCGTGTACTTGATGCTGACTTTGGACAAAGTCGAAATCTGCCTTATCTTTCACTCTGAAAAGCAAGGTGGAAACTATTGTTTTACTTTCTCTAGATGGACAACCCTGGAGAGAGTCATGCTAATAAAGAGACAGTGGTAATTCTCTCCTAGATCTGATTAGATGTGTTTTTGAAAAGTCAAGTGATTTAGTAGCATGAAATTGTACACACCACACCCCCTTGTTACTGTAGGCAGCTCTCTGCTCTTGGCTTCTAAGCAGGAAACTAGAAGAATCTAGTTTATTCCATGTTAAAGTACTCTTTGAAAACAGAACCCAAAAAAACCCCCAAAACCCATACAAATGGATTATCATTAAGATCATATTATTAAAACTGAAGTCCTAATTTAGTTAGCAGTTCACACCTAGTGTTATTAGTCAAGAATTAATGAATCTGCAATTAAAATATAACTGCTCACTGAATGCTTAAATGAATGGACTAGGTCAGATGATAAATATTATAGGAAGAAAATCAAAGACTCTTATTAGAGTTTAGAAAAGCTCCAAGAGAGTTCTGAATATTTAAAAACAATTCAGGCAATAATTCAAATCACAAGGCTGCCTATTAGTTTTCAAGAATTTGCTTAATCAATGCCACCAGATGTCAGTATATCCTGTGTGATTTTGACTGGGTTCTCAAAATCACCCCAAGTTTTTCATTCCAGTTAATGAAAATGATGTAGTGGCCAAATAATTATGGCTCTCTAGAGGATGAGAAATTCTAATCCTCCATGGGACATGTTATGATAGAGGTCTCTTGGTTGAGATGTAAATTCCCAATTTCCCAGTAAATCTCATCACTGAGGATCTTGAAAACAGGAACACCATATTCTGAAAATAGACACAAGGTCATGAGCTCAAGGAGTGTGTTGAGGAATACAAACTTGAACTCAGCGCTATTGGTCAGCTCTAGACCTCTGTTTCTGGGAATGGCCAAGTCCATTGAATTTGATTTTTCCACCAAGGAAATATCTTATTGGCTTTTGGTATTTGAGCCAAAGCAGTTATCAGCTACATAAGTAGAATTTATATTAATGGAGGTGACAACACCTACTGGAAATGTGCTAAGATGTTTACCTGTGTTATCTTATTAAAACAAAAACTAGAGAAAGGAAATGTTGGGAATATCCTATGAGTTTAGTGTGTGTCTCTTTTTCATGATAGAAGGAATTTAAATTTACTTATTAGAATAGAGTTCTCAATCTTCCAGAGTTTTCATTGCAGTTAGTAAAAGTGATGTAGTAGTCAAAAACTTAAGGCTCTTAGTAGACTTGGCAAATTTTTGAGTTTTTATATTATTACTAAGCAACAACTGGTCCATTATTTAAAAGGATAAATCTGGGAGCTTTTTGAGAAGTAGTTAAGACTAAGATCTGAAATTTTATTTATCAATATGCCTTCAATTGTGGTGTATATGTGCATTTATGTAACTATGAACTCTATAGATGTTAAAAGTCCCTGACATTTTGCTAGTTCCCAGGAGAACTGAATTTAACATAAACAAAGTTCACATTGGAACTTCACATTTTGAAAACTTTCGATGGTTATTGTCCTGGGCATGGTCCCTGGGGACGGCATTATGAAGCAGTTCTAGGCTTCCTGCCGTGTGATGAAAAATGCACATTTTATCTAGAAATAAAAGCGTCCTCTTTTATCCTAGAAGTTGATATCACTGTCAGCTTTATGCTTGAAGAGAAATCCTCTGAAATATTAATCTTTAGTAGAAGAGAAATTGTTATAGTCTTGGTTCTTGGAGACAAGAGGAAGAAAAATTCAGCAGAATATCTAGGACTCTACTTATAAAAGACATAAATGTATCTGCTATTGTGTTTGTGCAAAAATAACTGAATTTTTTGGAACATTTATCTGACTTTAAAGTGTTTGTGAAATTTACTAGAAATGGTTCTTTCCCTCCTTGAATGCACATGCATTGTATTATTTCTTTGGTTCATAGAAATGGCTGAACCAAATAGTTAAGCATTCTCATTCTATTGGATAATGTCAAATAGGGAATTTTTAGCTTGATAACATATGTTTTATGACACAGACCCCAAAGTCATTGTATTTGAATATTTGCACTCATGTACCATCATAAAGCCTTAGGAATCAGAATTTTTGTGCTTAGTAACTGAAAGCAGATGCTCCAAAAGTCACTCTTAGACAAATCTTACTTGTCTTTGACTCTTTCCATAAAAAACTCATTTCACAAAATACAGAGAATCCCACCCACTCATCAGGTCCCCGGGCAGTTCCACCATTTACTTCTTAATAATGATAGCTCTACTACACACTTATTTTACTCACTAAAATTGGTTTCCAGGCAATCACTAATCTTCCCAACAGGCTGTTAGACAAGTAGATGGGATATAATTAATGTTTTAAGGCTGAGGAAAGAAAACATGAGGAAGTGGAAGGCATTTCACACACACCATCTCATTTATTCTTTATGAAACCTTCTGAGGTGGGGGTTACCCTCTTTACTTGGCCAATGAGAAAGCCAACCCAGATGGATTAATTAATGTGCTCAAGGTCACTATCTTTTTTATGTATCAGAATCAGGATTTAAATTCAGATCTGTCCAACTCTATAAACTGTGCTCTGTCCAGTGCAAGATGTTTTTGTTTAAATGACTTATCCAAAATTACATATGAGGGATAATAGAATTGGACACAAAATTCCATGTCCATGTTCTGGATTATGTTTGCACAGAATCCTCACAATAAAGCCCAACAGTCAATTCCTACTCCCCAACCAATAACATCCTACTTTTTTTCTTTCTTTTATTGCTAGTCCTGATTTATTCCACATACTCAATATCTCAACTAAATTTCAGATTTCCTTTTTCTTGAAACTTGCATACCACCTTGAGAGGGTCAGTTCATGAAGCACCAAAGAAATAAAATGTAAGGAAATCTCAACAAGGACTACCATTCAAATGTGGTTTTTAACCACAGAGATGTACTATGGATATGATCAGCAAGCTTCTGTGTGCCCATGAATCAGGCCAAGTCGGGCAGGATGAGGGCATGACTTGGCACCTTCACATTGGTTCTGTGCTCCAAATGTTGTGTTCTCCCTCTGTAGCTCATCTTTCCTTCATTTCTTATTCTAGTTCAGTCCATCATTTCCAAAACAGAAGAGAAAGAGAAGAAGAAAAATAAGAGTGTGTATACTCAGATTAGTTTAGTAGTAAGTTATGTGAGGTTGATATTGCCTTAACAAGTAGAGGGTCAAAAAATTGATGCAGTTTAGGGGCTGGGGTTGTGGCTCAGTGGTAGAGTGCTTGCCTAGCACGTGTGAGGCACTGGTTTGATCCTCTGCACCACATTAAACAAACAAACAAACAAATAAATAAATAAAATAAAAGTTTTTAAAAAAGAATGCTTAAGAAAATTGATGCAGTTTAAAATTTAGTCTTGTTTATTCAACATGGATCTCAACAGACTTAGGTGGTACCAAGTTTTTAAACTGACCTCAATTCAATGAAAGCACTGGGAAATGAAACTCTTTCTAATCACATCGTTCTGTTCTGTTTGTTTTTAACTGGGTGATGGAGGCAGTTTCTACTCTTGTGTCTAAATGATGATCTCCTGTGTTTTGGAAAAGTACTAAGATCCTTCTTGGGGCTAATTTGGAACCCATTCTCAAAAAAATTACAGAGTATTGTGCGAGAAAGTCTTCCGAGGACACAAGCACTTGCTGAATAAACTCAGTCTAATGGTCACCATTTTGTTAGTAGTGCATGGAGAACCAGGGAGAGCGGAAAAGAAAGTAACTTCACCAGGGCTGTACTACAAGTATTGTTTATTGCTTTATTATGTGCCAGGAAGGTTCATGTAATTTAAGACACCATCATCATTGGGGTGTTTACTCTTGAATTGGTCCTCTGAGAAGTATTCAATTCTTCACCTAGCCATGATCTTAAAAGTTGTCTTGTAAAAATTCCAACTCTTCTGACACAATGGAAGAGAAGTTTCCATTTTTGTGTGTTTGCATATTCTGTACGTGGAGAAGAGGGTTTACCATAGCTTATCCCTTTTACTAGGTCTTTGGTTATGAATGACCCAAAGCCTGGGTCAAA
>CM053400.1:147300271-147330256 GCA_028644305.1 Xerus rutilus
ACTTCAATAAGCGTTTACAGAAAGTCCATTGTGTTCTAGGCACTGGGGATAAATAAAAATAATGAGTAAGACTTTCCCTCAAAAGAGCTATCTTAGAGACAGAGAAATACATACAACAGAGCAATTGCTTCAAAGTGGAAGTTTATGCAGGAGTTCCCCAATCCAAAAGTAAACCCTGCAATGAGGATTTGGATGTCATTCATTTCTTTGGGAGGTAAACCAAAGAAGAACAATGAGGAAGTGAGAGAGTGAAACTGGGAAGGAAAAGGTTTTACAAGAGTATTAAAAAGTGGGTCAACACTGTGGGCAACTGGGGCTTCATCTTGCTGGGAACCCTCTGAGAAACAGTGTAGAGCTTACTTTGGAACATCAGTGAATTCTTGTGCCTCATTTGTTAAGGGATTCTTCTGGGGAATTAAGTACCTGGCACTTTTGCTGACCTCATGTGAGGATGACATGCTCCTGTGGCTAGAGAAAGTCCTTAAGTCAAGATGCAGATGCTTGAGGAACAAAGCCAAAGACATACAGGAACTGTCCAATACCCTCCAGGTGGTTTCTGGATAGTCCCAGGGAATATGAATGAGGTGCCAACAATATAGGTTACATGGACACAGAAATATGGGCGTATGAGGAGGGTACTGTCAATCAGAAAAATGTTCATCAAGGTGCTATCTGAGCAAGGTTTTGACAGTGAATAAGAGTTCTCCCAGGTGCACAAGTAGAGAAAGTGTTTCAGGCCCAGGGGGCATTATGCACAAGAGTTTGGGGGTGTGAGAAGCATGCTAACATAGGCTCTCCTGGGTAGCTGACTACAGATAAGCCTGAAGGGGAACTAGATGGAGTAAGTTGAGATTGGAGAGGTCTGATAGTATTCCTGTTCTCTCTTTCCATTGTCAAGAGACAAAATCTACAACAAAATGGTGAGAGAGTTTTGTCAGCATTGGCCACAGTGAAACTATTTGGCCATCATGGCCAGTGCTGACAAAAACTCTCTCACCATTCTCTGGATCTGCAATACCCTTCCCACCACACGTACGCAAACTTCTGTATCCATGTGTCAGGTACTGGCTATGGATTTGAAGAACTCTTGGGTGGAGAGGGAAAGAAGTCAACTATGGATTGAGGATTTACAGAAGAGTTTTTAAAGCTTCTATAGATTTGAGTTTCTGGCATCTTGTTTCCTTTGGTTTATTTACTCATTTGCATGGATGGAGAGTTTGTTCTTCCTGAACTTGTCAATTTTATTCTAGTCTGTAGCTGATTCGTGTAGAATAAGGATCTCAAGAAAAATGTGACATTTTCAACTCTTATGAGGAAGTATATGGGGCCCAAGGAAAACAGCCTGTTATTGACAGGAGAAACATGACCCTCACAGAGGAAAAGAGAACAATATGGATTGGGAGACTGACTTCAAACATATGCCACTGTGTTCAAATAAACAAATAACCCAGAAATATCTACAGTGGAGAAAACACAATTCATAAATTATAACGATCACATTTCATCTACGTTTGAGGTGCTGGCCTCTCTGAGTAGTTCCCATAAGCAAGGCCTTCTCCATGAGCTACTGCTAATCCTTAGCTGCAGCCCTTGATGATGTCATTCTCCATTGTAATGTGTTTTACTACATCAGCAAAGAAAAAAGGGAAAAAAGCCAACAGTAAAAATAAAGGGTATTTGGGGGTTATTCTTGTTTATTTAGTTTCCTTCTTAAAAAAAAAAGGCAGCTAGGAACAGAGAAGGGGAGGCGGTCAACAGTATTTAATTATAGCATAAAAATCTTTCAAGAGCTCCATTCTGGCTTCTGTCACAGTACCAGCTTTGTCCTTATGTGTGAGTCAGAGCCACCCAGGGGTCAAGCTTGTGACTGTTGAGAACCACTGTGGCGTTTGGTTATTTTTGTGGAATTTTGGAACACAGCTAGTGTCAGTCCCATCCCTTGAGGCCAGGCAGGGCTTCTCAATACTGACACTGTTGATATTTAGGGCTGAACGATTCATTGGGGAGCTGTTCTGCACATTTTAGGATTTAAAACAAAAAATATATAGATGTATGTACAAATACATACATCTATATATTTTATTTATTTATTTATAGGTGGTGCCAAGGATAGGACCCAGTGCCTCACACGTGCCAGGCAAGTGCTCTTCCACTGAGCTACAGCCCCAGCCCTGCAGGATGTTGAACACACCTCTGGCCTCCATCCACTAGGTGGATCCCAGTAGATATCCCCCTTTCAAGTTGTGACGGTCACAATGTCTCCAGCCATTGCCAACTATCCCTTGGTGGGAGGGGATCACCCCATCTGAGATCCATTGATTTAGGGCTGCAAAATAATTGCTATGGAAGCAAACTTGTTCTACAGAACCTTTCAAATAGATCATTCAATTTTTCTGGTCCAAAGGAAAAAAAGAAGAAACAGGTCTTTTGCCTTTTCCCTCTTTGGTCTACAGTTGTTTTCTTTTAACTTCTAGAGCCTTTTTATTGCCCTGAAATACACATTCCCCTGTAATACTTGGTCTTTATTTGATTTTCTGTCTTCTAGGGCAGATCATAGCTACTAAACAAAACCTAGGATATCTGTGGCTTGGAAAGCTTAGGTGAGCTGATGATCAAACATTTTCAGATACTGAAAGGGAAAAGAAACATTTTTTCATGTCCTTCCTACTAAAAATAATCTAGTGTAAGTGATGTTATTTTTAATTTCCATAAAAATTATGAAGGTTGTAGTCTCCTTAAAGCAAAGAATGTGTTTGGTTTCTATGAGTATAATTGTTCAAAATACTTGGTACATAATAGATGCTCAACAACTGTGCAATGACTATTGGATTGAAATAGATCAACTAGCAGTTAGACTTCAGCAGTCTGAGCCATAGGGAACTCAGAAACAAGCAAGCATTAGTGAGAAGATAAGTCTCCATATTCTTCTCAGTTCAGATCTGTTCACTAAACATTTATCAAGTGCTTGGTGAGAACAGGAACACAGACATAATATGAAAAAGAATAAAAGTCTCACCTCTCGAGGCATTCATGAAAGATGCATTATAGATAATTTCGATGTAAAGAGGTACATTCTGAGACACAGGGACTTAACCAGTTCTGTGGGGGCCCAGTAGAGGGACACCAATCCAGACTTGGCAAGGAGGAGCAGAGTTGTAAGAACGACATCTGGGGTGGGTCAAGGGGCAACCAGCAGGTAGGCATGTGAAGAGAGATGGGGAGTGAAGGACTGAGGTTTCCACCTCCTCTCAGTCATTCATTCAAATTTTTAATCCATCAAATGGATTGATTAATCTACTTATGAAGTCAGAGCTCTCATGATCTAATCATTAAGCCCCACCCTGGGCACTGCTGCTCTGGGGACCAAGTCTTCAACACATGAGCTTTGGGGGAGCATTCCAGATCCGAACCATAACACTTACAGATGCCTTTGTGTTTTTAAATATCTCTAAGCTTACCAAAGAAGTAAAGTTAGTTTCCCTAAAGGACAGAGATGAAGAGATGAGAAAGAAAAGAGGGGAGTTTAGACTTTGAAAGGAAGAGAGGGTTAGTTTATTAGCCTTGGTATCTCCAAGATGGCAAAGTCTGCAAATGGCCTGAGTCAGAAAACTATATTTGTGTGCTGAATACCATGAGTTCAGGAATTCTCATGAAGTTCAAGGCAATGCTAAGATCTGGATAGGAATTGAAAAGGACCAAAAAACCCATGAAGCTACTAATATGTTGGGTAGACCATCCACAAAGCCACTGAAATGTCCCACGGTAAAGTAGAAATTTAGTCTACCTTTAAGATTTGTGAAGTCTTGGCAAGAGAACAAACAGAGGTGCCCCCCTTCTCCTCCCAACCCCAGACCTGTTTCATTGTGAGATGTGGAGCAAGAAGAACAGGATAGGATAAAGCAGGCTTGATTCTCATACTTGTGTGACTCAAGCCAGTAGCAATGTCCACCCTCTGGTAGACAGACCCATAGAGAAGGCCCTAGAAGTGGGCTCAGGACTATTTGGGCAGGCCAGGGTGGCTAGATTCTAGGTACCAGAACATGGTCTTGAAAGAGAAGGCATATGCTGCTGTGGGATTCTCTCCTTGGCCCTCAACTCCTTGTTCCTTAAAGAGCTGCATCTTCTAAAAGATGTAGACCAGGGTGAGAACCCTTGGTCTACATCTAAGGGCAGTAATAACAGGGATTGAGTCAGGGACCTGGTCTTCATTGAGTGAACATGTGTGTTTGTTTCTGGGTGTTTTGTGGGGAGGTGGATAGCAGTGATGATAAATACGGAGGAAATAAATAAATATAAAAGCATATAAGGAAAAAAAAGAGGAAAAAGCAGCTTAATCCAACTCTATTGCCTCAGAACCAAATGAAATGTAAGGTTACTGCTCTCACAGATTGATTATCTGGTTTTCCCTGGTAACCTTAAGTTCCTGCAGAGTTAAAACAAGCCAGCAGAGTGGGACATGCTAGGAGATGACCCACTAAGTGGTAGCTGTCAGCACAAAAAAAAAAAAAAAGAGAGAGAGAGAGAGAGTGAAAGAGACAAAAGAGTCCCCAAATAGAAGAATGCATTAGTTGGGGGTCAGTTAGTGCCAGGGAAAATAGCTCTACATGCCTCCTTAGGACAAAACTCCATTACAGCATGGGACAATAATGAATATGCTTTTCAAAGATTCCATTTTTGGGGAAAAGCATTTGCTTTCAGTTGTCTAAAAATGAATTAATTTAGAGCTCTTCATTCTCTTAACAATTTTGATGCATTGGATGCTACTGCAGTTTCCAAATCAATCTTAACAGACTTTCTGTTGCCTGTCCTCTGGCTCAGTGTCATCTGACCAAGTTTTGGCATTGCTCTCTCTCCTCCTCTCTCTCCTGGAGAATTCCACCTGCCCCTCCACAGTGCTGCACTGCATGGCCCATTTCCTAGTCAGGCAGGATAAAGTCAGACAGACTAATCTAAGCCTGAAAATGAGGCAGCAATTCAACTGTTATGCCCTAATTCACAGGCTCATCATTAAATTATCGCAGTCTCGGATGGAATTTTCAATTCTCAAAACAGCTGGCAAATGGCAGGAACAGACGCTCTCGCTCAGTGGAGTGGCTTCCTCAGGAGCTGTGGAGAAGATAATGGATACCAGCAAGGAAGGTCCAGCTACCCCTGGTCCCCAGCGCCCAATGCTGGAACATCCAGGCTTCCACACTGGAAGCTCGTTGCCATTTAGCAGGAGCTGGTGGGCCTACAAGAGCCCTTGCCTGGCCTTCAAGCTCTCACCTTGGCTCAAGGTGGAATCCCATCACTTCTTGGCTTTGGAGTTTTCTCCTTTGAAAGTCAACCCTAAAAGGAGGAGTGAAGATGGGGACCCACTTTGTTCTGACACTAGGGTTAGCCTCTTTCTCCTGAGCAAGAAGGCATGGTGGACCAGCCTAGCAACCAAGCCATTGTTTAGAGTACAGGTATTATGGACGGGGATTCCAAGTGCCAAATGATTGACTTACAAACAAACTTCAGTAGCCAAGTTTGGGGCCATCTTGTTCATCCATGTATATTTTGTACCTGTGTCTCCCCAAGGCTTATCTGCTGAATCAGCACGAGGCTCTAGGGCCAGGCCTGATCAGAAGGAGGAGATGAGACAAGATGGTGCTAATGGTAGTTGGGGGAGGACAAGAGAGCTAATAGGATCTACAACCCTGCTTCACTTAATTAAGTTTGGCCTAAAGGTTTCTCCATACATAGTGAACTGAGTCCTAACTATGTGTGACAGACTGTGATCAACTCATAAAAAGTGGTGAGTCTCAGCTAATCGCAGCAGCCGAGCTTCAGTCAACCACAGTCAAACCAGATTCAAGTAAGGCAAACACCATGCTTTATCCAATCCAGCTGTCCCTGTACCTCATTTCTGTTTTCCGTACATTGCTGTCCCTGTTCAGTCTGTGAGTGTTACTCAGCCATGTGGAAGTCCCGGCGTCACTCTGAACCTATTCTGGTTCTGGGGGCTGCCTGACTCACAAATTGCTCCTTGCTCCATTCCACTCTGTTGAATTTAATATGTCTGAAGTTTTATTTTTAACAACTCTATTCTGTAGTATCAAGTACTTTGAAACTAGCCTGCCATTTAAAGCCTCTGACTATTCTGTGAGTAGGAATTGCTAGCACTCTTTTAGAGATAAGGAACTCTTAGGAGAAATCATGTAATTTACCCCAGGTCACTAGAAGGGAGGTCAAAGAGCCAGAATTCTAAACTCAGCGCATGTTCTAACCAGTATGGACCAGCATCTCTTGTTATGCATTTGAGGTATTTATTCTTTGTACTTTGAGAGCTCAATTGTACTTGGTCATCCATAGTACAGCACTAATCTTGTCCTTTGATTCTAACAATTAGGATCTGTTTTGTTCTCTATAATCAGTTTCCTTCCTTGTTTTAGGTCCTTCCGGTAACTATCCTTCCCTAATTCCCCTGCACTGGGTGCCTGTAATGCACAGGACCTCCCTCCTTCCTCTCTCCCTCCTTCCCTCCCTCCCTCTTTCTGTGATGTGTGTGTGTGTGTGTATCTGTGTGTGTGTGTGTGTGTGTGTGTGTGTGTGTTTCCAGTGCTGGGGATCAAATCCAAGGCCTTGAGCAGGACAAGAAAACTATACCAGTGAGCCACATTTCCAACCTCTGAACCTCCAACCTTCATTTCTATAGGACAAAAAAATTATCTGGGTACTTCCCATGAGTCCCAGCTACTGATTGGGTCCCCTGCCACCTATTTCTAGATTTATGGACATGTATCACTTTCTTTTGCCCCTGTTTCTGACCACCTGCTTACCTGATCCACACACACTCTCTGACCTCTACACATTCTCTTCTAGGCTCACCAATAAGCTTTTGGGCATCCCCAGTCACTATGGAATGCCTCATTAACTCATTCCATCTGTCCCTCAGGTTTAAAACACTCCAGGAACAGGAGTATTTGGAAAAACAACAACAACAATAACCTATAAATAAGACCGAATTTTCTTCAGTGGGTGCCAGGGAGGCCAGACCACGCGTTTCTGCTTCTGCCATTACCAGGGCCATCCCGGTTTTCCCTTAAAGGCCTGCCTTTTGGAAGCCTTGCCCACCCACTGTGTTGGCAATTAATGATCTTGGCCAGCCTCTTAGGCCCCATCTCATCACTACCACTGACTCCAGGGGCTCATTTGAAAGTGTTCTCAAATGCATTTTCCATCATTGATTAAATAGATAAAGAAGGAGTGCTTTATTCATTAGTAACTCTCCCTTGGATTGACTTCCGAGAAAAGCATTCAGAGCAAGGAAAGAACACAATTCCCAGGAATCCTGAACAGCTACCCCTGTCAAGAGCAAGGAAGGACAGGGAAACATGGAGCCACTAGGTCTTGCAGCTTTCCTGGTGTGGTCTGCTAGTGCGCTAACCCCTGCAGCAACTTCTGGTGGGGTAGCAAGGCCTAGAGTAATGACAGTAGAGAGAATCAAGTGTGAAAAATACGCTCAGGAAGGATGTCAGGGAAAGTTTCAGAGAAGGTTGAGACAGATGGATACTATGGGGTAGCCTTGGAGTAGAGGGAATTAAGAGTCAAAAAACTAATTATACCTGGTATTGCCTAGGACTATACATTGATCCCCATCTCTAAGAGATACAAGGAAAAGCCAGTGTGCTCTGGAAACTACTTTCAGTTTCTAAAATATATTTCCTTTGAATGTGAATTTGAAAGGAGACTGGGTCATATAGAATTCTAGAACCATAAAAACCCCATTTGGACACTGTCCTGGGCCACTGAAGAACACAATTCTTTCGTAAATCGTCTCGGAGGTCTTCGGGAGGGCACTATTTCCATCTGGAAATAAAGTTTACCCAAATTTGACCACATTTTCTAATGCCACTACCCTCCTCAGCTAGAAATCCCACTTCCTCCCTTGGATCCCTGTATCTCTGGTTCAAAAGAAATAGTAATATTTACCTATGGCAAATACTCTGAGAATCCCCACAAAGTCAAGTTGCCAGGAAAGACCAACAGCCCAAGAAGGAGAAAGAAGGGGAATTATGCTCAGCATAGTTTAAGTATATTCCTTCCCCAAGGGCTTGTCGTGCTCTTGGCAAATGGCCTGGGTGTGTTTCAAGAGTAAGCAAGACAAACTCAGGTGGGAAAGGCAGTCCAGCTGGAGCTGAGTAGGAAGCTGGGTGCTTCAGGATCCATTTGATCTCATCACCTACAAGGAGAATCCCATCACCTGCAGGACAGTGGGAATCCTGAATTCCATCTCCAATGTTATAAATGTTTTAAAAAATCTGTCAAATATTTTGAGCTCCATGGAGACATGAAATGTTGGAGCCCAGAGTCCTTGGTCTATGTGAGAATATGTAAATAGACCATTTTAGTTTAAAACAAAACAAATACCCAAACAGTATTTTGCAAGTTACTGAACCTGATGTGGCTTAAGATCTGGGGATGCTGGATCTAACAAGGTACATCCAAATTTCTGCAGGTCCTCTTGACTCTGATAATGGAAAATGAGCAGAAGCAAACAATGCAGCCCTGTCCTCCCTGTCCGACCCCGGTTTGGTGTCAACTGTACTCCTTGACTTCAGCACCTACACTGTAGGCACCAGGTAAGTCCCAGTGTTTTCCTTTGTTTTTTTTCTTAGTAGATATTCATGCTCTCCGCTCCCCTTTCCTATTTTTGGTCAGTCTACGGCTTTGCCAATGAGAAAGAGTTCCTCTCAAAATAGTGGATGCCAGATACAGGATTGGGAGAAATGGTGGTGGTGGCAGCTGGGAAAAGGCTACTGAACAAATAATTGCCTGAAGGTTGGGGAAAGAATCCTCTGAAAAGATTTGAGAGAACAGTATCGGATGCTGACACAGAGCTGGAAATCATGCCTGTTCTGACCAGGCACGAAAGAGGCAGGTAAACTCAAGCACTATTGAAAATATTTGCAAAAGACGCATCTGATAAAGAACAGTTATCCAAAATACACAGAGAACATTTAAAACTCAACATTAAGAAAACAAACAGCCCAATTAAAAAATGGGCAAAAGATCTGAACAGATACCTCACCAAAGAAGATAAACAGATGGCAAGTAAGCATATGAAAAGATGCCCAACATTTTGTGTCATTAGGGAACTGGAAATTAAAACAATGAGATACCACTGCACACTGAGGAGAAGAGTCAAAATCCAAAACACTGGGAACACCAAATGCTGGCAAAGGATACGGAGCACCAGGATCTCTCATTCACTGCTGGGAATGAGAATTGGGACAGTCGTGAGGAAGACACTCTGTCAGTTTCTTAGAAAACCAAACCTACTCTTCCTATCATATGATCCAGCAATCATGCTCCTTGGTATCTACCCAAAGGAGTTGACAACCTGTGTCTCTACAAAAACCGGCACACAGATATTTATAGCAACGTTATTCATAATTGCCAAAATTTGAAAGCAACCCAAGATATCCTTCAGTGGGTGAATGGATAAGTAAAATGTAACACATCCAGACAATGGGATATTATTAAGCTAAAGAGAGTTGGATTGTCAGCCTTAAAAAGACAAGAAGGAGCCTTAAATCCATATTACTAAGTAAAAGAAGTCAATCTGAAAAGGCTACGTACTGTTTGCAGCCAACCATACGACATTCTGGAAAAAGCAAACTATGGAGACAATAAAAAGATCAGGGGCTGTCAGGGGCTGGGGAGTGGAGAAATGCAGAGCAGAGAGGATGTTGAGGGTTGTGAAGACACCGTGTACTAGAATGATGGGTACATATCATGATCTGTGTTCAAACCCACAGAATGTACAGCATTAAGAGTGAACCCTAATGTAAGCTGCAGGCTTTGGGTGATGATGTCGCTGTGAGTAACAAATGTGCCACTCTGGTATGGGGCGTTAAGTGGGGGAGGCTGTGCATATGTGGGGGCAGAGGGCAGATGGGAATCCATTCCTTTTTGCTATGCATTTCAAACTTCTCTAAAAAATAAAGCTTATCTTTTAAAAAGCAAGAGGATGGAAAGAGACACCACGTGAAACACTAATCAAGATGAAGCTGGAGTGGGCATATTAATGTCTGACAGTAATTTCAGAACAAATGATATTATGAAGGACATGCAAGGCTATTTTATAATAGTGTGGTCAGTTCTCCAGGAGGAAAAAGGACATCTTGTACCTGGGAATACGGATCAGAATGACCAACTCTAGTGTTTTTAAATAATGCAGGTCTTTAAAGAAAAAAAGAAAAAACACTTTGAGCATTTAGAAAAAAGAGCATGTGGCATAAAAGAAAAAGAACATTAGATCATTATCATACTTTTTTGACAGTAATGCTTTGTGCCAGGAGAAAATGGAGTATGTTCAAGATGCTCAAGAAAAGAAAATATGAGCCAAGGATTGTGTATTCAGAGAAACTGACTGTCAAGTAGAAAGGCTACAGACATTTTGTGAACCAACACTTTAGGGAAACTGGTCCCATAATCCCTTCCTAAGAAATCTCCTAGAGAAAACTCTCAGACAATCCAAGCAACTAGAGAGACACCCGTGAGGAGAATTAAATAGACAGTTACTTGTGAAACCAAGACTGCACGAGGTCCAACGAGCTCTATTTTCTGACAGCTTACATAAACAGAGACTGTATTTTAAAATGGGAATGGAAAGATCGTATACAAAAATGGTTTAAATTTTTTTTTCATCATAATATTGGTAGGATTAGTATCATTATTCTGGGTCTGCTGTGCATGTGATATGGGACAGAACAAATGAGTAATCATGGAATATTCTAATTCTATCATCCCCTCTTGATGTGGAAAAAAGGGGGATACAGATTTAAGAGGCTAATGAAAACTCTCTAATCAAATGCATATATATACAAATGCATTATTATATGCATTATTATCATGTGCTCTCTCTCTCTCTTCCTCTCCAGCCCCCAGATCTGTCCACTGGAAAGGCCTAGAAGCAATGATTAATGATCAATCCAGTAACAATGGACATCTCTACACTTAAACTGTTGTTAGGAGGTTATTTCATACTCAAAAGAAGCAAAACTCCCCCAGAGAAATGCAGCTGATTCTAAATCCAAGACAAGAAATGCACAAAATGAACAATTTGCTATACCAGTTAACAAGGCAGTTATCAAAACTACTAGGTAGTTATCAGAACTACTATGACAAGAGGGCTCAGGAGCCAACTTGTAGAGAATCAGAAGAACCAGTGGAAGACAGGAAAATTTTAACTTCAATAATGATAGTAATTTCAGTGGTTTGAAAGCCATTGCCTATGTTTAAATCCAGAGTTCTATAATAGTGTTTAAAATGTTTAAAAGGAGAAATAGTCATCTACAGAGGAGGTAGGCTTTTTATTTAACCTGCTTTTCTTGTACCTTGAAACTACACCTTCAGGTAACCAAATAATAGATGAGAGCAAGAGCCAGTTTATAAAGGTATCTGAATTGATAAATGAATATTGGCATATTGCTGATCTGCAATTCCTGATGAATGAACAATTATAGGTATATATATGTATAGAGGCCAAAGGAACCAGGAGGAGAATTATGGGATAGACTGCACTTTGTTGTCCTGTAGGCAGACAGAAATGATAGTGACCACATCTCCCCAAGCCAAGATGAGTCAGAGACAAAGTGGTAAACCCAACACATCAAGATAGGATCTTGACATCATTCTCTTTCCCAGTCCCCTCCTGGAGCTCTGCCCTCCCAGAAACTCTCTACATTAATTATAATAATGAGAACTCCAACAGTAATTCCTGTATTGGCCAGGTGCTTTCTGGTTTGATGAAGAACCCAGATAGCTCCTAGATAACATTGGGTAAAGAGGTTTACTACAAGGATACATGGAAAGGACATGACCTCCAAAATGGTGCCCCATAATGCTCCCAGAACTTCCAAGTCAGGTGTGTACAACAGAACCCATGGAGATATGGCTCCATAGCTCAATTCTCTTTGGGGAGAGAGCCTAAGCCTGTGTGACTTCCTTCTCTGTGTGAGGTGCCATCCCCAAGGAGGCATCTGATTGTGTTTTTATGGTCTTTACATTTTTTTCTGGACAGAAAGACTCAACTAGACAGACTTTCAAACCAGCTCTCTTTGGAGTCTGAATTTCCTTATGTCTGGTCTACCTAGGGTTGTCTTGATTTGGGTCCTGATTCCTAGTTGAATTAGTTTGAGCCAGGTTAACAGAGCTAACTTTTTTTTTTTTTTTTTTTTTTTTGGAGCTACCTAGTTGGAGCCCAGGCAATTCCATGTAGGAACAGCTTTTGGGAGTGGTTTTTTGCATCTCACTCATCTAGGGACTAAGCTCTCGCCCTTAAGCCTTTTGAGAAGTCTTAAAGAAAGAGGGTACACGTTTCTCCCTTTCCTCCACCAGCAGCCAGGAACAAGAAAATGGTGGTGCTTCTACAGCCATCTCAAAACATGAAGGTAAGATGTTCTAAGTGATGGTAGACCAGAGAACTGGGTGGCGAAGGCGGTACTTCAATGATTTCGTTGAGCTACTGTGGCTGGCCTCAGGTTGCCTACCTCCAGACTTATTTTATGTGAGATAAATAAGCCACAGTTACTGGATGAGTGGGATGGGGTTCTGTTATAAGCAATTGAACATTTTCTTCATTATCATAACCTCTATGTTTTCTAATCTGTCAAAATAGACTAATCCTGAGTTCGTTCCCCTAATGACATCACCTAACCTGAAAAACATATTCACCATAGAGTGGTTATGATCTCTAATAGTACCAGGTGTTAACTTTTCCAAGAGTCAATATTCTAACAGGAATCTTCCACTCAGTGCCCTTGACCTAAGTAATTACTGTCTGTGGTTAACACTTTCTTGCGTATGCAGCATTCATTCTCCCTTGCCAACAGAGTTGCCAATTTCATTCTGATATCAAGTATCTGTGTGCTAAAGTGAAGCTGAGATTCATATTCTCTCTCTCTCTCTTGCTCTCTCCATGTGGTTTCTTCTGCCACAAGCCTGGCTCATTTTTCTTGCCCTGCCATTCAATTTTCTTGGTGTCTCCATGCATATGGCATAAAATGGCTTCACCAAAGCTCCCAAATTGACGTGTGGCATACAGAGAAGCTGTTTCTGACTCAGAATAATTTCTGGGAGAAAAAATGCTGTTGGCTCAGCTTTAGTTAAGTGTATTCCTTTGATCCAATCTACTGGCCCAAGGAAGGCCTGTGTAGTACCTCCTGTGACAGCAACTGCTAGGGCCACCCCCATGAGGAAGTAAAGTGAGTGGAACACTCAGAGTAGAAGTTCAGGGCCTGGGCAGACACCCTAAGAGTGTTTATTACAAGCCTGATTGCAGTCAATTCCCCGTGGCTTCTTGGTCCCTATGGCTACCCCTGCCTCAAGACTGTGATATAACTGAGCATGAGGTCCAGAAAGGCCACTGGCTTACAAAGATACTGCAGAAGAACATCCACAGTTAAGTAGGTATGATGGATATAATATCCATCAGGGCTGTCCTCCAAGATTTTCCTGCTATCTGTCTTCTGGGAAGGTAGGAGTTCATTCCCTGTCCCCACCTCAAGGTTGGGTGGCACCAGATGACCAGTTCTGGTGAACTGTGAGCATTTAATTACTGGAGAAAGGCCATTTAATTACTGGAGAAAGTCCTTTTTTTCTGCCATGATCACTGACAATGTTGCAGAGGGTGATTCTCCACCAGCTGTACTATATTGTGGACATTAAAATGCAATGAACCTACAGTATTCATGCAGTATAAGAAAGAAGTCCCTGAGATCTGAGGTACTTGTTACTGCAGCACATCTACCCTATCATAGCTAGTATCCTGAAAACTGGGCTGGGCTTAGCAGCATTTCTGGAAAGAGACACTTGAATACTCTAACTCACAGCACCAAGTTTGTCACAGAGATTCTTCTTCCCTTCTAAATATGCTAGGTCTACTATGAATCCTTTGTCCCTATCTCATTAAAGAAAGGGCTATTTCCTAGTAGTGATACCATCAAAGAGCAATACAGCCAGGAGCTTCTTTCTTGCTTGGCTGGGGGTGGTGCCCAAGGGGTGCTGGACACATGGACACAATTTTGTTAGAGGAGTTTAACGCTCAATCCAGCCTCAGAGAGGGCTCTCTCTTTGCCGAAGCTTGACCTGGTTTTCAGAAAAAACAGGGCTCAGTGCAAGGAGTACAGCATAAGCCCAAACTACCAGGTAAAGATCCTGATGCTGACTCCAGTCCTGCAAAAGTCATGGAAGAGAGGCTTAAGAGTCTGGAAAACTGAATTGCAAGGCCTGGGTGCTCCAGCACATGCAGATTCCAAATGTGGGAATGCTATGTGATGATTTTATGAAATATAAAAGTCAAATGAATTTTTCATGAAGAAGTTATCTTCCCAAGATGCAATAATGGAAAATTCCTTTTAAGAACTGGTGTTTAGACCTCACAAAAATGCGCGGCAAATTGCATTGTGATTTATTTGTCAATGTTTTTATAGGTTAGGCGTTACTTTCTACCCCACAGCTGGAGTCAATTTTTAATATTTAAAAGTGGAAAGAAAGCAAAACCTAAACACATCCAGAGCTGTCTGTTTTAGATTGAGCTTTTCCCAAACAGTGCTGTTTAGAACTGAACCCTGAGCATGGTCGGTCAGCAGCCAGCTGGCACTTACTTCCCTGCAACATAGAATTAAAATACCTGGGCCTGGGCAGATTACATATAAGACCTCCTAAATTGTAGTTGGTGGGTCTGGTGTTTATAACTGATTTCAAATGCACGTAGCCTGTCTGCCCTCTCAATTGAAGAAGAAAAGACTCTTCAAACATTTTATTCTGGGTTTCCCTTCATGTCCCAAGCTCGAGGTGCCGTGAACATGATTTCCAAGTCCAGTGGCTTCTGGCCTCATTAGATGGCAGGTGAGCAGGGATCCCACAGTACAGTGTCCCTGATGATTTCCCAACATGCCACCCAACTGCAGAGGAACAAGCTGGTTCTTCCGGACTTAGACTCCCATGAAATGTGGTCTGGAAAATACCCAGGGCCCATCTTCCCAGGCTTCCAGGTAAAACCACTGTGCTGGCCTTGTATGTAGGTTCTCGTGACAAAGATTGAAATCACAGAAGAAATGAAGCCTCAAAGTTTAATCCTGTTTCCTTGGACCAAGTCTCCAGGCCCTAATGAAGGCCTCATTCTGTTAAGTGACAAAGAGTTTACAAACCAAGATTTGGCTTCTGCATATGGAACCCCACAGAACAGTGTTCCCAGAGCACAGCATTCATACCTCAGTGCACAGCACATCAGACTTCATGCTCAATTGTAGCCTCCATTGCTGAAGCCTTACGGCTGGCACTGGCAGTTGCTAAGGCAGCCATGTGTGTGCTTACCAACAAAGGATTCAGTAACACACAACATCTGGAGGGAGGAAAAACAACTCTAATTGTGACAGACACAATCCCTTTGGGTAACATGGTGGATACCCTTCCTATGGAGGGGGTGTTTCTCCTTGCCCTCTCCTATCCACTCCCTCTTGATCATTATGGAGCCAAGACCCACAGGAGGAGTTGACCTATTTCCAAATGTGTGCGTTGGTCCAGTTGAGTCTGCCAGGGGAGGCTCTTGAGGCTGCTGAAAACGTCCCCCAGTTGGGTTTCAAGAAGCATCAGCCACTTCATAGAGACAAGCCTCAGGTTACAAGGAGCCTCAGCAAACCATGAAAATGTCAGATGTGCAAGCATTTTGGGCTCAGCCTGAGCTACTGTGGCCTTTCCCTAGGAACTGTGCTCAGGGTTCTCAACAGAAACACCAACCTCAAGAAAACCCCTTCGATAACCTCCCACCAGTCCACAGCATCAACCACTGAAGGGAAGGGGAAGGGTAATGAGTAATGATTATTCTCCCATCACAAAAGGATTTCTTGCCTCACAAAAGGATTTTCTACGGATTTCCTTTTAAAAGTGCACACCCCAAGAATACTGACCATATGATTCATTTTAGGCGAAAATCTTCAGTAACACACCCAATGCATCAAGCATGGTACACAGGCAATTGCGACCGAAGTGCAGCAGACCTGCCCGCCAGCAGGGGGAGCTCTTCCCCCGGTTCAGGCCGCAATCGCAGGTCTCAGTCGCCCATTTCGCTGCTCAATTAAAAAAAAAGCATGCCGAGGATTAAAGAGGGAGGAGTCTGTACAGAACCTGCTGTCCAAAAAGAAAACAGAGGGCAATGGGGAGCCACTGAAGGATTATCAGAGCTGTGTGGCTTTGTATTGAGGCATCTTGTATTTTTCGCTCAATGTCTCTAATCTCTTTGAGGAATTCATTTTCCAGAATAGTGTTCTGTTTTCAGCTTCTCATAAAATGCACCATGATTCCGTGAACCAAGCACTTTCCAGGGACTAACGACAGGTTCAAGCTCAGGGAATGTTTCTCAGGAAATGTATAGCTTTGTTTTGTTGGGGGCAATGGGGATGGGAGGCAGGTGGGAGGCAGAAATGCCATCATGTTATGTTCCCTTGGAGCTTCAGTCCTTGAAACAAGCAGTTTGGCACTGAAAATGGTGCTGTTAGAAAGTTAATGGGCAAGACATTCTGTCAAAGGGGTTGTTCAGATAAGCATCAGGAGAAAAGTACACTGTTCTAAGTTCATCTGCATCCAGGAAACCAAGAAAAGCACAGCCACCCCTGAGCTGGACCGCGGCACGCACACAAACACACGCATGGAATCCAAACACTGTCCAGAGACCAACGGCTCACAGAAGCAAATGAAGAGTGACTTTTCTGCAGAAAGAGCTGGGGAAATGGTATTTCCTTCCTGTGCCGAGGAACAAAGTCATAATATTCTCAGGGAGACATGAGCTCCCAAGGGCAGCGCTGGGTCACCAACCCTTTCTTTACTCCTGCTGACTGTTGATGGTAAAAGCACAAGTCTTGACTTCAGAGATGCCAAAAGGCAGAGCAACCCAAGGCAAAGTGACGAAAAGGGGAAATAAGTGTTTTTCTCGAACACTTTATACCAGAATCAGGCCACTGTGTTCTCCCTGAGTGACTGTAGCGGTGTCTCCTCATGGTTTCTACCTCTGCTCTTCATATCCTTCTCCAAGGACCCTCCATAATGCAGCCAGGAGGATCTTTTTAATCAGATCTATTCAGAATCCTTTGGTAGCTTCCCACTGCTCTCAGGATAAAGCGCCAGCTCTTTAAGTTCTGAAGCCCTCCCACTCTCGTCTCTGAGACCCCTGAGTCTTAGCTCTTGCTTGTTCTCAGTTTTGCCTTTTCTGCTCTGAAAATCTCATCGCTCCCTTCATGTGTTGTGTCTTCAGTGGCATAGAAAGGGTGGATGGTGCTGGGGCATTGTAATGTACCTTACATCCTTTCTCCTGGCACTGGCTAGATGTTACCAGAATCAGCCCTTTGAGGAGCCCTCAGAGACTAGGATGTGTCCTCTTTTGCTCTCTTCTTGGCTCTGCCCCTGTTTGTTTTTTACCCTCTGGGTCTTTGCATGTGGCTGGTGGCTCTTTTCTCATCCCTTCCCTTTTCTATTTTATCTTTCATATGTTGGGCTATAAAGTATTTCATCTTGGAAGCCTTTCCTATCCTCCCCCTAAGACTGGGAAGGACACTCCTGTGCTCTCTCCCTCTTCCATGTCACCACATGCTTTTCCTCTGGTACCATTTGCATGCTGTGTCTAACTACCCATTGACCTATCCAATGACTCCTCTAATTACTGTGAGCTCTCCAAATGTGGTACCTTCTCCCCTACTGTGTCCCTATCCCTAGTCTAGAACCTGTCATATAAAGGAGATCAAAAAATATTTTCTGGGCTGGGATTGTGGCTCAGTGGTAAAGCGCTTGCCTCGCATGCGTAGGTGCTGGGTTCGATCTTCAGCACCACATAAAAATAAAGATATTTGTGTCCATCTACAACTAAAAAAAATTTTTTTTTCCTAAATGAACATACTCCTTACAGATTGTCAAGACTACCTTGACTTTCAGGGCCAATTTTTCTGGTCAGGTAAGATTGATTATTAGTGATGCCACAGCTTGACCTGTGATTGATGCATCTTGCTGTCCTGGTTTTACTGTAAGGAATACGCCTCCTTCTTTGAGAGCTAGTGTGCGTGTGAGCGCTCTCTCTCTCTCTCTCACACACACACACACACACATACACACACTTGTATAATCTTAATATTTTATGATGTAGCCATTATTTCTGGATATAAGGGCATCATCTGTGTTTAACTGAATGCTCGGGCAGAGTAGGCAAAGTTAGTGGTTCACGTGGCTTCCAGCATTTAGAAAGCTTTGTTAACAGGCCAATTGGATTAGGGCTATCCAGGGCTATGTGCTCTCAACTTACTTTTATGCAAAATAATGCAAGTAAATAGAGGCCAGGGATCACTAAAACATTTTCCAGGGCTACTAGAGGTAAAGTAAATATTCAGCTTACTCTTTTACATCCTCCATACCTATAGAACCCAGACTCTGCAGGCGAATGAATCAGAACAAGGTCAAAATTGGATTTTGTCCATCTGCTAATCTGCTGTTTTCAGACTCCAGCAGGCTCAGAAACCTGTAAGATGTGTACAACCCGTGTATCCGAATACATCAACACCCCCTTCCCAACCAGAGTGGGTGACAGAGATTATATGCCTGCAGAGATGGCCAACACCTTTGGAGGCTGCAGAGCCTCTCAGGGAGAGCTCTACATGTTCTGTATTCCGGGTCCTACCGCCTTGTCGCCTGAGGAAGAGAGACAAATGGCTGCAGAAAGAAGGATGCAGTGCTTCTTTCTGAAACTGGCAGTACCCCCTGTATCTAGGATGGTATGGTCAAGGGCACAGGCTCCAGGGATAGGCTGTCTGCCACTTCCTAGCTTTGTGAACTCTGGGAGTCTATTAAACTCTCAGTGCCTCTGTGTCCTCAGCTGAGGAATGGGAATAATAACAATACCGACCTCTCAAGCTTGTCGAGAGGAGTAAATTAACTGAAAAAGTGTTTAGAACAGTACTTGACACAAGTTAAGCATTACAGTAGTGCGAGCTGTTTTGTGATCTTAACAAGAAGGGTGAACAGACTTTCAGATCCATTTGCAGTGCCTCAAATCCTAAGCATTCAGCACCCCACCTCTGGCTCCCTAGCTGTGTTCATAATGCCAGAGCAGCATACCTTGAGTAAAAGGTGTGGATTTCACTGGAACATCAGATGCTTTGACTCCTGGCATGCTGGCCTCTCTGGAAGGGACCTAGAAATTAAGTGATTTTGCTGGTCTGATCAGGCTGGAGCAGGATGTGGGGACAGGTCTTCAGAACATGGCCTGTGGTTTCAGGACAAGGAACCACAAGTGAGCTCTGTTGCTTCTTGGATCAGGTCACACAGCATCTGAACTCAAGCCAGTCCCAAGGGTTTAGTGATCTCAGCTTAGTCCTTGCTGCCAACCTGAGTCCTCTGTAAGCTGGAATTGGCTTTGTAGACGCTGCACAAGCTCCTGGCAGAGTCAGTTGGGCTGGATTCCAGGTGGCAAATGTCCCTCCAGGGAGGATTGTGCAAAAGTGTTCCTTCCTCACAGGAGGAAAGTAGGTTGACCCAGGCAAAGATGTTCTCAGAAGACAGTAAAGTGCCTTGGGGGAATTCAGACACCCCCCCCCCATAAGTCAACAGACTCCTTCAGAGAAAGGTGAACCCTGATGAAGGTAGCTTGGTAGAAGCAGGAAGTACTCAGGTTGGGGCTCTTCACTGGAGCCAGCAGTGACAGACTGGGTGGCAGTTGCATGTGAGGGGAAGACAGTGGGCTCAAGAACAACTCCAAGGCTTTTTTGGAGCAACTTAGTGGTTGATGAAACCACTGTCTGCACCTCCCTTCCAGGCTCAGCTGGTGGAGCCTCCTCTATCATTCTGTTCTTCAAAGCTCCCCTGCCCAGAGGTCAAGACAGACCCACTTTCCTTTAGAAGATCCAGGGTGATGGGAGACACACTGGGACACCTTTCACTGAAATCAAGTCTGCATCCATACAGCATCTAGCTGGTTCCCAGGTGAGTTGTTGAATTATGTCCATCCTTTGTGAGACGCAGGCAAAGGCTGCATACAGAAGGGGAACATCACTTTCTCTGCCTCCCAGAGTCCTGCAGTGCAGCTTTAGAAGTTGGGGTAAAAGGGAGCAAAAGGGTATTGCTTCCAACTGAATCATTACCACATCATCATGGCCAAGCCCAGGGCTGTGCGGGTGAGGAGACTCCCTTCATTTCCTCGGCCGGATCTCTTCTCTTTATCCTTCCTTAGACCAAGGAGAATAGATACTCTTCAGGTCTAATTTGGGACAGCAAATTCTTTTTGCAGAAAATCACTTCAGATCTGATAAGAGTTAGCTATGTTTCTAGAAAGCTCCTATACAATCATTATTGGTGATGTTCTCTCTCTCACACACACACATATACACAGTTTTGTTTACAGTCCAAAAGAGGCACATATATTCTGAATACATACTCCACCCTCATCACAAACAACTGTAAAATTCTAAAAATGTACACATGCTTGTAAATAGATCACCCTTAAATGGAGCAGGATCTCTGAATACCCCATGAGTCATGCAGCTAAAATGTCCCCTGGGGAGCCCGACTTGGCAGCACACATTTTCCTATTAAAAAATTGAGTTCAGAGCTTTCCATGGCACCCAGCTGAATTGCCAGGAAGGGCTCATCTGCGTTTGGGGGGGAAATCAGTGGTCAGGAAACCTGTGAGGCCAAGTCCTATGCCCATCACATGAAGGAAACACTCCCTAAGATTCACATAAAGGGGGGATTCATGCTGCAGGAGCAGAATGAGCAGCAGACAAGGAAAAAGGGACCCTGGTTCTAGTACAGCCTCTGCCCTCGCTGGGTTCCCCTAGGGAACGTGTCTACCTTCACTGGGACTTTGTTTCCTTGTCTCTGCAAGGAAGAGGCTAGACTAGATTAAATTGAACAACTACCGAGTGCCAGATAGTTGAAGGAGCAGTGTGTTATGGAAATGAAAACTGATGACAAGGGATCCAAAATTCAGACCCAGTTCTCAAGGAACATGCAGATTCACTCTCTTCCAGATTCAGGAGGCTGAGGCGGGGTGGGGGGTGGGGTCCCATCTAAGCCCTCCCTGACTTGAGTACCTCAGGTTGGGAGAATGTCACCACAGAAATATTACAGTGAAAAGAGCACCTGTGAACACTTTCTCTCCTTCTGCTACTGGCCAGGGCTGAACTACAGAACCTCTAAATTCAAACACCCCACCAAACACTAGAAATGTGCTGATGGAGACATGAGAGAACCACAGGGCCAGGACGTGGCTCTGGCCTGAATTGTTCAGCAGTTCTTTCTCTGTCTCAGTCAAGTCAAGCAGACCTCAGAGAAGCCCAGAACGGAAAGAAATCTTAATGAGTGTCACTTGGTCTGCTGGAGGGCCACTGGGGGAGGCAGCCAGCCTGGGGTTCCTGGAGGTATCTTCAGCCCTCCACCCCCAGAGGCATCTGCAGACAGACTGGAGCCTGGTTAGGAGGACAAGCAGCTCCCCAGGCAGCCTCAGGCTGAAGGGTGGTCTTGGCGGTAGGATCCTGCAGATGCTGAATCTCACCCACAGTGCTTCTCCTTCCCGGGCCTGCTTTCCATCAGCCGCCTGCTTCTTTCCACATCTGCGCACTCAGCAACCATGGCTACCTACAAACTCCTCGCTTGGAAGAAACAGTTGGGACTTTTTAGCCTCTGTCAGCACTCCCTCCAGTCCCACCGTGAAGCCCCTGTCCCCCATTCTGCTCCTCACACTAGGTCTCACATATGTGTCCTGCCAGCCTCTTTCCCTAGGGTCTCAGCAACAGCTCTGATTCCAAGCCATGTTATTTTTCCTTCTCTGGTTTCCATTTCCTTAACAGTGACCTTTCTCACAGAAGGTGGACCAGTCTCTCCTGCTCTTCCAAACAAAACGGACTATTGCTCACTTAACTGCATGACTAGGATTCTTCCAGCTTTTAGGCTGCTTATTCTCTTTTTGACTCTACCCCTAGGGCCAGATCTGTTCTCTGTCCTGGAGGGTGGGGAAGGGGTGGACTTCTATGGACTACATCTCCCATGATGCCTTGTTTCTGACTTCCTGATGGGTTTAGCCAATGGAAGGTACCCGGAAGAGGTTAGTGCTGGGAGGAAAGTGTCAGGGTATTTTTTCCCACCTGTTCCCCAACCTCTGCCTTCTTTTTATTTATTTTTATATAAATATATATATACACATACATACATATATATATATATATTTTAGATGTTGGTAGACCTTTATTTTATTTATTTATTCATATGTGGTGCTTCACACATGCTAGGCAAGTGCTCTACCACTGAGCCACCACTCCAGCCCCCCAACCTCTGCTTTCTTGATGTGGTCTCTGATTTTAGTGGAGGTCCTCTATGACTCCAGTTGCCATCAGGTATCCCTTTCTCCAGAGTTTCAGTTTTCACTAGGCCGTAGTTACACTGTTCCTTCCCCTTCTCCCTTTAGTCTTAGTCCTAATGACTGGCCTCCCTCTTGCTGATTCCTAAGTGCCTCACCAACCATGTGTGTCCCCATAATCCTGTCCATAACTGTGTAAATAGTCCTTTCATTCTCATTTTTGAGACTCCCAGGGTGAATTCTATTTCCTGTTGTCGCCACACTGATGGAATAGTCCTCCACCTTTTATTTCAGAGTTTGACTTGCTGCACTTTTGGAAGTTATATAATTTATTTCTACCAAGATCACTGTAGTGGTTGCTCTGCTTTTAATATAATGCACACTATAAGTTCTACAAGGACTCTAGAGAAGTTAAATGCCTTGATAAAGCCAATGAGCCCCAGGAAGAAAAGGCATTCTCTCAGAAACAAGATAAAAAATCCCCCAGAACAGCAAGAAGATGCTCCTGTGATTTATAGCATCCCTGACTCTTACTCTTTGATGAACGCAAGTGAACAAGAGCTGGGTCATGGAAAAAAAAAATGATACAGAATGACCTCAGGTCTGTTTATTTTATTTTATTTGTTTATTTTTTCTTTTTGGTACCAGGGATTGAACCCAGGGACACTTAAATGCTGAGCCACATCCCCAACCCCTTTTAATATTTTATTTAGAGACAAGGTCTCATTTAGTTGCTTAGCGTCTTGCAAAGTTGCTGAGGCTGGCTTTGAACTTGCAATCCTCCTGTCTCAGCCTCTTGAGCCACTGGGATTACAGGCATGTGCTACTGAGCCTGGATTAAAATTTTTTTAAGGAAAAGAAAATTCTGGAAAGAGTCCATATGCCTACCATTCCAAATGATTAGATACTAATTTATTTCAGATCTTTCAAAAAAAGAAAGAAAGAAAGAAAGAAATCATTACAGATTTAAAATACTCCCTGTCCTCACAGCAGCAGTCCTAGTCCCCTCTCTCCCTCCTTAGAGCAACCACTGTTATAGATTCCATGTATCCTAGGCCATGTCTTTACATGTTCACTACACCAAGTGTATAAAATGTAATATATCATCCTATACATAATATTCTGCAACTCGTTTTATCACTCCATACTGTGTTTTCAAGACCTAGCTATGCTGATACATGTGGATTTGATCCATGAATTCCAGCTACTGCACAGTATTTCATATGAGTGTCCCATCATTTACTAACTTTATTCAGAACCTCAATGGTGGGCACTTGATGGAATTCATTCTTATTTATTCTTTTTGGTTCCTCTAAGCCATGTTTACAAAACACATGGGAAAGTTTCAACAAGATATATCGAGGAAGGAGAGAACTCAGTCATTGGGCATACATGTTTGCAATTTTGTTTAATTTTGCTGAAATTGTTCTCCAAAATGACTTTACCTCCCTGCTGAATTCATTTCCCCTACATTTTCACCAATTCTTGATTTCATCATAATTTTCTATTTTTAACAAGCTAAAAATGTACTGTTGAATTTCCTTGTTCAAATTGAATAATACCTCTGCTTACTGATGAGGCCCAGACATCTTTTTATATATTTATTAGACATTTTGCATTCTTGTGTGAATTATTGGCTCATAGTCTTTACTCTTTTTTTTTTTTTTGGTACTGGAGATTGAACTCAGGGGCATTTGACCACTGAGCCACATTCCTAGCCCTGCTTTTTTGTGTTTTATGTAGAGACAGGGTCTCACTGAGTTGCTTAGCACCTCGCCATTGCTGAGGCTGGCTTTGAACTCGTGATTCTCCTGTCTTAGCCTCCCTAAGTGCTGGGATTACAGGCTTGTGCCACCGCGCCCCACTGTCTTTACTCATTTTTCTATTGAGTTTTTTATCCTTGTAAAAATTTGATGTAACTAATTTTATATATTTTGACTCTTTTATGAATTGTCTTTCACTTTATATTTTTGAAGTTTTAGATTTTAACATTTTCCATGATGATTTCTGATATTAATGTCTTATAAAATAAATCCTCGCTTATTTTTATGTCCCTAAAAAATTATTTTGAGCATTTAAGCCATCTGGAGTTTATTTTGGGGTTATGTTGTGAGGTAGGGATTCTTTTTTTGCCCCTACACACTTATGGGAGCTAATATACCTACTGAATGGCTCATAATTTCTCCAGTAATTTTTAATGCCTATCATAAGCTAAGCTCCAATTTATGTTATATCTATTTTGGGGGCTTTCTAGTCTGTTTTATTGATCTATTTTTCTATCCCTGTTACCACTCTTACTCCAGGTGAGAAAGTGAGATCAAACCCATAGTCTCCTGTCTCAACTCTTCTCCATCGTCTTCCTCCTCAGTTTTGGCCTGCACACATCTGCTAGCTCTCTTTCCAGGAATCATCATCGCCTTATTTATTGAGTGTCTACTGTGTACCAGGCAGTGTGCTGACTATGCATGCATAATATTCTCCAATTTGATTCATCATTCATCATTGTTTTTTCAAGATCTAGGTATGCATGCATGTTTGATCCACTTATTCCTCACAACTCTAATAAGACAATCCCTATTTTGCCAATCAGGACACTGAGGCTCAGAAATTGAGTAACTTGCCCATGTTATCCAGCCAGTAAAAGACAAAATAGGGGCTGAAAGCCAGGTCTATCTCACTCCAGTGCATTGGTGGCACTCGATTTCCATTTTCTAGCCTTCAAGACTTTCACAGTCCTTTCACTGGTAAAATGGGGATATGAATCCTACCCTCACAGTGTTTTCTTAAGGACTGTGTGAAAGGGTATACGGAAAGCACTTAACACAACGCCTAGCACATAATGGGTACTCAATAGACATCAACTAACTTTGAATAAGAAGCTGGAAGCAGTAGATAAAAGTTTTAAACTAAATCCAAATCAAACTTTACTCCAGCCCACTTACCCTGGCTTTGGAATCCCAGTAGGAGTGTGAGGTACTTGGGATAGAAATTGTCTTTGGATAGTCCCCTTGCCACTCTGCTTCTTCCGGTTGCAGGTTCCCAGGAGCAAAAGGAAGACCAGCCTAAGGGAAGTTCACAAGGATGGGAAACCCTTTGAAATCTTATTTCTTTCATGCGGAGCCTCAAGGGCTGAGGGCCAACAGCTGTTGTGCAGCTCTGGACTTGCACAGCAAGCCTGCCTATTGAATGCCCTTCATGACCCAGATTTCACATCTCCAGGCACCCAGAGCTGGAGGAGGGTATCTTCTTCTCTGTATGAGTTTCCTGATCTCAGGCTCAGGCTTGACTCTTCATCCTTTTAATGACTGCCATGGCAACAAGGCACCATAGGCCTCCCTCAGAGAAGGCAGGTGAAACAAGACAGCCTTTCTGGGCAATGGGAACCACATTGATGAAGGAAGCTGATTGACTCGAAAAATCCAGCGTCAACATACAGGCTGCCTTTAATGCCAAAGGATTATGATCACTTGCAATTTTCTTGCTAATTTAAGTTTTCATAGGAAAAGAAAACACATATGCACACACACATACTCACACACACATATGTATGTCCTTTCATGCCCATGCTGTTTCAGAAGCAGTGAGCTGTGTGCTTTGGTTACTGGCTTTCTTTGACTCCTCTGTTCACATCTGCACTGTGTCATTGACAGCTCGGGCTGTGGCCGAAGGGCACTCAGCAGGGGTCAGAATAACAGAAAAACAGCAGTGAGGAGGATAGCACACCCTCTCCCTTGTTTGACTTGGAAATTCTTTCTGAGTCTTTTAAGAAGCAATATGTTGGGTCCTAATAGAGGTGAAAATTACACCAGGTTGCTGAGAGAGAAACCCAAAAGGGCTACAGACTATTTTCCTGAGATCTGGCTGGGAATACTGAGGCAGCTGCTCACTGACTTTGGATTCCTCTGAATGGAAGTGATTTGGAAAGGGCAGGATTCTCCCCTTAAACAGTCTTTCTGGTTTCCAAAACCAAGGGGGCACCTTGGGCCGCATAATCTTTCTATATGGTTCAGAGGAAAGAATAACATTCAACTGCCATTTAAGATTACAGAGGTCAGGAGAACCTGTCCATCAGACCCATGCTAAAGGACATCCCCATTCCTTGACATGCTAATGTGGTATCACACAGGTTCCCACATTTGCCCAAAACACAAGCAGACAACATTCATTTGCATACCACACATGTGTCGGTGGACACAGCTGGGATTACTCCAGCTCCAGGGAGTGGCATCTATAGCCATATCCACTTCTGCATTCAAGGATGTGTCAGAACACAGATAAATTACAGTAATGTATCAAAAAGGAGCTCACCCACAAAGGTCAGGCTTCATGATCCTCACAGAGTCATTGTAAGGCATGTCACCACAGATGGTGCCATCTTGGAGGCAAGAGACCCAATTTCTAATGTTGATGCTACCCCTAGCTTGGATAGAGGACTCCTCTGAGTGTTGCTTTCCTCAACTGTGAAAGAATAAATTTGAGTGGGTGGCCTCTGAGAACACTAGCAGCAACAGTATTCTCTAAGTCAAGCTCCTATGGTACATTGGGTCACCGAACATTCTGAGATCCCTGGAAAAGATAGTGTACCAAAATTTCCAGCTGTCTGACCATTCCTATTGGGCCCTGCAACACTTCCACCATGGAAGTTTCCATTTACTTTCTACCTTCTTGACTATAAAACATCCTCCTCATCTTCATCCCTTCCCCGCTGAATTCTGATGGGATAATTATGTGCACACTGGGTATCAATTTCCAAAGGGGAGGAGAAGTTGCCTTTTAACAGAATGAAGCTGTAAACCAAAGGAGTGAAATTTTAACCGGACAGTTGAAGGTGAAGATGTTTGGAAGTGGGGACCTTGACTACACAAAAGCCTTCTCTATGGCTGATGCCTAACATTTCACTGTTAGCAAATAAGTCCTTTTGCTAAAACTATTGAGCTTCTCTTTTCCAGAAAAGTAATGAACTGTAATTTAGCAGTCATTGAAGGCTTTGGAGAGAAGGAGGTTTTCTGATCCTCCCTCTCTTTTTTTTTTTTTTAAATATAGGGGGGTGTATAGAGGTGGGGCAGAAAGCTAAGGGACTTAATAGCTGAAGGATGTGAGAAGAATTCTTGAAGGTGAAATAAAAATCACAACAGCAGACATAGGACTCCAAAAAATAAACTTCATGTGTCCCACAATTTTGGAGAGGGCCTGCCTGACCTAGGAACTTCCCTGCAGGGAGGAGGAGAAGCCCAGTAAAGAAATGAGGACAGGGAATTCCAGACATGTGAGATCAGCACAGGGACTAGAGATAAAACAGAAGAGCGGTGTTGAGTCACTCCATAGAGACCGGATGTCCCCCTCCCTGGAAATTTGGTTTAGATGTCAAGATGGATGACACCACCCATACACCAAGAGGGTATTCAAAAATCTTGTTCCTCACACAATAAGGTTTGCAAGGGAGAACAGGGCAGGGAAACGTCTTGGGTTTCATGGTGGGTCAGCAAAGCTAAGGGAGGGTTCCTTTGTGCTCGCAAGCACCTGCGTGGCTTGAACCTCCTACTAAAGAAACACAGGTCCTGACTTTCTTCGCAGCCTGTGGGGATGTGGGCAGAAGGGGAAGGTAGTGATAGGGCTTGAAAGTTATCAGCAAACATAAAAAAATGAGATTCTGATTAATTTTTACAGGCTGCCAAGGAACAATAGATCTTGTATGTCTCCAAAGACCACTGAGACCCTTGCTAACATTTCTAAATCCCCAGGAACCCTGGGCCTCCCAGGCCTTCAGTGTTGGACAGAGGCTGAAGTGGCTTCAACATTCTCAGGCAAGTGAACCAGGAATTTTCATTCTTTTAAGAAATAGTGGAATCTATTCAAATGTTTTCTGATTCCATAGACCTCCCAATCTCTGTGGCGTGCGTGTGTGTGTTTAAAAGAACATTAACTTTGACACTGACCCCAAGCTTCAGAGTCTTGTATAATGAAATGACTGAGCCTCTTAATCAAAACCGGATCATTTTGTGCTTGAAAAACTTGAAATATGCTAAAGAGAGTAGGATGGTGACCCCAAAGGAAAAGTCCCACCTGTCACAGCTACTCACTGAACATGAATAAACCAGAGTCTGAGTGGGAATAGAAGCAGAGGGCACACCAGGCTGCAGACTCTGACAGGCATGGTTTTTCTCTCCCAGCTGGTTGGGAGGAGTCCACGCAGCATTCAGAAATGCCTACTTATCTCTCTTGTTCCTGGGACTGGCTTCCCATGTGCAAGACTTTAGGTGAAAAGCAATCTTGTTCTTGCAGAATCCCAGTTTTAAAATTGCAGGTGATATCCATCAGGACCCAGGCCTTTGGATCCACACAGGTCAGGTTCAATCACATCTGTTCTATCTTCACATCTGAGCTTCAGTTCCCTCACCTGCAAAACAGGAATGCTAAGACCAAGAGAATGTTGTAAGAATTGAGGGTGTTAGACGTCAAAGAACTTGCATACAGTAGGTACTTAAGAGTTAATGTATTTTAGAAAAGGAAAGAAGTGGGGAACACTCACAAGATCTCAGTCCAAAAGGTTCTTAGGAAGATAAAGAGCCCAAGGAGGTCCGGAGGGGGAAGAAAATTACTATATTTGTGTGCATTTCAGGACAAGAATTGATCTTATTATTCACATTATCCCTAGGGCTGATTGCAAAACCAGGCATACATCTAGGTGCTCAATAAACATTTGTTGGACTGGTGAAGCAATAACTGGTATGTCCATCCTCTCTGGTCCCACCTGGTAAGGAGAGGAAAGGGAAAGAAATGAACATATGCTGAACACTTGTGATTTACACTTCCCTGTGCATTATAAGGTTCAGATTTGCAACTCTGATAAGTATCGATGGTTGCATTTTTGACAGGTAAAAAGAAGTAAGGCTCCAGAAGGTTTGGAATAATACTCCCAAGGTTAAATCGCTAGTGAGAGATGGAGCTGGCCTTTCACTGGAAAGCCCCTGGTCTTTCTAGGCTGCCAGACCACAAGTGTGGTAGGAGGCCGTACAAGGCCAGCCCATCAGAGGGGAGCCAGCAGGCAGGAATGTCACTCTGGTATTTTCTTCAAATGTTCAACTCTCCTCAACACAAACACTTCCCAGATGTTTCCAGGACCTGGCAAGTCTTCAGTCACCAGGATGGGGATGGTCTCCACACCTGCAGGAGAACAGAATTTTATAAACTGACCTTTCTAGATTGTTCTTTTTAATCTTTCCAATGGCCATCTCTAGAACCTTTGTCTCAGCTGCCTTGAGGACTCTCAGGCCACATGAGATAGTACTTTTACCCTTCCCAAATCCTAGCTAAAGGCATTGCTATGGGTTGAATTGTGTCTCTCCACTCCGGGTCCCCCCTAAAAAAAACATGATGAAGTCCTCACTGCCAGTATCAATGGAAATTGACTTTATTAGGATATTGGGTCTTTGCAGATGTAATCAAGTTAAGATGAGGTCATTTGAGTCAGGGTGGGTCTCTAATCAAGTACAACTAATGTCTCTATGAGAGAAATCTGGACACTGACATCAACACTGGGAGCACACTATGCAGAGACAGAGGCAGGGCTTACAGATGCTGCTGCAAACCAGGGGATGGACACCAAGCATGGAAGCCACCAC
>CM053400.1:147330756-147371876 GCA_028644305.1 Xerus rutilus
TTTGGAAAAGTTTGGAGATATGTGATGGAGATGCCTTAGAATATTGTAAGTGGAGCTTAAAGGGCAGTTCTGGTGGGAGCTCAGAAGTCCAGAATGCCTGTAGGAATACAGATGATAAAGATTATGAAACCATGAGGTTTCAGAGGGAATAAGGACTTTATTGGTAATTGGACTAGAGGCCATTCATGTTACATCTGAAAGAATTTGTCTACATTTTGCCCATGTCCTGAGACTTTTTGTGAGGCTGAATTTAAAGGCAATGAGCGAATTAATTTGGTGGACTCAAGAGCAGAAAGCAGAAAAAAAGGATTTTAGAAACTTGCAGTTTGACTAAAAACATGCCTGAAGAGTTGGGGCCACAGAGGATGTGGTTGCTGTAAAGATTACTGCTACTAAAGAGAAACTAAGTGCTTTGCACAGAAACAATAGGAAGGATGGCTTGAAGGCATCTCAGGAGTCAGCAAGATCACACATATGCTATGCTCAAGGGTGTGGAAATGAGAAGTCCTTTAAGAGATCATGGAGGCACCATGCTTACACAGCGGCATATAGGAAATTCTTTACCCAAGATTAGTTTCACAATGCTCAGATGCCCAGTCACTCAGAGGCCACTGCAGCCATGATTCCAAGGGGCCCAGCTAACTGCTCGAGCTGGCAACTGATCTTGGCATCATTCACATGACTCTGCCATCATTCACATGGTTCTGTAGAAATGCGGGATGCTGGAATTATGAGTTCATGGAGGTTTCCACTCAGATTTCAAAGGAAGGCCTGGGAGGGCAGGTAAAGTGTAGCAAGGTCAGAGTACATGCAGGCTGTTCCTGCCCCTGAGAGGGCAATGCATGAAGCTGTGTCACTGAAGCTAAAGCTGGAATGGAGACCCAAGATTATGAAATGCTAGTAACATGGATTGTATACCAAGGAAAGCTGCTGGCTGTGGACAGAGTTAGACTAAAAGGCCAAATGGACTTCAAACAGCAAAGACAAAGGGGAGATCACATCTTGGCCCTTTGGAGATCACATCTTGCCACAATATACCCCAGATTCATGATTTGGAGCTATAGGAAATGTTTGCCCATTTGTTTTGGTCCCACCCCTTCTTTCTAGGCCCCTGTTCCTCCCTTTTGGAATAAGAATATTTACTCTGTGCCATTGTATATTGGATATATGTAACTTTTGATCTTTACAGGTTCTCACAGCCAAGAGAGCACCTTGAGTCTCAGAAGAGACTTGGGCTTTTCGTCAATGTTGGAACTATTAAGATTATGGGGATTCTTGGAAATTGACCAAATGAATTTTACATTGTGAAATGGACATGAGCTTTTGGAGGCCAGGGTGAAAAGTTATTGTTGGGATAAGAGGGGTCCTCTTAGAGCTCCTATGTTAATGCAAGAATATTCAGAGGACATTAGGAGAGCTGTGATCTAACTAGTCCATCCTACTTTGAATGAACTAAATGGGTGGTCACTGTAGGCAGGTAGGGCATGACTTAAAGAGGTAGGTCACTGGAGGTGTGCCCTGGGAGGATTCATCTTCCCTGCAGTCTCTTCTATCCTCTTCTGCTTCCTGGCAGCCATGAGGTGAGCAGTTTACCTCCGCTGTGAGGAGGTAAAGTAGTTTACCTTTGGCCATGACGTTCGGCCTCACCTCAGACCCAGCGTTATGAAGTCAGCTAACCAAGGGTAAGCCTTGCCACTGAGCCCCAAATAATTTTTTTTCCTCTAAATTGTTCTCGACAGCTATTTTAGCCACAGTGATATAAAACTGACACTAGCCATTATTTCTTCACGTTTTTCAGCACTCTTCTCTTTCTAGAACTCCCATGGCATGAATATTAGATGTTTGAGTGATGTCCCACAAATATTAAAAGCTGTATTCATTTCTTTTCTTTTTTCCCCAATATTATTCAGATTTAATAATTTCTACTGATCTATCTTTAAATTCGTTAGTGGTTTCATCTGTTATCTCTTTTCTGCCATGCTGTCCTTTCGGTGAGTTCTTTTCTAATTGTGTGTACAATCTGCCTTCAATAGCCTATGGTTCCAATAGCCAATTCAGTTCTCAAAAGCCTTCTCTTGCACTATGGCTCAATCTTAGATAGGCACCATCCAGGAGTCTCTCTGGGACCTCGGTAGAGGTTTATCAGTTCAGTTCTCAAAGTCTTTCACATGTTAACAAGAATCATATTCACACATGTGCAGCTTTACGGTGAACTCTGGAGTTCACAAGCTGGAGTTATAGAGCTTTTCTTTCCCCAGATCTCCCTTCTCCACAGTCTTCCAGACACTTTACAGTTCCCTGAGGCTCTTATTTGGTTCTCTGGTTGGAACTTGGAGCTGTAGTTACTCTATTCTGTTGTGTTTGGCCACATACTTCATCACCTGGGCTCAATCCCAGCCCATGAGGAGTGAGGACAGAAAGAGGGGTGAAAAGCACCAGGGATTTGCCACAACGTCTCAGAACTGCAGCTCTACCAGAGAGGAAGTTGCCCTTTCCTCAGAGCATTAGCTTCTGTGGGTTTCTCTAGCTAGTGCACACACCAGATTTCCTGGAGCCTGGAACACAGAGAAAGGGCATTCCTAAAATGGGGCATTTTCTCACTCCCTGGACAGCTAGAAGGTCCTTTGTCCAGTCCTTGAGCCAAAGCCAGAGGGATTCTCTCAAGCTCTCTCTGCTCAACAGTGCTCACATCCAATTTTCTGGCTGTTTCTGGTCATGGAACACTGGAAGGAGAACATATGGGGAATTCATTGCCCGTGGTATTCTGAGTTCTGGTTCCTCCTCAGTCTCACTGCTGCTGTTTGCTTTTCATAGGCTTTGAATCCTCCGTGTATTCTGCTTGGGTTTTAGAATTATGCTCACTGCATTTGAAACTAGAACACACACTTTCTAAACTAGAGCACATGCTTCCTGTATTTATGTCATATGAATGTATTGCCTATTCAAAAATTTTAAAAATAGTCAAATCAAGTGTGAAACACATCCACACAAGAGTCCCACATTTATTCAGATATTATTTTATATATCCATATGAGCGGAGCAGTCAAAAAAATGAGAGCATGCATATAGCTTCCTAAAAACCACAAAGATCTTTAGAGTTTGACATAAAATACATGTATATAACTTAAAATTATATGTTTATGCAACATCCAATAAAGCAGTTAATTTGGATGGGAATTTAAGACTTTGTCAATGATGAATGCAATTGGTTTCCAGGGACCTGGGATAAATGTCATATAAACCCATATTTCATAACACGTGACGGTGATCGCAGATTCCTTAATTTGGAGAAAAAACAAACTTTTACCATCAATATATTTTCCTCTTGCTCCTGTCCTTCTCTTAGGTGTTCCTCAACCCTGCCAGATGAACTCCTTCCTCTCTCAGCATCTTTGCATTCCCTGTTCTTTTCACCTGAAGAGTCTGCTCCCAGATATCTGCTAAATCCCTCACTTCAAATGTCATCTTGGTGAAGCCATGTCTGGCCATGTTAATTATAAATGAAACCAACCTCCTTTAACCTCATCTGCCCATGCCCAGCACCTACCATCAACCAACATGGTGAAATGACACTCACCTATATCCATTTTAAAAATGTGTCAAGGTAGCCAGTCGTGGTGGCGCACACCTGTAATCCCAGCACTTTGGGAGGCTATGACAGGAGGATCATGAGTTCAAAGCCAGCCTCAGCAACAGTGAGGCGCTAAACAACTCAGTGAGACCTTATCTCTAAATAAAACACAAAATAGGGCTGGGGATGTAGCTCAGTAGTCGAATACCCCGAGTTCAATCCCCGGTACCAAAAAAAAATGTGCCATTGGTTAGGAGCCAAAAGTTTACATTGTTCTTTCCCGCCTTGATTTTGTATTTCTGTATTACTTCTCCAGCAGAATTTTAATTTAATAGAATTAATTTTATGCTTGTAATTTTTATATTAACTGTGTAATATTTCTCTGCAACAAAGTAGACATTTCAATATATTATTCTTAGGTACCATAATGTTCCAAATGTCAAAATATTTCTTATGAATTAAACTATTGAGTTATTAATAAAATTTTAATAGTAAATGTCTACTGCACTTCACTGCATAATTGTCACAACTTTTATTCCAACTTTATTATTATTTTTTCTAGAAAAGTGGGGTGAGACCATTATGTGAAGATTTTTTAATTGTGCTATAGTACTTAAAAATCATTTATTACTAAACTGTCTTTGTTGCAAGATAAGGATGCATAGTATACTTGTGAATATATGTTAAAGTCACAATGATTATGCAATAAAATACAGTAAAAAGAAATATAAATTTTCAAGTAATTATACTCAAAAAATTATTTGAAAATGTAACAAAAATTTAAAAGTCAGCTTAAAAAGAAAAAATACCTCACACGCTATATATGCTGTTAAATTAACAGAGATCATGAGCCCTGAAAGTTGATCTATAGTGCCTCCTTATTGTTGGCTACACCCAGTTCCACTGTCTGGAGCTGCTTCTTCCCTTTGTGTGTTGGAAGCAGTTCCAGCCTCAGGACTTTAGATAATCAGTTAGGACATGGACCAGGTCTGGTCCTCTAGGTACTGCCAGCCTCAGCTACTCCCCCATCTTTGAGGCTTTGTGGCATATGGGTGTAGCAGGCCTCAGTAAGATTGAAGCTGCCTTGAGTCTCTCCTGCCTCTTGTGGAGATGTGTTGATGTAGTGACCAAAGTTGCAGCCAGCAACCACACTATGCATGTGCCAGGTTGACTTCCTAAAAGGAATCTTCCCTTACAGGGCCACATTCAGTCACATCTCCTTCAGATCCAGAGGAGCAGAGGCAGACAGCCCTGGAGGGGTAATAGGCTCAAAAAGAAGACATGCTTTGCTGAGCAGATGGTCCAGGAAAGGCAACAATGAATTTAGAGGGCAAGAGGATGTGGTGGGACAGAGGAGCAGACCCCACAGGCTCCAGTCCCAAGCAGCTAACACACCCACCCTGGACAGTCTGTCTATTTATAAGAGTCCGCCTTTCTCTGCAGCCAGGGGCTGAACAAAGGCCTCCAGCCCTTGGCTTCCTGAAGAGTTGCTTTGTAACTTTCTTGCTGGTCACTCATATTTCCTAACTGTTGGTTTCTGCATCCCTAGGATGGATATGAGAATAGCATTGGCAGTGTATAGATTATATGTATGTAAAGCACTTTACTGCCTGATGCACAGTACACGTGTGGATATGTGGTAGCTGTGTTGATCAACAACCTCCCCCCACCACTTCCCCTTATCATCATTATGATTATTATGGATTTCAGGTTCCACTTCCTTCTCTGTCCTATTTAGTATTGGGAGGGCCCAGGATGGAAAGATCACTGGCTGAGCATCACCTGCAAATATCTGTCCAAACCTCAAAAACCATTCTCCTTGGGACAAGGCCTCTGCATCAGTCGTATTTTGGCCCTCTTGATCCCCACTGACCTTTGGCAATCCTTTCAAGGCTCAGAGGTTAAAGTGAAAACCCCACTCAGAATTCTGTGGTGTTTAGGGAATGGAGCGGAGTAGATGGGGAAGGAAGCTGCGGAAAAAACTGGGCCCCAGGAGCCTCCAAGTCCTGGATGTTGGAGGCATTAGAGGCTCAGGTATGAGAGTTTCTGAGTGTCTGTCTCAGCTAGTCTGCTTCCCACCTTGCTCAAGTGGGTCTTGGAAGAGGCATGGCTGGGGTAAGCCAAGTAGCTCAAGAGTTAACATCTCAGAGGTCTGCAGAATCATTAGAGTGTGTGGATTCTCAGCTCCTACAAGGAAATATAACTTTTGTGAAAATACATTAAATTCAAAATTCAATTTGGTATTCCCCTAATGATGAACGGATCCGTTTGCATAACTTGCCTAAATGCAGCCACTAAGGGACACAAACACTCTTTGACCTTTACAGAATAATTAGCTTTAAACAATTATTAGCAGGTTTCCTCTCAGGCTCTGTAGTATTAGATAATGCAATTGTTCCACTCCAAAACTTTGTTCTTTGTTATTATTAGGAGTCATATGCTGCAGAAAGCTACACCAGGCCTCACAAATTCCTCCCACACTGTTCTGGCCACCTTGTTTTGCAATGACCTACAGCTGGGAATCTGCTTCCAATCCCATTCCTCCTTTAAGTGCCCTGGGACCTGAGAACTGGATGCAATAGTTCCAAAAGTCACAGGTGCAGGGTCACCCACACCACACTCCCCTGCTCCACAGGACAACTGGACCCTCAAATTCCTTCATTCTTAAAACAAAACCATTATAAAATGTAACATGTGTTCATTGTAGGAAATTGGAAGTATACAGAAAGCAAAAAGCAAAAAATAGAATTACCATATGATCCCTCAATTGCATTTCTGGGTGTTTATCCAAAAGAACTGAAATAAGGATCTCAAAGAGAGATTAAAACTCCCTGTTCTTAGCAGCACTATTCACAAACCAAGATACAGAAACAACCTAAATGTCCATCAACAGATGAATGGATAAAGAAAATGTGGTACATGCATACAATGTAATGCTATTCGGTTTTTAAAAGGAAGAAAATTCTGCAGTATGTGACACTAAGGACATCATGCTAAGTGAAAGAAACCAATCACAGAAAGACAAATACTGCATGACTGCACTTACATGAGGTCTCTAAAACAGTCATATGATAGAATCCAAGAAAGCAATAGTGGGACTGGGGTTGTGGCTCAGTGGTAGAGCGCTTGCCTAGCATGTGTGAGGCATTGGGTTTGATCCTCAGCACCACATAAAAATAAATAAATAAAATAAAGGTAAAAAATAATCAAAAATTAAAAAAAGAAAAAAGAAAGAAACAAAGCAATAGTGACTACCAGGGCCTGGGAGGGAAAGTGGGAGTTACTAACCAACAGGCATAAAGTTTCAGTTAAGCAAGATGAATAAGCTTTATAGTCAACCATAATGTATTGTGCACTTAAAAATGTGTTAAGGGGGTATATCTTGTGTTAAGTCCTCTTGCTACATTAGAATAAATGTTCTTGAAAAGAAAAAAAGCACAAAATACAACTCAAACTCATCACCCAGAGATAACTACCATTAATACTTTGATACCATCTACCTATCTTTCTAGAAACTTAAAAAAAATAATAATGCTCCATTGTAGGACACATAGTTATGTTCAGCATCCTGTTAACCAGTTCTTTGTTATAATTTACATTTTTGTTCAAAGATCTGGCACGTTTGAAAGTTTGTTATTCAAGTTGTCCTCCAGAAAAATCTGTTCACTCTCCTTTCAGCAATGTCAAAGACGATCTCTTTTCATGGACCCTCACTGGTATTAGGAATTGCAATTTAAAAAAAAAATTCCTGATTGGTACATGAAAATTTTCCATTCCTTTGATTACTGGTAACATTAACATGCTTTCAAGGAATTCATGATCCTTTGTATTTCTTAATTTGTGAAGTTACCTGTTTATATCTGCTGCTCATTTTCCCACTGGGTATTCTTCATTTTTTTTGTAGATTTATAAAAATGTAATATACAAGAAGGAAATCAAACTGTCATATAAATTGCACATACTTTCTTCAGATTGTTATATGTATTTTAATTTTACTATCTTTGTTGACCCACATTTCTGCTCCAGGATCCCTCAGATCTGCATTTCCAGGATCCGACAGGAAACTTACCACTTCCAATCCTATTTGTAGATCTGCTTTATCCACCAATTAATAGTTCTGAATGGGTTTCCTTTTAATAAACATGCATGACTTATCTGCTGTGGACAGGCACTTCACTTAGGTTCCAAAGAGATTATTTCTAGTTCACAACAACTCCTCTGAGGCCCAGGAGAAAACGCCCAGTGAGAAACCACAGAGATGAGAACCAGGATGTAGGGACTAACTACTACCTAGACATTTCATCTATCACCTCCCATTTAACCCTCACAACAACTTTTGAGATAGGGATTATTGCCCCCATTTTACAGAGAAGGACATAGAGGCTCAAAGCATTTTGGTCACTTAACCCAAAGTCACCCATCCGGTAGGTGGCAGAACGGGATCCAATGCTTTGGACAGTCCGCACAGGTTCTGGGAATGAGAATGTCAGCTGGGGCCAAGGGAGGTGAATGAGTCATGTGTAAGTTAAATCAGACCTTTATTTAAGTTTGATGTTTTGTATATCATGTGTTGTTTTTGCATTCCTTTTGATTTTTCAAAATATATTGCATTAAAATATTTGAGTGTTGAATAAGTGAATGTTTCCCTTACCTCACCCAAAAGGCAAAGAATCTTTAGAGAAAACCAGGTAGGCCCTGTGGAGTGGTGAGCCCAGAGGGGAAGGGAGGCCTGGGTGGGAACATGGTTCCCGCAGTGACACTGTGTGGCTCTGATCTCAGCGTGGCCCTTCTGTACCTCTGGGTTGGTCAGGGGCAGACGGGCTTTTCCTTGCTTCCCATGTAGGGATAGAAAATGAACGAGGTGCTCCATAGACCCATTTGTTGAGTTTTTGAGAAGAAAGTTCTTCCACATCAATGTGCGTGATTTCAAATTTTACTGATGAGCAGTGTTCTCAACAATGGCACAATACATGTCTTTTTGTTTAAAAGGTACACTTTCTTCCCAGCCCAGGCTCTCAGAAGGCACAGGAGGTCAGACAAGACATTCCCTAGCCAGCCCAAGGTCACCTCCATCCCCAAAACAAACAAATCTTCCTGTGAGTGGCTTGTGTTTCGAGGACTCAGGGGAGAAGAAGTTAGGGGGGGACCTGAAAGGGAGGCTGCTTTTTAGCCCTGAGTTGACAGACCTTCCCAGGCTGCTCCATGTGGTGGGATCTGTCCAGGTCCCCCAGGGCTCCCTTGTTCCCCATTCACATTCTAGCCACTCTCCCCATCTGAGACACCCTCGCCTGCCTGGAAAGTGTCCTGACAGCTCATCACGTTCCCGCCAGCCTGTGTTGTCCACTCCAGCCGCCACATGACTGAGGGGAAATGGCAAGAAACCCGACTCCTGAAACAGGGCCCAACTGATAGGGACCAGTTCCTGGAATCCCAGCAGAGAGGCAGCCGGCAGGGGTGGGGACTAGTCTTCCCAGGGCTTGGGTTTCGTCCTGTGTGGCAGGGTTTCAAAGTCCAAGCAGGCCCAGCTGGGCCGCCTGCCTCTCACAAAAGAAATCCAGGCCTTGAGGTCCTTGCCTCTCTGGGGAGGCTTCCCTGAGCAGCAGCCTGAGGGGCTCTGCCTGTTCCTAGCCTCCCCTCCTCGGGGTACACTCTGTCTTGGAGCACAGTGGCTTGTGCTGTTACTTGATGCTATGGTTTTAGATATGGTTTGATTGTGTCCCCCACAAAGGTCATGCATTAGAAACTTGGTCCTCAGTGAGAAGTGGTGAAACTTTTAAGAGGTGGGTTGCACTGGCCATGGGGTCCTCACCCTTGGAAGGGATTAATACTGGTCTCAAGAGTGGGCTAGTTCTCAGGAGAGCAGGATGTCATAAATGAGGCTACCCTACATGCTTGGCCCCTCTGAATGTAAAAGTTCCCTTTCTGTTTCTCTGCCATGTTGTGATGCAGCCAGGAGGGCTCTGACTAGAAGCCAAACAAGGCCACCTGATTCTAGATTTTAAGCATACAAAACTGTGAGCTAAATAAAGTTATTTTCCTTATAAAGTACTCATCCCCGGGTATTTTGTTATAGCAACACAAAGATGACTTAGATACTTGCTTTAGAGGGTTAGAAGCTGGTAAGCAGGGAATTTGTCTCACTTGTCTTTATAGTAATGGCAGCCACTTCTTAAGCTTCTACATATCTTATTTGCTCCTCTCCCTGGGAGGTAGGCAACTATTATCATCACCATTCTACAGATGGAGACACTGGGGCTTCCAGAGGTAAAATAACTTGCTCAAGGTCACCAGTAGTTGAATGAGTCAAGATCTATGGATATGTCATACCAGAGCCATCCAGAGGTTTCAGACATAAGATCTACGGGTGTCGGACCAAAAGTGTAAACGAGAGATTCAGGGTAAGCAGGATCTATTATAAAATAGAGAACATATGCCCATCTGAGGGAGCAAGTGTTCTGCCCTTCTGGAGGATTTGTCATTTGGGAGTGCAGGCACACTAAGGCCAAAAGGATTTTTCAAGAAAAGCTAACAATCTACATTTTTAGGTGAAATATCCTAATATTTCAGCAATTAGTTAAAATAATATTTAAAAAATACACTATGGACTCTAATCAACAGACACAGCCCATGAGCTAGCAGTTTGCAAATTCTGTCCTATGGAATTGTGCCATGTTGTTCCCTGTACATATTAACTATACAGTGAATGTTTGTGACACTAAGTAGGAAATATGACTGTCCTATTTCTGGGAGCAGCTGTATCTATAGGACATCTCAGAATGGCCAAGGGTGCACAATTACAAATGACTCAGCTCAGGTGTTGCCTGCTGGGGCAGCAGATGGACTGTCAGACGTATGATACAGACCAGGCTAATGTAGTTATGAAAAGCTCCCAAGTATCTAGGTGAGACCTCATCCTGGGAAAAAGGACGTGGCCACATAATGCTTGGCCTTTCAAACACTTGGCCTTTGAAGTGTCTGTCTTCTTGGTCTCCCTACCTCTTATGTGTGGAAGCACTCCAAGACTGGGCCCTGGAACCTCAGTAACTGTCTCACTGTCTCATCATCCAGAAAGAAGGGATCTTAGCCCCTCTTGTGGATTTAAATATCACTTCTATACCTCACCCGAGCCTAAACCCAAGTTCATAGTCTTTCTTCCAGAGCTGGCATAGTCATCACCTGCTAGCCCCATTTCAGTCCCTTATACTTTCTTATCCTTCAGCTTGGGAAACTCTAAATCTCATTCTTGAATTCTCTCCTTCCTTCCTTCATCAATCAGCCCCAGACTCTCTGCCAAGTTCTTCCACCTCTCATCACGTCATACTTGGGCCATTGCTATGTGCTTTTGATTGTGGTAATTGGGATACTGTCTGGAAATCCTGAGGTCCCCACATCCCATGGCTCTCTTCCACTCCAACCAGACTCTGAGGCATTTATCCATTGTTACAGCTTAACCAAGCAGTCACTTTTAAAAGCCAGTGATTAGGCCTGAGGACCAGGGGCTCATTCAGAGAGTTTCCTCTTCATTTCTCTTCCCCAGGAGAGAAATATTCCCTAAGCTGGGTATGGGGAAAGCTGTGGAGGGTTTGGTGGGTTTCTTTTTTTAAATATCTTTATTTTATTTATTTATTTTTATGTGGTGCTGAGGATCGAACCCAGTGCCTCACGCATGCGAGACAAGCGCTCTACCACTGAGCCACAACCCCAGCCCCTGGTGGGTTTCTGAGAAGAAACCCGGTACCTTCTATCCACACTCAGGTTGAGCCTTACATATATTTGGGGGACATTTCGGAGCAGAGGAAACATGTCTCATTTTCTAAGAAGGAGCCCAGCACAGCCCAGGAACTGAGGAGTAGAAATGGTTGCAGGGGGTGTTCAGAAGATAAGACCTTAAATGTCCTTCCAGAGTCTTCTGCGGTCACTAAGTGGTGTGGTCAGGAGGGTGGGGGGCAAAATCTGAATGGACAGAGATTAAATTTATGACCACAGAGAAGAAGAAATACAAAATATGAATTGTTGTCAAAAAATAAATTTGCATTTCTTTATGACCTGAATTTGTGTCCTAAAATTCCTAAGTGCTCCTTGCCTCTGTTCTCTCCATATTCCAAACTATTCTATATTCTGTAGCTGGATTAATCTTTCTGAAATGCCAATTCATGATTTTATGGATTCAAAGAATAATTATTGAATGACTTCAATGAGTCAGAAGCTGCACTAGGGGATTAAAACCTTAAATTGAGCAAAATAAGAACGATGTAAAATAACATTGCACCAAGATGTCATTTTTCAAGCAAAAATCTCAAAGTTTGACAACAGACTCTCTTAGGGAGGCAGTGGGGAAGCAGACACTGAATACATTGCATTTGGAAATTAAAAAATGGAACAATTCCTATGGAAGGGAATTTAGCAATATATATCAAAATTTAGCAATATATATCAAAATTGCATTAGCCCTTTCAACAATCTATCCCACTTGTAGGGATTATATCAAGGGAACATTGACAAAAGTATGGAGGGATGTGTGCACAAGACTATTGCAGCACTATTTAGAACTATAAAGAACTGGGAACAGCCCAAATGCCTATTGATAGGGAGCTGGTTGAGTCAATTATGCAGCTTATTATTATTAAAACAGATGGTAGGATTACCATGCAGCTATAAAATGGAAGGAAAATGTTTCTACATATTATGCAAGTGATCTTAAGAATGTATTGGATTGAACGTAAATGGAAGAAAGGTGCCAAGTCCTGTGCATAGTATGCGTATATTATAGTATTTTATCTGAGAAAAGGGAGAGATTATTTGATTAAATAGACATACTGGTTATGCATTTTTAAATGCAGGACAAGAAAAACCAATGGTTACACATAGAAAAACATAGCAAATAAAACAGAAGTTGGGGATGCAAGCAAAACTTCCCTGGATGCACCTTATTTTATTGATTTTTAACTTAAAACCATGTAAACGCTTTATATAATTATAAAAAAATAGAAAAATGCAATCCTTGAAAATGGAAAGTAAACAAAACAGTTAAGCCTAATTCTGTATCAATTTGATGACTTATTCAAATAGAGAAGAATTATTATTTTTTAAAATTTTTTTAGTTGTTGATGGATCTTTATTTTATTCATTTATTATTTATATGTGGTGCTGAGGATCAAATCCAGTGCCCCACGCATGCTAGGCAAGCGCTCTACCGCTGAGCCACAGCCCCAGCCCGGGAAGAATTATTTTAATAATTTTAAAACACAGTTACTTGATTATATAAGTCTAGTGAGATACATTATGATTTTTTAAAAACCCTGCATATAAATATTAAACTATGATTTTAGTAATTACATTGTTAACAATAATACTCCTATTGTATTCTAAGCCATAAATGTATTAGGAAAAAATAAACAAATAGTTCACTTTAGAATCCAGAATTTTCAGACTAAGAGAAAAGAGATACAAATATAAAGTTACAGGAGTTAAGTAAAAGCCACGTGATTTTACAATTGAATGAGGAACTCCAGCATGAGTCCATAATGTATTTTCTCTTTTAAAGAAAATTTATTGTCCTTCTCTGTCTGCTGAAAAGTCCTAGAGACAATGACCTATTTAGTCTCCATGAGCACCCCCATGACCTGGATGGCTGTCTCTAAGTACTATTTCTCACTAAGAGGAATTGGAGCTCTTTTTGGAATGATCTTTTTTCAGATCTGGAGCAGAAAACGTACAAGATAAGCTTGGAAAGCAAGGGAGATATCAAAGGCTATGGCAATCGTACCAAAAGGGTCCAGGAGCCAACGGGAACAGACAATTTGAGCATCAAAATGAACAAAAATTATAGTGGACTGAAACATATCGAGATATTTAAATCCATGAGCCCACAACAATAATAATAAAACAAACTAGTCACCTTTGGAGTATACTAAGCAAATCATTCATTATTCTGAAAACTTGCAAATAAAGAGAAAGAATCAAACATGTATTCAACCTTTTTGGAGTAGTCAAATAATTGATATGCAAGTAGTGGTCTCAAGAATTCTAGTTTATAAATGAAGAGAGAATGATAAAATAAGAATACCACAACTTGTAGCCTCCAGAGTTATAATGGGACTCAGCAGTGATATCGGTGGCTGCTAAAACCATTAGGTGAAGAACCTAGGGGTAACTTCATAAAGAATGGGTCAGGCGACTGGGGGATGACATTGATCAAATTATATTGTTCTATTGTGAGCATGTACAGATATGTAACAATGAATCCCACCAATATGTACAATTTTAATGCATCAACAAAAATATGGAAAAATAAATAAAATCAGGAAAAAAAAGTCAGGTTGACAACACTTGAGCCCAATGATGACAGAGATGATGAAACATTGCATATCTACTGATGTGATGCATTTGGAAGACCACACTACCACTTATTTTTTTTAAAGTATTTTTTATATGTTGATGGACTTTTATTTTATTCATTTATTTATATGTGTTGCTGAGAATCGAACTCAGTGCCTCACGCATGGCAGGCAAGTGCTCTACCACTGAGCCACAACCCCAGCCCCACACTACCACTTATAACAACTTATTTCAAAAATCAACATGACTCTAATCAATCCTCAAGATTTAATTTAGGTTTCCATGAAACACAAGGGACAAAAGAACATGCTAATTGATGCCACTGAGATGAAGCCTGCAAAATTGAAAATCTCCTAAATACATTGCAAAGAAAAAAAAGAGAGAGGGAACCTGCAGATTTTAAAAGAGATTTCAACTTTACCAACTAAATTCAGTTTGTGAGCCTGATATAGGAAAGAAGGAATAAAAAATAGGTAGAAAGGAGTTGTAAAGGAAGGACAAGGAAATGACATCTTAATTCAGAAGTTCTGCAGACTCTCCCAGTCCTGTCCCTCCCTAAGCCAGTCTCTCTTCCAGGCCTGTTATCCCCAAATTTCTGGGTAATCTGTAAATCCATCTGTTTGCTCTTAATTAATCTCCTAATAAATAGATTGAGAAACCTATAATTTAGGGAACTTTCTAGCATCATCTACTAATCAGCTAACAAAGACCATATCAGCCTGAAGATCCTGAGATTGATCAGACCACCATAAACCATCTTAAAATCAACAGATTAATATCATTCATACATACCTTTCTACCCCTCACCAAGTTTCCTTTAAAAGAGAAGCTGGAAATCCCACAAAAATGTTTCTCACTTTTGACACGGCCCGTAATTTTCCCTTGAACGTGTACCTACTTTCCTAAACAAACCTCTATCTTTGTGTCTGACTGGTGTGCGATGAAATTTTCTTCCATCATAGAAGCCAAGGACCCCTCTGGTCCTGAGTCTGATCCCCCTTCTCTCTAGGACCTTCAGACCTTTTTTCGGAGACAACTCTTCTCCCAAAACAGACCTTGTTTGAATCTTGAATCAAGCATGCCAATGTTCTTTAAATGAAAATTAATAAAAATTTCTGATGGTTAATATTAAGAAATTGTTCTTGAATATAAGCTGACATCTTTTGCTATTATGATTGAAACCCACTCTGTGACCCAGCATTCAGTGCCCTGCACTTGAACAAAAGATTTAGTTTAATCTCTAGACTTGTCACGTACTAGGCCATGTACTCTCGAGGAGGCCATGAGTGGCTCAGACGCACCAGGAAGTGGACGCATCCTGCTATGCCACCTTTCTGGATACAATGACTAACCTGACAGCACATTATAAACCAACGTGCCATCTCCCATGACTGGCTTCTGTGATTCCTTCTAGCATACCTGACTCTTGACTTGGTTCGAGCACTTTCCCCTGACTCAGAATATCTCCTCTCTCTTGGCTGCTTATGGATGTCTCATCCTTCCTTCTACCTCCCGCCCAAGTTTTGCCTTCCCCAGGAAACCTTTTTTTAATTTGTCCCCTCTCCTCACTGCCTATGTTGTCTGTAATGCTCACTTGCTTTATGACCCTTCTGGGTAAAAGTGTTTACATAACTAAACTGTAGGACTCTTGACAACAGGGATTCTGTGTCGTTTAACTACTCTTCCTTGCCCTGCAGACCCTTGCGCAATGTTTACATTAAAGAATGGATTCCCTAATGGTGGTAGCTGAAGCTTCAAATAAACTGTATTATTAGGAACTTTTTTCACAGTGACAGTAAACTGACTCAATGTAGCTTAAGCAAAAACAGATTAACTGACTCACATAACAGATAGGACGTGGATGGCACTGGTCCTGAAGATGACTGCTTCTGGGGACTGGATGTGCAGGACTTGCAGGCTGTCGTATCATTATCCTGGATGTGCAGGATTTGTTCACTATACCTGTGTCTGTGAAAGCAAGCACGCCTGTTGTCATTCAAGAATCCAGGACTTGATCTGGTGCCCAGTTCCAGACCAACCTCCAAAGCCAGGAAGCATATGGAGCTCCTATTTCAATCATATACTAGACATAAAGAGGGGGACAGTTGCCACCAGAAGGAGGAAGAGGAGATAGATAGCTGAGGCACAACGTGTCCGCTCTGTGGATCAATGATTGTCTAGTATGTGAACCACTTGAGGCAATGATTATTCTATTTACAAAAAGATACTACTTACTTGCCCACTCTAATTTATTAAGCCATAGAGAACAATTGGATGTTGAATCTACCCACTATGTGCCAGGCTCTGTGCTAGGCATAAAGCAGTGAACAGGAAGGCAAAAGTCACTGTCTTCATGAAGTGGGACCTGATAGACCAAAAATACATAAATCATATAGAGTATGGTAACATTGCTGAGTGCCATGGAGAAAAACAAAGCAGAGAATGACAAGGTAGGAGGGGTGTTCAGTTTTAAATAGAATACTCAGGTAAGATCTCAATGGGAAGGTGACATTCGATGAGATGGAACACCTCTGAGCAGAGGAGGCACATGATCTGACATTATGTCCCACTCTTCTCCCACTCCCGTGACCTCTGCTTCCCCCCGCAAGTATTGGTTTTTAGAATTGCAGTTTGAACTCACACCCTTGGAGACCCTTCAGGGCTGATATACGGACACAGCTGAGATGGGAACACCTTTGCATTTTCAATGAAACTGTTTCCAGTCATTTACCGTTTCTGTTGCTCTTCCTTCATTCTTGATGTTCCAAGTTCCCGCCTTACATCATTTTTCAGATGATGTAAGAGTCTTCCAGTAAAGAATATCCTTTGCAATTCTTTTTTATCCACGTGTTTTATTGGTGCATTATAGTTGTATATAGTGGTGGGATTTGTTGTTACATAATCACACATGCACACAGTATATAGCAATGTAATTTGGCCAATATAGTTTTCCCGCGCTTCCCTGCTCCCTCCCTACCAACTAGGCCTTTTCCTCTACTGACTTCCCTTGATTTTTAGGAGATCCACTCCACCTTTCTTTTCCTTTTTCCTCTCTAACTTCTGCATATGAGAGAAAACATATGACCCTTAAGCTGACTTGACTGATTTTGCTTAACATGATGGTCTGTAGTTCCATTCATTTTCCTGCAAATGCCATAATTCCATTTTTCTTTATAGATGAATAAAACTCCATTGTGTATATATGCCATATTTGCTTCATCCATTCATCCATTGATAGATATCTAGGCTGGTTACATAGATTGACTATTGTGAATTGTGCTGCTATAAACATGCGTATGCATGTATCACTGTAGTAAGATGACTAATTCTCCAGAGTAAATACCTAGGAATGGTATTGCTTGTTTGTGTGGTTGTTCCATGCCTCCTCTTTTGAGGAAACTGCATACTGATTTCCATAGTGGCTGTACTTATTTATAGTCCCACTAACAGTGTAAAACTTGTCCTTTTTCTATATCCTCTCCAGCACTTACTACTATTTGTATTCTTGATGACTGCCATTCTGACTGGTGTGAGATGAAATCTCAGTGTAGTTTTGATTTTCATTGCCTTAATTGCTGAAGATATTGAACATTTTTTCATGCATTTGTTGGCCATTTGTTTTTCTTCTTTTGAGAAGTATCTGTTTAATTCATTTGCCAATTTACTAATTGAGTTATTTCATTTTTTGGTATGCAGTTTTCTGAGCTCTTTATATATTCTAGATATTAATTCTCTGTTGGAAGTGTAGCTAGCAAATATTTTCTCCCATTCTGTAGGTTCTCTCTTCACAATCCTGTTTCCTTTGCTGTGTAGAAGCTTTTTAACTTGATGCTGTCCCATTTATTAACTCTTGGCCTTATTTCCTAAGCTTTAGAACTCCTATTGAGAAGGTCATTGCCAGTGCCTAAAAGCTGGAGTGTTGATCCTTTGTTTTCTTCTAGGAGTTTGCAATTCTTTTTGAGAAAGTCCACTGTCCACAGATTCTCTTTGTTTTCTTTATTCTGAAATGTTTTTATTCCACCTTCTTTCTTGAACTATATTTTCATTAGATACAGATTTCTGGGGTGGCAGTTCTTTTCTTTCAGCACTTGAAAAATATTGCCCCATTTTCTTTTGGCCTTCAAGATTTCTAATGAAAAGTCTTTAAGTATTTTAATCGTGTTTCACTGAAAGCAATGTGCTCCCCCTTGCTCTGGTTGTTTTCAAGATTTTCTCTTTGTCTTTAATTTCTAGTAGTTTGATTATGAAATGGGTAGGCATGAGTTTATAAATTTATCCTGTTTGGGGTTCATTCACTTTCTTCAATCTGTAGGTTTATGTCTTTCATTATACTTTGGGTTTTTTTAGGCCTTATCTCTTCAAGTATTATTTTCCAGCACTATACTCTTTTTCTTTTTTTTCTGGAACTCCAATAACTTCAATTTCAGATTTTTGGATATCGTGTGATGGGTCTCTTAGTCTGTATTCCCTTTTCCGACATTTTTTTCCATCTGTTATTCAGATTGGATAATTCTGTTGGTCTCTCTTTAAATTCACTGAGTCTTTCCTGTCACTTCAATTCTGTACATCCAGTGTGTTTTAATTTCACTTATTATATTTTTCAGCTATAAATTTTCTACTTAGGTCTTTGGTGAGACCTTCTTTCTTTGCATTCATGTCAATAGAATTCACTCCTTCTTTTGGATCATTTTATAATAGCTGCTCTGAAGTCTTTGTCAGGTGTTTCCAACATCTGTGTCATTTAAACTTTGGCATTATTTATTCTGTTTTCCCATGCGAGAGTTGAGGTTTCTCTAGTTCTTTATATGCCAAGTAAATTTGAATTGTGTCCTGGACATTTTGATTATTATGTTAGGAAATTTTGGATCTTTTTTAAATCCCACAAAGAACATTGCTATTTTTGTCCTATCAGGCAATGAACCTGGTAAAGTTCAGGATTGCATTTCCAGTCCACCTTCTAAGGGCCAGAGCTCCAACTCCAGCTCAATTTTCAGACTTTGCCATGCTGATCAGCGTAGGCACCCCCTAGTGGTCAATCTAGGATCTGAGTAGCAGTCTATGGGTTAAGAGTTTAGGCTGGTGTTTAGGTAGGATCAGACCCAGCACACATGGTAGCCTCCGGAGTGAGCTCTGCATTTTCTAAACACTTTTATACAACCACTTTCTTAGGAATCTCCTTCTCTACTCTCCATTACTTAAAATTCTCTCCTTTTCAGTTCCTTGGTCAGAAATCTGGGACATTGGTTGCCCCATTTTTCTATGCACCTCCTGCAACTGTACCCACCTTTAAGTTCAAGCTGCAAGAGGTCTGGAGGGGAAAGTGGTAAATTCTCTGTCAGTTCAATGCCACATCAAATTCCGGTTTTCTTCCCCAATCTGTTACTATTTTCTTTTCAGAGTCTTCAAGCACCATCTTGTGCAGTCTCTTCAAATGTTATAGCTGCATTTCCCTGAGAGAGACAGGGTAGAATATGCTAATTCCATCTTTCCTTGTGCCTGGACACAATAAAACTGCGTTAGAGGACATTCTTCAATATGCTTCTTGATGTACCTTGTGTCAAGACCCACCTTAGAAACCAAAGCCAGAAACAGGTGGTTTCTTAATGCATCTATGCAGATTTCTTGTATTAGAATGCTAATTTCCCCTCTTTACCATGGCTGCTGAAAAGCTCAGGAAAAATAGTGGTTTGGCTCACATGATGGAATTGCAGTGTCTGGCACATAGGAGATGCTTCATAAACATTAGTCATCTGTCTACCTATCTGTCTATCTTCTTATTCCTCAAGAGCTAAATGCTTGCTCAGTAGAAGAAACCCTTCTCAGTCTGATTTTTGGATATAGTTTTACTCTGTTCATGCTTTTTTATTACTTGGCTTTTTCTTGCAGTTCTGTGATAGTAGTTTGGGGACCTATTTTCACCATATTAATCTTGTAAGCTGCCTCAAATTCGGTTTGGAAGTAGCCAAGGCATAAATGGAAAAAACTGCATTCATGGAATGCTTCGTAGTGCTAAAGCTGCTTCTGTACTTCTTTCCGTATTTCATCCTAAACAAGACCCCAGGTGAGTGAGAAAGAAAGATAGCATGAATCTCCTTTACAAACAAGAAGCTGTTCTATAGTTTTAGCTTCTGTTCAATGTGGTATCAAAGTTAAAATAGTTTGGTAATCACACTGGAGAGGTCTGGGTGTGCTCTGGGGAACCATGTCCTAGGAACTCCAAGCTTGGGACTTCCTCACCAAGATGCTCATAATGGACCTATGCATCTCCTTGGATCCAAGGACCCTAGAGAGGCTGGAAGTTTGGTGCCACTTGAAGAAGCCCTCCCAATATGACTAAAAATAGGGACTCAAATCCTGAACAGAGTCTACCTTTCCCCTGGGTGGGCTTTCCACTTCTACCCATGAAGCCAAGGGTGGCACTGAGGGACGATCATCATGACCCTTTCCTGCTTTTCGTCTGTATCCAGGGGCCCCTCTTTTCAGTTCGGAAGGAGGGCAGTTCCAAATGAGCCCTGATCACAGAACCATCAGGATGAACCAGCACCAGGTCAGCCTGTCTTATTCCTTCCCTCTCTCCATGCTTCCGTCAGTGACACTCAGGAGGCAAAGACTGCAGACATCTCACTGTGAGGGGGAGTCTACCCAAAAGTGACTTACTTGCCCATGGTAGTACCAGGCAAATGACACTAATAAATAAGCAGGGGACTAGGAAGGAGAGAACTGCTCAGGAGTCCCTTCCCCCATTCTTAAGGAGTCCCTTACCCCATTCCTTGGTAAACTTTAGCAGCCACATCCAGGCCTCACATTCCTTGAGCTCAACTTGAACGTGGGCTATATTTACTACCCTGGTATTTATATATCTGGACATGAACAAGGTCAGCAAACCAGTACTAGGAGCAGGTGTGACTCTGGATGAGTCTAGGTGTCATTCAGATATCCCTTAGCCCAATGTCCATGGACTCTCACCTCAGTTACAGGCTGTGGAGGGTCACAAACATGGCAACAGTCCTTTACTTCTCCTTGTGTCCATTTCTTTGCATGTGACTTTGTAGCTCTTCTCATCAAGAAATAGAATCTCTTTCCCATCTCCTTGATTCTGGGATGATCTCGTAACATACTTTGGTCAATAGAATCTGGAATAAAGATGTTTCCCAGTTGTGAGCTCAGGCTTTAATAGGCCTCGTACACTTGTGCTCTTTCTCTTGGGACCCTTGCTTCAGCTGTGCTAGAGAACAAGAGACCATGTGAACCAGAGCTATTTAGCCCAGTCACGCTAAATGAGACCCCAAGCATGTGGAAGTATGTGGGTCAAGGGAAGTTGACCCACAGCTGGCCACAGACACAAGGCAAAGCCCATCTAACTCCAGCCTAAATCCTCAATCTACAGAATCAAGTGCACTTGAGTGAACCAAGTGCTCTTCGTTTTAACCCCTCAACTTTGGTAAAGCTTATTGTGGTGCATTAGCTAGCCACTGCTGAGGTTGGGCACTAACTGAGCTATTTCCTTACCATTTCTTGGGATGTTGGGAGTGCAGGGTTTTAGTGGTACCAGTCAGCCACAGATGGGGACAAGAAAGGATGCTGTGGTGGTGAGCTGCAGCATAAGCTTGTATCTTTGGGGAATATTGCTGCAGTCCAGCTTTCACAAGTAACCAGAGCAGGAGAAAAGTGGCAGAAGCCTACAGGGCTGGCTTAAAGAGAACTCTTAAAACCATCTCCAGAGTTGAGGTTGTAGCTCAGTGGCACAGTGCTTGCCTGGCATGTATGAGGCATGGGTTCGATTCTCAGCACCATGTATAAATAAATAAAGATCCATCTACAACTAAAAAAAATTTTTTTTAAACCCACCTCCAGATACCCTTAGAAAGACCTTAGAGAAATAGGAAGAGGCTGGAGATCTCACAGAGTGGATGTGGGTTGAGCCAGAGAGTTCACAGAATTTGACTCTAACATAGGAGGATTCTCTGGTTGATTTTTTTAAACCTAAAATAAGAAAATTCAACTCCCCAAAAGATTTTAGAAATAGGAAATTTTCACAAACTGATTGCAAACAAATTATTACAAATAGTGAAAAAAAGCTCTCACTAGATTGTGTTGACTTTATTCTTCCTCAAAGAATTCTGTACTTTTGACTCTATTGCCAATTCTTTGGGAATAAGAAAAATTAAAAGTGAGAAATGGGGGCAAAGACTAGCAGCATTTGTCACATATTCTTTGTAAACATGAAGAGCACAAGAACAAATACTGTGGCAGAGAAGTCTGGAACTTATATATGGTTCTCTTCCTCTAGGCAAGCATGAGGATTATTTATCTCTGTCCCACTCACCAGTGGGAACGGGCACCGCTTGGCCAATGGGTGGTAATAGCAGCAATCTTTCTAAGACAAATTGTTTTGTTAGTATACGACCATCTACTCTTCTTGTTTGTTATATTGACTGAGGAGGCTCTGGGTTAAGATGGTACAGCTGCAGGGTGTCTACCTGGATCACTGAATCAGGCCACTGAGGGAAGTTGCCCTAAAAATCACCCAGACCTGCAATGAGCATTGCACAAATGTGAACACAACTTTGTTGCATTGGACCACTGAAATCTTGGCATTGCTTGTTACCAAAGCATCTCTTGACTCTGTCTGACTAATACAATATTGAAAAATCGACATCTAATTTAAAAAAAAGTCAATGCTGCTAATAAATTACAACCATGAGGGAAAAATTTGTTGTGCTGTTGTTGAATACAGATTATACATGGTTTAATTTTTGGCAAGAAAGATCTTCTGTTCAGAGGAACATCCAAAAAACTTTATGAGCATGAACATGATAATGGAAATTTTATCCATTTGGCAGAAGTCACAGCAAAATTTGATAATATTATGGCAGAACATTTATGCATGATATAAATATTGACACCAAATAATATTGTACCTATTTAAGGAGTGAAATACAAAGATAAATAATTAAAATTGTAGCAGATGAAATCAGTCTGAATAAGGTAAGAAGAGCTAAATATTACCCTTTATTTTGGCTACAACGTTGATGTTGTGTGTGAGACACAAGCCCTGATGGATGCAGTAAAGACAATAATTTTTGTTGGATTTGTGGATTCTCAAAACGCAAATATTTCTCTATGTAAATGCATTTGGGAATTTTTCACTAAATGACAACTGGAGGATTATAAATAGCATTAGTAGACAACTTACCTAAACAATTAAAAACAGAATAATTTCAGGGACCACAGATATCACAATGCTACAAATATGCGTGGAAAACACAACAGATTGAAATGGATGATCCTAAGAAACAATTCCAGGACATTTTCCCTTCCTGGACTGTGTTTTAATCTTGTAGTGAATAGTGCAGCAAAAAGCTCTTCTGACACCAATGAATTTTTGTTATACCATTTGGGATCTATACAACTTTTCTTTAGCTTCACTGAAACATGTATTAAATACACATTTACCAAACATAAATTTGAAACAATGTCAAATGAATGATGGGAAAGTTGACTTTTATGCCATTATGGCAATAAAAATTCAATTAGAGGCTATGCAATTTTGCTTAGAACATTTTGGTTTATTCATAAAGACAGAGATTATATATTTCAAGCCAAAGGTAAGCCTTCAAAACATCCACTACTAAATTTATTTGCTCAGGACTAATTTGGCCTGATGTTCTAAGTATGATTCATGCTGTATAGATTTAAAGTAACACAGGAGCTGAGATTCAACCTACCATCCCAAGAGGCATCCAAAGAAGTGGTATATCTGCAGATGGTGTTGTGTTGACTAGGAGATGGGGTGATGGGAAGTTGCATCTGGCTGAAGCCTGGAGGTTGTTTGCATCTGGACCTGAGGTAAGAGGGTGTGGTGGAAGCAAGGCCTCTGAGGGTAAGCAGAAGATCAGCCACGAGGGGCCCCTGGGAAAGGACCTTTGCCATTGAGAGTTTGGTTTCTTCATGTCTGACGTGCAGTTGTTAGTGATCTTTTTTTTTTTTTTTTTTTTCACAGACCTTCTGTCATCCAGACTTCAGCAAAACATATCAAACTCCAGGCTCCACTTAGGTCCAGATTCAGAGGAAGATGTGTATCTTGTCCACCCCAGCCTGGGAGGTGGTTGACTGGGCAGCAAGACAGAATGAGAGGCAGTGAGAACAGCTGGCAGAGGTGACAACCAACTGCAGTTCTTAGAGCAGAGCTTCCCACTGTGCAAATCTGACAACTGTGACCACTTTGCACCACACACAGCAATTTAACATGTTTGACTCTGCCATTTCATTCCAGTACCATAGAGAAATTTTTGAGCAATGACTATGTACCAAGCCTTATCCTAAGTTCTTTGCCAATATTGATTCATTGAATCCTTGCAACCATCTTTGTCATGCCCATTTCACAGATTAGGAAACTGAAGCCCAAAGAGCTCAGTCAAAGTCGAATTAAATGGCAGAGTCTGGCTCCAGCATCCATACTCTTAACTAGAGTGTGATAGAATCACTCTTAGAACCAAAGAGTTCACTCCTAAAAACTAAACACACCTGCCCAGAGATACCATCATTACCAGAGATAAGTCCAAAACCTGCAGCCAGCTTGAAACTGCTTCAGACCACCAGTGTTTCAGGAATGCTGATGTCCTTCCCAGAAGGGTCACATCATCTTCCCTGGGACAGCTGCTTCTCCTTGTCTGTCCCCCTGTGGAGACTGTGGGCTTCTTTAATCATTCGGGTGGGCTCAGAGTCTATCAATACCCTACACTGGCAGGAAAATCTGCTGCTACCTCTCAGCACAGGGACAAGGATGTGTATACCTGAGAAAGGGGTGGGCAAACTTCCACTCTTACAGCGTGAGGGTCGATGGGGAATTGTCTCAGTCCATTTTCTGTTGCTATAACATAATGCCACAGACCGAGTGATCTATAAGGAAAGGAAGTTTATTTCTTTTAGCTATGGAGGCTGGAAAGTCCAAGAGCATGGCACAGCCTCTGGTGAGGGCCTTCTGCTGTATATTTCCAAGTGGAAGAATGGAAGGTGAGCAAGAGCATGTGAAGGGGCAGGACCCACTTACTAAACAGTCGCTCTCACAATGACTAGCCCGTGCTCCTGGGTTATTAGTAGCCTTAGTCCACTCATGAGGGTGGTGCCCCCATAGCCTGTTCACCTCTTAAAGGCCCCACATCTTAACACTGTTACAATGGCAATTAAATCTCAACATGAGTTTCAGAGGAGACAAAGATTCATATGTTCAAAGCTGCGACATTTCTTCCCAGGGCCTGAGGCCATGCAGCAGCCTTTTGAAAGAAAATGACTTTCCCATCCCAACCCAAAGCTCTGACTACATCTTAAGGCCTAACTTGCCAAAGTCAAGGGACTTCAAAGTTAGGATGATCAACTTGTCCTGCTTTGCCCAGAACTTTCCACTTCTTAGCACTGAAAGTCCCATATACTGGGAACCTTCTTAGTCCCGGGCAAACTGGGACAGTTGGCACCATGATCAAAGTAAAAAATTAAAGAAAACTCTTTCTACTCTAGCCTCAAGCTTAGAAAGGCCATGTTTCTCCCATCCCATGAAAGCCAGAAAGTCCCAATACCCTCACTGTTGGACTACAGACTAGTCTTTAGTGCTCTTAGTCCAGGGGACTTGACATCCCCTTGGAAGGTTGAAAACGTGTCAATGTGGACACAAGGCACCAAATTCCATTGATATGTCCCCATGTCCCTAATGGCTGAAAAAGAATGGACACAAGATGGAGATGCCTGGCAGACCCACATGGCCTGTGATTCAGAAATGCAGGGCATTGGCCAAAGTGCCTCTTTCTGTGATAAAGAAACCACAGAGTTAAGTCCTGAGAATTAATTGACAAGTAACAAAGCATTTTACATGATTTAGCCAGGATAGAAAAAGAAATCATGGCACCCCCAAGGTGCTCCCTATCTCTAATGGTCTCAATTCTCAGCACAATTGCAGACTTCCACTGCATATAATCCAGACCCATTCTATCAGATCATAGAAGTAAATAAACTCTGAATATTCAGAGAAAACAAATCATCAGTCCATCAAAATCCTTGGGGTAAATTAGTTCAGCAGACTGGACCAGAGACACACTCCGTGACTCACCCCCACCCAGAGTAAATAAAGGAAGATTAAGCACAACTTGATTGAATCATGCTGAAGCTTGGCATAGCTCAACAAACAGATCAGCCTGAAATCTCACATTAGGAACACATAATCTCATAAAATTTATGACTGTTATTGCTCACCACATATGTTTCTGGGTTACTGTGTGCTAAGCTTTAAGCAAGCTGCATTGTTGGGGTCTAGGGGGTCCTGCCTGCTTATCCACAACGTATTTCAAGAAGAAAGACACGTTCCTGGTTGACACTCTTTGGCATGATCTCCGCTATGGCCTGGCCACTGCAAAGAAGGAGGCTGGAGGGTGGATGTTGGCAGTGGAGAAGGAGGTTTGTGCCATGCCCCAAGTGGGCCCCTTTGCAAACTCTAGTTGAGATGCTGGTGGATAAACTGGCAGGCAAATCTCCCTCCTCCATGCCTCAGTTTGCTGACTTGTGCAAGGAGGTAGAATTAAATGATTCTTAAATTCTCTGGAGGTTTTTGGTTGGGTTTATGAAAGAAGATCAAGGGGACAGTGTATATAAAGAGAAACCAGAAAGCGCCCATCTACTGTTCTCCATCTCCGAAGAATCCAGAACAAAAACTGATCCAAAACATCACCCACTGAGATCAGTAGTGAGTAAGGGTATAGGGGATGGAGGTGTGGCTTACAGAAGGCATGGTCCAGGAGGCCATGCAAGGCCAGCCCTGAGAATCTGGGAGGGAAGGGTAGATGGCCAAGTGCTTGGAGAAGTTTTGCCCTCAGTCTTGCTGCCCAGAGCTAAAGAGAGTTAGGAAATGTCTTTAAACTTGTATCACCACTTAACTCCACTGCCAGTGGCTCAAGGCCCTCTTTCCCTCTGAACCCAAACAGGATCTCTCATGATCTCTCCCAACACAAAAGCCGCTGCCCACCCGTGAGATCCAGGATGGTGAGACAAGGCTGCTTTCCAGTCAGATCTGGCGTCAGGGGTTCCAGGTCTGACTGCAGGGATGCATGATGCAGAGTTGATGGAGAGCGGCAGCAATAACAGAGCGAGCACTGCCTGGGGTGAAGGACCCTCATTTGTAGGAGATGGTCCCTGAGGTCAGAGTTCAAGGACTCCATGAAGAAAAGAGCCAAAGGCTGCAAGCCCTTGACCCTCCTGCTGAAGCCCACAGTAGGGCAGGAGATCCCCAGGCCCCCAAGTCCATCCCCCAAGGCATTACCATGGAGGGAGCACACACATAGAAGGAGCAAGTGACATGCAGAAAGCACGGTGGGGTTTGTCCTTTCCCGCACCCAACCCAGGCTCTGCCCTGGGCGTCTCATCTCTGCAGCCTCTCTCATGCATGCACTCCCTGCCAAGAGCCAAGCTGACCCTTCTGACCCTCAGGCCCTCTTCCAGGCTTGTCCTGTTAGATTTCCAGCACTGCTGGCTCCTTCCAGAAAGAGCTTAAGAGAGTCACATTTTTCTTTCTGGCTCGTTCATTTTCATTATGATCTTCACAGCCAACTCTGGTAAATCTGCTACAATAAAAGTCCCTAATCATCATCTATGTTCTTCTAAATACTCTTAGATTAGATTTGAAGTCATCTTCTGTTAATATTTTGTCTTTAAAAAAAATAGAAAATAATTTTGTTGTTTTTCCTGATTGTAACTCAGATATCAGCTGAGGGCCGCCCTGCTCCTCAACATTGTGAAATGTCTTAGGCAGACTCTATTTTCCAACAATGGCCACAGTGAAATTTTCATTCCTGCATGCTCATTCCAGAACTTTGCTACTCTTCCATCAGGAGATAGAGGCTGCATTGTCTCCCCTTGTAGCTGGGTGGACCTTTTGACTGCTTTGACTGGTAGAATGCAGTGGAAGTGACTGTGTGACTTCCATAAATCTGGGTCAGAAACACAGTACAGCTTCCACCTGGTACTCATGCTCTCTCTCTCAGGACACACAACTTTGGAATCATGAGTAGCCACGTAAGAAATTCACCCCAACCACACACCCCAAAGATGCCCTGCTGGAGACACCACATGAAGAGACCACGGAGAGTCAGAAGGATGTCTGGAGGAGCCCCAGCTGTTCTAGCCTTTGCGGTCCAGCCCAGACAGTAGATATGTGAATGAGGAAAGCTTTGCCATGGGTGATTGCAGCTGCCATCTGACACAGCCACCACCTGATGGCACCCTCAGGAGGGACCCTGAGCAAGAACCATCCAGCTGAGATCCATCAATACCCAGAAACGAGAAGAAGCAATAACAAATGATCATACTTGTTTTATGCTAAGTGTGGAATTCCTGCTGTGCAGCCATGGATAAGAGGACTGTGTGCCTTAAGCTCCATGCCCCGTGGAACTCCAAAGGTTTCCCAAGATTTCTGCTGATTTCTGGAAGAATAGAATCACATGTGGGTCATGCATCCTCACATGCTGCTTCTGTCCCACCCCACATTAACTTTGACATGAAATTTGGCCCCATTTCAGCTCTCATGACAAAAGTTTGGGAATAAGCGTTTGGGTAAGTAGTAGAGTGCATACAAAATTCAGGGTCATGTGCTCACTACACAGGATCCTGTCACTTTGCTGTCCCTTCCACCACCTCTTCCCAGTCTCACCCTCCACTAAGATTGCTCTGGGAACCCAAACTCTTCTTCTGATATGAAAAGTAATATGCCACCCCCTAAACTCCTAACCCAAAACTTCTACTTTTGTGCACATCAAGAATCTAGCCCTGGCACATGCCTGTAATCCCAGTGGCTTGGGAGGCTGAGGCAGGAGGATCACAAGTTCAAAGCCAGCCTCTGCAACGACGAGGTGCTAAGCAACTCAGTGAGATCCTGTCTCTACATAAAACACAAAATAGGGCCGGGGATGTGGCTCAGTGGTCGAGTGCCCCTGAGTTCAATCCCTGGTACCCCCCAAAAGGAATCTAGCCTTTACAGGAACTCCCTGAAGCTGAAGATGGGTGGTATTTGTTATATACATATGCACTGTAACAAGAAATTCAAGGAACATACTGATAAGCAAAAGAAGAAAGTAAAAATTGCCCCTAAATCCCATTAACCAGAGAAAAGTACTAATGCTTGATTATCATCCTGTCAATACGTCACAATTTTACACACATGGGATCACACCATCCTTTCTCCAGGTATCATTAGTATCAACAAAGGTTTGCCATTTATTTAGCACCTGGTAAGTTCACAGCAGCTGCATAAATGTAGCATCATGTAATCCTTACCACACTGTGAGCTGCCTGCCATTCTCTACCGTGACCTTCTTTTTCTAAGGGATCATGGTGGATCTAAGCCCAGCCCCATCCAACTCTCAGGCCTGTGCACTTCCCACCGCACTATTCAGCCCCAGCAGAATCCTTTTCCCAACGTGGCAAACACTGTAGAAAGACTCTGCTGGCCGTAAACATCCTGACCTGGACCTACTGCCCTGACACGCTCCTCTTTGTCCTTCAGAGAGTCAAAGGAATCCGAGCTCTCTGGAGGCTGTGGTTGGCTCATTTTGCCTAGTGAGGCTGACTTTCTGAGAGGAAAAGAGGGTCCAGGTTCCATTGGAGGGCCAGGGAAGGCTCTTCCTCTGTGACAGAGCAAACCAGGTAGGAGCCCCACCCTGCTTCCACGTCTGCTGGATCAAAGGGGCTCTGCTTTCCTGAGAGTCTGGAGACGGCTTCTGCAAGTTCAGTATGTGTCTCTGCCTCCCAAGTAACAAAGTCCAGCTAAGCAAGAAGGATTCACCTTGGAGGTATTCTGTGCTTCTTCCCTCAGCCATAGAAGGGACCACACCGGGAGAGACCTGCTCTTTCCTAGGAAGGAAGGTGAAGTGTGTTCTCTGTCAACCTTCACTCACGAATATATGTTCCAAGCACAACCCCAGGAGACCAGCAACTGCTCTAGCTCCTTCCAGAGGCTGAAGTAAGAAACCCCGTGCTGGATGGACTATCCCAGGGAGCTTGCCTTTGATGACTTCCATGAGCCTTGAGCCCCCTGGGAAGAAGAATTCACCACACAGTTATCAATCTGTCCCTCAGCTGTTTCCACAGCTGCTGGAGGGAAGCCAAGAGCAGCCAAACCCTCCCCTGCCACACAACCATGCTTAGCCAAAGGTAGGTCCTGCCTTCAGAGGCCGCCTCTGACTCTAAAGATTCAGACACAGTTCAGGTAGGAGTAAAGGAGGCAGGGTTTGAATTTGCCAAACCCCAGAGCTGAGTCTCAGCTGTTCACTAGTAACCTGGCAACCTAGATGGTTTGCTTTACTTCTCTGAGCTGGAGGTACCTTATTATCTTAGTTGAAACAGCTCCTGGCATATGGACTGTAGGGCAAGTAGTTTCACTGGGAGGTGATCCCAGGACGCACTAGCAAGAGAATGGGTAAGAAAGAAAAGCAAGCCAGTGACGTCATCAGCAAGCAAGTGGGCAAAACTGAATTCCACTGGGGAATTCTTGGAAATGGCATAGAGAAAATGTTGGGAATTAGCCAAATCTTCTCTCCTTTCCTCAATGACAAGGGAGCTGGGGTATTGATCCACCAATTTCCATCTGTCCCTGGTTAAGAATTGCTCCTGGGGAGGGGAGAGGAGAGTCACAATTGTGTCCCACTGGCCTGCTCCATGCACAGAGAGAGCTCTCTGCTCCAGCAGGTAGAGCCACTGGTGCTGTGGTAAGTGTCAGGGGGACATGGCAGGCTACCCATGGCCTCTGCTAGAACCACCTCTTAAATTAGGGAAATGACAACTCCCACCTAGAGTGGCTGTGGGGATATACATAGATTTTGTTTCATTTGATTTGTATTAGCATGCAGTTAACTTGGTTGGACTCACACTGCACATTCTGTCACTTGGATGGCAGCTCAGTTCCCTTCACGTGCATTGTTGAGGGGTCAGACAGAAATGTGGGTAGAGGTTATGAGAATTTGGGACTCCTCTTTTGGTTGTTCCTTTCAAATGTATCCCCTCCATTTATAGTGATTATACTTGTATCAAGCTGTCTTCCTGCCAGAAAGACCTGTGGGTTTCCTCTCAAGGCCTAGCCACTCTCCAGAGCATAGCAAAGACACTGCAGGTCAGGCCCCTGCTGGCTCTTTGAAAGTTGTCTGTAGGTGTCCACTCTGCTCAGACAATGGGCTGGTCACATAAACACACAGAACCAGGATTTAGAGATCCAACCACATAAAACCTGCAATCAAGTTAAGGACCAGTCCTGAATTCAGATAATCGGTCCTAGTGTCCAGTCGTGTCTCCAATCATAACTCAATTTCCAGTTTGGAAAAAAAAATGCTCCTATTGTTATATGGCCTTTTGTTGTTTCTATGACGTAGCCATCCCGTAGATATCAATAACCAAAGCCCAGTTTTCTCATATCAGACCCTTTGTCCTTGGAAAATCTACTAATCCTCATACCCTCAACCTACCCTCTCCTGGTCAGCTAAAACTTTCTAAGAATCCACTGCAGTGGTGTCCTTCAGAGAATGGTAGTATTTTTGGATGGTGCCACCATTCAGGGGTGTTTTGAGGATTGAACAATGCATGTAAAGTCCTTAAAATGTGACTGGCACTATGTAAGCCCTTAAAGAGTGGTAGTGGTGATGTTATTATATTATCATTATTTTCTCTTGGTTGTATGCTACAGAAACATAGAGTAGGAGGAACTCAACCATTCTGTGTGGAATTTAACTTAATTTGAAACCATAGCCTAGAACCAGGGCCTCTCAGCAATGGGTTAGAAAATACAGATGCCCACCACAAAGGGGGTGATTAGAAAGGGACTTGGTTCAGTGTCACCAGGAAGCCTTCCTTTCCATCCGAATTTGGTGCACACTTTTTTTGTTCCCATGACCTACTTCTCTTTTACCAAAAGTTGAACAGACTGTGTTCAACTGTGTCCATCCTCAACCTCCAGTGCCTGATGACACACAGCAAACATAAAGTAAGTGTCTGCTAAATGAATGTTTGCTTTGTTGTCTGACCATGCTTTTGAATGTCTGGCATAGTACCTGGCTCACAGCAGAGCGTTAAAGCTTTATTGCATGAATGAAGGGCAAGGATTTTCTTCATTACCTCCAGGTAAAAGAAACATCCTTTTTTCCTTCTAAATCTAATTCAGTCTATCTCTAACCCTCAGGTGTCTGAAAGAACTGTCTGATTGATTGATTCACCAACACTCAATTCCAGTCCCCTTCTCTTATATTTGCATTCACTATAGAAGGTACAGAAGCTAAAATGCTCTTTTTTCCCAACATCCTTTGCAGTCAGGAGTGATCATATGACCTAGCATAGACCAATGAGATGTGAAGAGAAGTTTGCTGGCCTTTTCCCTTCCTCTTTCCTTCTTCTTATCTGATATAGAGACCTAAGTCTGGAGGTAGAGCAGTCCTCCTGAGAACATGAGGTAACAGTGTAAGGAAAAGACTGAGACCCAGGAGCCAGTCTTGGTGTCCCTGAGCCCTGAACCAGACATCTGCCTGCAGGCTGTTGGTTAAAATGGCTCCAGTTAAGTCTTCTGTTACTTGCAGTGTAATGCAATTCCTCACTTAGAGCAGGTGGGGTACCTCTGATTCTTTCCAGAGGAGCCTGTTGATGGGCACTAATACATGGTTGATCCAGTTATCTTACCACAAATGAATGGAGACATCTTACTTAGTCCTTAGTCCAGAATTAAGCCTGGAATTCCCCTTCTATAAAAAACCAGGTTGAACCAAGTGACAGCAAAGGTTAGTCCCAACCCTGGAGTCCCAACCCTGGAAGAGAAGACCACCAAAAAGTTCACAGGATGTCACCACAAGCTGCACTTATTGGCAGAGGGAGTGTTCCCAATCTTTTCCAACAGAGATTCAGGGCTATTGTTGTATCTTTCACTTGACTTTGGGCAAAAGGACCTCTGAACAAAAAGGGAGAGAAAACACGTGTAGCAAAGGCCTTGGAGGAGCCCAAAAGCTGTGCATAAGTAAGCAGGCAGGTGCAAGAACCAAATGGAAAAGAAAGCCAGGGACTTACAGGGGTTAAAAAGTTCAGATGTGAGGAGTGGGTTGCCATGGACTTGTGGCGGGGGAGTATTTATGGAGCTGATTTTAGAGACAGGAACAGAAGCTGACGAGAAAGAAGTATCTGCTGTGGATTTGAAATTCAGAGAAAAGCTCATCTGCTAGCACATGCAGATGTGTGCATGTATATGTGTTTTCATGTGCACACATGTGCACATATACTTGTGTCTGCATTTGTGTGTGGCATGACTGCTGGTCTTTTACCTCTGGGCTGTTTGAGAGGAGGGCTTAATGCTGTCACATCTCAGCCCCAGTGGGCTTTAGGACTTCCAAATGGAAGCTGTAATCACTTGGAGATGGGAAAATAAAGGGAACAGCTAACACCCAGCGTGTGTCAGGTATGCTGGTATACAACATTCTCAGAAAACTGCAAGGTTAAGATGATCAAACCCACTCCACAGACCTTGGAGAGAGGGCCCCTTGAGGCGGGAACTCAGGACAAACAGAGTCACTAATCTTGGCCTCCATTCCTGCTGCCACAGCTTCCTTCCACATGGCCAGGGGAAGTCACCTAACTCTTAGAACCTCCATTTACCATCTGAAAAAGAGGGATAGTTGGGAGTTATAGACCAAGATGACGAGTCCTACTCTGCATGATCTTCAGTTTTATAGCAAAGAAGGAATTAAATAACATTGTGGATTTTTTAAATTGTCAAGTACCATGACAATTAAAGGATTATAATTATTTTCCACAACAATAATAATAAGCTAAATTTGTTTCTGGCCTAAAAAGGCAAATAGCTGGAATTCAGCGATGTAGAACAGATCATTTTGGGGAAAATTATGCTTCATCTGCATTTCACAAAGCTAGCGGAAATGCACATTGCCACAGCCATGACAAGGACCAGAAGAAGAGAAAGGTTCATTAATTCAGTAAATCTACCCAATTTCTGTTGAATCAAAGGCACAACAATTTATTCATGAGCACTCTGCTGGGCTGAGAGGAAGACTCAATGATTAAAATATATTCTTAAAGCTTTTAAGAGAGTTTAAGCGAGCATTTGTATTCCAAAGAGGTCTCACTGACACAACTTCCTCAAATGTTAGATCATGAAAAAATCCAAAGTCATAAAGAGTCTGGCTGGAAATGCTTCTGCTGATTTTATAAAGCTGACCGTGGGTTCCTCTTTGGCTTAGACAATGGGCAGGATAAATAAGCACCACACATAACTGGGTTTAGGGATCTAAGTAAGTGAAACTTTCAATCAAGTTAATCTGACATTACTTCGGCAATTTTTCTGGGCCATTCCTGACTTTAGGTACTCTATCCTATTATTCAACCATGTCCTCCCTCCACCATATGACCTAATTTTGAGTTTGAAAGAAAATGTCCCTATATTGCTATGTCAACTTCAACCATTTCTTTAATGCAACTTCCTTTTCTGATGCCTCTTAAAGATCAATGATCTGGAGTTCCTCTACTTGCCCCTATGTTCACACAGGCTAGCTCATCCCCAAATTGTCTACTAAGCACCATGATCCTATCACTCGGCTGCGAATCCCTTGCTGGCAACACCCATTGAAGAGGGCTGATTATTTGGGGTGAGAGAGAGGCGTCATTTCTTAGAGTATCCAGAGTCTCTAGCTCATGAATTGTAAGAGCTGTGTTGGGTTCCTGCAAAGAGACAAGAATGGAGTTGCCCATGTTTTGTCTGTGACCCTCATAGCAGCCCTGATTATACTCAGAGTGCCCTTAACTTCCTCATGAAAGCAACCCCTTTGGCTTTCTTTGTTAAAGGTCTCTATATTCATGTGAGGTCCCTGAGGGATTTTTGTTCTGCCATCTCCCACATTCCTCAGTCTTTTCCCTCCAACTCCTTCCATGCTTTCCAGCCAACCAAGGCCCCATGCCTGCTCCCTCATGTAAACAGGTGCTCAGAATTCCACAGATGGGCTGTCAGTTCAACCAATAGCTAACCTCCAAATCCTACTTTGGACTCAGTTACAACATTCTGCAATGTGAATTTTCTAATTCCAGATTTTGTGTCCTATTGTAACCCATGTGCCAAACCATGTGTTTCAATTTTAAGGCTAGAAAAATATGGTCAGCGTGGTTCTGGGACCTTGTACTGCCCTTAAGTCCCTTCTGACTCATTCTCAGCTGTCTTCAGACTCAGGGCAATCTCCCACACCTTCTCTGCCAGATGCCTTCCATACCAGGCTGGGTGACGGAAGAATGCTTGTGTCCCTCAAATACCCTCAGTGGTCCCCTTCTCTACCAGTGAGTGTCATGCATCCAGGAGGAAACAAGTGACCCAAGTCAAAGACCCAGTGATCAGATTTTGTTTATGATATGAGGCCATCAAATCAGTCTTATTTATTTTCTCTGCACTTGTGTTTCCTAAGTTTTTCCACATTATTTCTAATTTGGACTGTTAGAAAAGGGAAAAATTAAAAACCACTGATCTAGAGATAATGGAATATCTTGGTGGTTATTGCATTAAAAAACCAGACAGCTAAAAAGGGTTTGGAAGATCTTAGAAGGCAATCTCTGACTCAAATTCTGTACAGCTTGAAACTGGGAGAGTTCACAGGCCAAGGAACAGCTGAAGCACTGAAGGTTCTCCCTTTCTCCCTAGTGGAAACACATGTGGAGACACGTGCATGTGGCCCTTCACCTTCCTCTCCTTCTGGAAATACTAGAACACAGGAATAGAAATTGCCCTTTGGATTGGGGATCTTCAGGCATCCCTGATACATGGCTCTCTCCCTCTTCACCATCTTGCTCAAAACAGAGTTCTCCCTCAATATCTGTAGGGCATTGGTTCTGAAATGACCACAGATACCAAAACCACACAAATGCTTGTTTTTTTATATATATAAAATGGCATAGAATTTTCACATTGAAAGACCCGAGCTAAAATGAACCCCACGACAGGCTTTGGACCCTCCAGAAAAACTAGTAGGCCTGAGTTTTGGTTCTGGGAAAAGACACACATTGCTCAATGCTGAAGCCACTCTGGGACCATGCTCAGAGCAGACAAAGAGGTTAAAAATCACATACCTGGCATTCCTGAGGTCTGAGTCTGCTTAAACCCCATGTGGGTCACTTAAACTCACCTTGTAGTTGGTCATTTTCAAAAAATTCCCAAAAGCCATGATTGGGTCTCATCAAATGTTACAGACACCCCTCAAACTCTGAATGGTCACTATTGTCACCATAGGTGCTGTATAATTGTAATCAGTGCTTGTGTAATGATGGGATGCACACGTCATGTCCACTGCCACCACCTGTCCCCTCCCCCTATAAAAACCTGCTCAGCCATTGTTCGAGGCTCTTTGCACTGACCCGCTGCATCGGTGAAGTCTGAGAGACCGAGCTTAAGCCTGAATAAAGGCTCTTTGCTTTTACATACATGCCTTGGTCTCTCTGGTGGTCTTTGGGGACTCCATGATCTGGGCATAACACATATAACCCATATACTACTTCCCATATACTTAAAAGCAAAAAAGCCATTGTTTTTGAGATGGCAGCTCTGTTGTCCAGGCTGGCCTGGAATTCATAATCCTTCTGCTTCAGCATCCTGAGCTCCCATATACTTTAAATCATCTCTAGATTACTTATAATGCCTAATTCAATGTAAATATTTTATAAATAGTAATTACACTGTACTGGTTAGGGAATAATGAAAGAAAAAATTCTGTGCATACTCAGTACAGATGCAATTTAATTTTTCAAAAGTTATAGACCCACAGTTGGTTGACTCTCCCCCTCTGTCACTGATATACAACTGAATAATTAGTAGTGGGTTTGTCTGTAATATGACCTTGCTGTTCTCTGTTCTATCATTCCTCTTACTTCTTACCTCACTTCCCTCTCCCTCTCCACCCGACTTATTTGCATGTCTACTGAAAGCCATTCACAGATGGCACTGGAGCTAGAAGGAAGAAGAAAGGAGGAGAATGGATTCCAAATGCTTCTTTTCACTTGATAATTTACCCTCAAATCTTTAGGTACTTTGGTGTAATTCATGGTCCTAAGACTGGGAACATAATTTCCAGCAGTATATTCTTTACAACAATGTTTCCTTATTACAATAAATTACATACTAATCAGGCATCTGCTACCAACTCCCAAAAGTTTCACCAATTGCTTTCAATACTTAGATGAGGCTGACAGTTGTTCCCCCTTATCTTCAGTTTTATTTGCCGAAGTTTCAGTTACTCAGAGTCAAAAGCAGTCTGGAAATATTATGTGAAAAGATCCAGAAATAAACCATTCCTAAGTTTTAAATTGAGTGCCAGTCCACAAAGTATGATGAAATCTCACCCTGTCCTGTTCCATCCTGCATGGGATGTGAATCATGGCTTTGTCCAGAGTATCTATGTTGTATATTCTACCTGCCCATTAATCACTTAGTGGTCTTCTCGTTTTAACTGTGATGGTTTTGCAGTGCTTGTATCCAAGTAATCCACTTAATAATGTACCCAAAGTGCAAGAATAGTGATTATAAAAGAGGCACTGAGACCTAAAACAGGTCTCAGGGAGGACAGGTTAACTCTGATACTATGTGATAATGCTGCAGGACTCACAGAAAAACATAGTATACATAAGATTCAGTATTATCTTTGGTTTCAGGCATTTTTGGGGTGGGGGGCTTGGAATATATGTTAGGTCAGATCATAGTCCAGGATGGCCAATTGGAGGGACCCATCAGGGCAGCTGCAGTCAACAGCTGCGAAAAGGAGCAACCAGCCAGACGCTGAGGCCATCAGTAGGCACGCCTCCTGTCAATCAGTGAGTTTTTCCTGACCTATCCAGGAAGGACTCTGGCCTTCTCTTCCTGCCCCCAAGCCCTCCCCTTCCTGACTGGGCTTTTTGAATTCTCCCTACACCGGAGCCCCAGCGCCATTTCTCCTGGACACACTCTGATGAGTATTTTCAATAAAGCCTTGCCGAGGGGCTTTAATTCATCTCCTGGTCGTCTAGTCTTTACAATATATATCCCCCACAGACAAAGGGGTATTATTGTATTTTTCAACCAGTCATATCCATTTGTATATGTATAGTAAGTGTAACACCCCCCTCATAAATTTGAGTGTCCTAATGGCCCTCTGGGCTCTTATGTAGTCAAAAGAAATAAACATTTGGGCTGAGGTTATGGCACAGTGGTAGCGTGCTCGCCTAGCATGCGTGAGGCACTGGGTTCGATCCTTAGCACCACATAAAAATAAAATAAAGATATTCTGTCCGCCTACAACTAAAAAATAAAATTAAAAAAAAGAAATAAACATTCAACTCTTAAATCCTCGAGGAATGGAGAGTTAGAGATGGATTTTCTGGATGAAGTGGCACAAGAAGTTTGCAATGCTCCAAATGCATTTAAATGAAAAGTCACCAACCTGTGCTTTGAATTTGACACAATAAAATCCTTAAATCTTATTACAACTTTTCTAGAGCCAACAAATAAATTTTGTAACTCTCTTTCAGAAGTATGCAGGAACAACTGAAATACAATATTGCTTGTGACCAATAAGCCCCTCCTCACACTCAATCCATTCCCTCATTCATCCCCAATTCTCCTTTCTTTTTCTCTGGTGACATGGGGAGGTGTTTAAAACAGAAGTATTGCTGCCTCTCCAGCTTGCTTTATTGCATCATGAACATCTGAGTACACCCTCCCCCCAGCCTTTTCCACCAGTGTCCACCCTCAATGGTCTACACAAGATCATATCCCCTTGATTAACTAGCTAAAATGATAGTTCTTGCCACAGATAAAGGACACATGCCACTACTCCAAAGTTCAGGACATCCTGGGAGTGACACTCTCTCACTCATGCTGTATCGTAGGACCAATATCACCCCTAGGGATCAATCTGAGAACTTATCTAGGGATATTGTCTTCAACCTAAGTCTGGGCTCTTTCCAGGGTGTCTCCTAAATGGGACCAGGGAAGCTGCTCTTTCATCCATATTGCTTCTCAGGTTGAGGTGTACTGTTCCCCAACATCACTCTGGTTACCCTAGTTTTAATTCCATTATTCAATCTTGCTTGGAGAAGTTGACATATTGCTTTTTGTTTCTCAGTCTTGATTAGCCATAGCAACAGAAGAAATGCAGGAGGAGAGGGGCGGTTCCAAGATGGCGGCCTAGACAGATGCTGCGGTCAGTCTCTCCAGAGCCAGAGATTGAAGTTGTGGAAATAACATCTCCCAGCCAGCTTCTGGACATCATCCTACAGCTACTCCTGCAGGAATTTCACTTGCGCGTGTAAGCAGGGCCACTAGGCAGCAGCCATTGCCACAAGCAGTGTGACTTCAGCAGCAAGCGGCGGCTCAGAGCCGCAGCCCAGGGCTCGCCCCGGGTGGGGCCTGCTTCTACACCGGGTACCTGGCTCCAGTGCCCACCCAACCACACAGGGCCCTAGCAGTTGCTCCCATGGACACACAGCCCCAGCCGCTAGCCACTGGGAAGCCCAAATTTAGGGTAAGAGTTGCTCCAGAGAAACCAGTGGAGACAGCCCTGCCGAAAGGTGGCTTGGGCCCACTGCACTTCCGCTCCAGAATTCCTGTGCACCGGCAGGAGCTGCAGAGGGCCCAGATCCTCCACAGGTGTCCAGCAAGAGGGAGACCAAGAACTGCCACCTCGAGCCACTGAGGAGCCCAAACTCAGGGTAAGAGTCCCCCCAGACACCCTAGCACAAGGCAGCCCTGCCCAAGGGCAGCCTGGGCCCGCCCCAGTTCTGCTCCAGAGTTCCTGGGGACCAGCAGGAGCTGCAGAGGGCCCTGATCTGCCCTCAGGAAACTCCACGGTTGTCCAGCCAAAGGGAGACCAGAGACTGCTACCTCTAGCCACTGGGGAGCCCAAATTCAGGGCAAGAGTCGCTCGAGACACCAGAGGAGGCAGCCCCACCCAAGGGCGTCCTGGGCCCGCCTCAGCTCTGCTCCAGAGTTCCTGGGGACCGCCAAGAGCCACAGAGGGCCCTGATCAGCCCTCAGGAACCTCCACGGGTGTCCAACTAAAGGGAGACCAGGGACTGCTACCTCTAGCCACAGGGGAGCCCAAACTCAGGGTAAGAGTCCCCGCAGAGACCCTAGCGTGAGACAGCCCCGCCCAAGGGCAGCCTGGGCCTGCCCTAGTTCTGCTCCAGAATTCCTGTGGAACGGCAGGAGCCCCAAAGGACCCTGACCTGCCCTCAGGAACCTCCATGGTTGCCCAGCCAAAGGGAGACCAGTGTCAGCTACCTCTACCCACTGGGGAGCCCAAATTCAGGGCAACAGTCACTCCAGAGACAGCAGTGTGAGGCAGCCCCATCTAAGGGCAGCCTGGCTCTGCCCCAGTTCCTCTCCAGAGTTCCTGGGGTCCAGCAGGAGCTACAGAGGGCCCAGATCCACCCTCAGGAAACTCCACGGGTGTCCAACTAAGGGTTGACCAGAGTCTGATTGCTACCAGCCACAGAGGAAAGCACACCCAGGGAAAGAGTGGCCTCCAGAGACCCCAGCGTGAAGAGGCCCCACCCAAGTGCGCTCTGGGCCTGCCTCAGTTCCGCTCCAGAATTCCAGTGGGAATGCCAGTGTGCCCAGTTGAAGGCAGACCAGAGCCTGCTAGCCTCTAACCCCAGGGGAGCTCATACTCACTGTAAGGGTCACACACAAACTCTCCAGCTTGTGACTCTGCCTAAGTGAGACCTGAGCCTGCCTCTACTTCCACTCCAGAGTTCGTGTTCACCAGCAGGAGTGCAAGAGAGGGCCAAAACAGCCCTCAGGGGCCACCTCAGGAGCCCAGCCAAAGCCATTCCCACTGCCCTCTAGAGGTACATCCACTACTTCCGCCACCAACTTTAATGACAGTAGTGCCCATCTGGGGACACTGGGAGAACAGAAGTAGCTCCAAGGTGAGACACAGGTAATCTGGAGTATCAATACAAGATTATAGGATAGAAGCCGCAATATCTCAGATTGATATTTCAAGAAAGGAAGATACACAATCAACATGAAAAAACAAGGGAAGAAAGTGCCCGAAATAAACCTGGATACCACTGTAACAGAATCCATTGACAGCACAGTTGATGAAATGTCAGAGAAAGAATTCCAAATGTACATAATTAAAATGATTAGCGAACTAAAGAATGACATAAGTGAACAATT
>CM053400.1:147372376-147464177 GCA_028644305.1 Xerus rutilus
TCCCCTATGTCCATCATAATGTGTTTTCTTGATGGAGCAGCACATGACACAGAAAACCTTCTTAAAATACTTCTTCACTTTCTTCCCTACTACTTAATCACTATTCCCTTCTAAAAGTCTGTTTTCCCCTCCCGAATTTGTCTGTACCCATAGTCCACTGAGAGATGTATTCTAACTCCCATTCTGGCCACTGTTCTCTTGAGGAGATGACTGTACCCTCTCCCTGGCATCTTGGTAAGTTTCAGAGTTATTCTGCAATATGTTAAGTTTTGCTGTAATAAATCACATATGCTGGAGAATTGTGAGACAGGAGAGTCGCGAGTTCAAAGCCAGCCTCAGCAATGCCGAGGTACTAAGCAACTCAGTGAGACCCTGTCTCTACATAAAACACAAAATAAGGCTGGGGATGTGGCTCAGTGGTCGAGTACCCCTGAGTTCAATCCCCAATACCAAAAAAAAAAAAATTACATATGCTTTCAGACAATTTTATTGTCTGAAATAAATTTATTGCAAAAGCAAACTTCTCCCTACTCCAGACTAAACTGGACAGATGATTTTTGAAATTCCAAAATAATCTAATATAAAAACAATTAAAATAACATCATATTACTGTAGATGATTATTTAAACATTACTTAAATAGGATAAGTATGCTGCTAGAGAAACCACTAACTTCTGCTCTCAGTGAAAGAACTTAATCAGTTTCTCTCTCAAACACACAAAATTTGCTTTGCACCCAGGAGATGCCAGGGCTGCTGGGCTCTGTGGGTAGCTCGGGGAGCTGGGCTGCTTTGATCCTGGGGCACTTTGGCTCAATGTATACTTCCATAGCAGAGGAAGGGAGCATCAGAGCCTTGCACACTGGCAATCAGATGCACAGGTCCATAAATGACACATCATCTCCAGTCAAAGCTCATTGCTCAAAACAAAGCACACGGTTTCTCCAAACTTGGAGGGAGCAGGGAATGTGATCCTTCCATATGCTCAGAGGGAGAGGAGAACTGGATATGGGTGAGCAGGAAGCTCTATGAGATTACCTTAACATCTTTGATTTTGATTTCTTAATATTTATACTATGAACTTTTTAAAAATTTTTAAAAATATTTTTTAGTAGTAGATGGACACAATATCTTTATTTATTTTTATGTGGTGCTAAGGATCAAACCCAGTGCCTCACGCATGCAAGGCAAGCACTCTACCACTGAGCCACAACCCCAGCCTTATACTATGAACTTTTGATCAAAATTTTTCTCAAAAATAATCCTGTAATTTAAACTTTTTGCATCAATTCACTTGTACCTTTTCTTTCCAGTCCCAGCTAGTTAAAATGGGTGCAGTGCAAGGAAACTACTTTCCTTCCATAAAAACAAGAGAAAAGGAAATGAGAATCCCGAGGGAAGACAGCTCCCAGCCTCCCTCGGGAGATGTACTCAGTGGGGGTGGTCTGGGAGGCCAATCTGGGGTGGGAGAGGGCCTGGGGTAGAGGCATTTCTAGCATCGAGTTCCCCACCAAGCTTCTTCCCAAATCACAGTGCTTCCTACCATGATAAAAATATCCTGAGCCTCCGTCATTTTAGCACGATTTAATTAAAACTGCCCTAAATTAAGAAAATCTAGTCATTGTTTGCATTCCTAGATGCCTATGTTTAGTTGAATCACACGTAAGCAGAGAAATGAAAAATTAGCTTAAATTTTTGGCTGCAGGGAAGAGTGTGAATTGGTTTTTCTGTCACTCGTGGGAATCCCACTCAGCTGGGTTTCTCTGATGGCACTGCTTCTTTCTACCCTTCCTAAGGCCTCTGAGGATAAGCAGTAGCTTGGCTCTGACCTGGAGAAAACCCTAGAGCCCACAGATAGACCAGCTCAGGGGGCAGAGGGCAGGGGCGCCTCCTGTGAACAGCTGTGGTCCACCCCTGCTTATGAGCAACTGACAGCTGCTCCCAAGTGGGCCCAGAGTGGAAAGGGGGGCTTCACACATACGGGTGCTTCTCGCCCTCAGAGCAGAGCTGAGTGCTGGGGAGGTGTTCAGGAACCTCCTGTCTGGAAAAAAAATGACTCAGGGAAACTTCCAGAATCCCTAGGTGGGAGGAATGGCTATAGAGAGTCTGTGAACAGTGTTTAAGAACAGAGCCTCTGGAGTGCACCTGTTTTGCTTTGAATCCCAGCTCTAGCCCTGGTTGGCTCTGTGTCTTTAACCATGGCACTGGAGCTTTCTGTGACTGCTTCCCCCTCAGGTAATCACAGTGCATACCCCATAGGGCTGTTGTGGGGATTAACCTCATTCCTAGATGTTAAACCTTAGAACAGTGCCTGTATTATAGTAAATGTCCAATAAATGCTAACTTTCATGATTATTACAAAGGGATCCTCCCTCCCAAGCGCCTCCCTACTTCCGGGGACTCCCACTCAGCTCCCTGTGGCAGTTTACCAGACATCCTTCCAGAGTGGATTGCTGTTCAAATACTGGAGTTTTTGGTTTTATTTTTAATCCCAGGAGCTCATCACCTTGATGGGCCAATATGCAAGCAATGTGGGAGCTGTGGGGAGAGAGCTCTAAGTGGGGTGGGACCACAGAAGCAAGCCAGAGTCTGGGTCCAGCAGCAAGGCTGCCATGGGGAACAGCCTGGAGCTGGAGAGTTTTTCAGCAAACCCACAGCAGATTCAGGCCCTGGAAGTAACCATGGAAACAGGAGCCCACAGAGGCATCCAGGGTGTGGGATGGGTAGGTGGGTGGACGGATCGATGGGCGATGGATGCGTAGAAAGGTAGGTGGATGTCACTTTCACAGCAGAAAGGTGAGGGCCCATGGCAGCAGCTGTGAGCACCTCTGAGCTGGGGGAGGTTTGGGGAGCTGGGAGGGTATCCTAAGTGGACAGCTGGGCATGGTACAGGACAAACGGTTTGGGGCAGAAAGGAAATCTTTCCACAAAAGTTCTCCCAAGTTCCAGGGAGAGGATTAGAGGTCAAGGGAGGAGGGGCTAGAGATTTCAGTGTAGGGTCCTGGTGCTTCTGCTCCATGTCTGGATGAACTCTGCCTCATCTGGAGTTTTGCAGGTGAGGGCTCCCCCTGCCTGCTCCCGCCCGTTGATATCAACTGGAAGGCAGGCACAGAAGAGCCATTAGTGCATTAAGAACCAGTGTGGCCAAGCACCCCCCACCAGCACTGGTGTCACCTGTGGAGTCGCGCCCAGCACTGTGGTAGGACTGGAGCATCTTGTCACTAACTGCATGCATTTCCTGGCTCTGTAGCTTCCAAGTCTGGCTCCTGGCCTCCAGAGTCTATGACCTACCTAACATCCTTTATTACATTCTTCTGCCTATTTTCCTGCTCCTTCAACCCAGAATCTGGACCAGTACCTTCCTTTACATATGCCATGTGGATAAGTTCAAAGCAAAAAGCCTTGTTCTGAGAAAAAGGAAACAAAATCTTATCCAAGGCTGAGAGAACGTTCTTCTGCATCAGCCCAGGACTCCTAGGAAGACAGAGCACCCTAGGCCTATATTCCAGAGTGAAGTCCCTTCAGCTAAAGATAGTGACTGGGGATTTTGCTGTGCTCCCTGTCCCCATCCTGGGAGAAAGGAACACAGAAAATCTGCCAGCTTCTACTCATCCATCAGCATCAGAGAATGCCAGTGCCCCCAATTTCTGTGATCCTCTTTATCTTCCTATGACATCAACACCCACCCTGTGGCTATATATGGGGCCACATGATTGAGTTCCAGCCAAGCAATATGGACAGAAGCCACTTATATACCTGGCTCAAACATATCTGGTGCCATCCTCCACATTCTTTCTTTTCCCTTATCTCTTGACTTGGTACAGAGAATCCTAGGGAAGGATTCCCAAGCCCTAGAAGCTGGTAGAGCTCTAGATGGAAGAAGCTTGGTCCTGGAATCACCCTGTGGAAGGCTACTCCCAAACACCCAATAGGACTGTAACATATGTGAGAAATAACGTTGGCATTATGTTAAGCCCCTGGGGTCAGGGGGCTCTTTGTTATAGCCATTGTCCTATCCTAAATTATACTTCGCCCCTTTGAGAGAGTTAAGAATATGGATCTTGGAACCAGAGAGACATGTTTGAGTCTAAGTACTCCACTTAATGGGCTTTCAGTATAATGAAAGTCTATGTTGTAGCCAAGCGGAGGGCAAGAGGCAAGCAGAGAGTTTCCCAGGGTGAGCACGGAAGTGCTTACAACTGCCACTAGGCCTGGGTGACATGGTAAGCACTTGCTGTGCCTGACCTTGGCTCTTTCATGCTTCTTTTTATTCTCAAGATAATCTTATGAATTAGAGGCTATGGTGGTTTAGATGGGCAATGCTGGGGTGGAGAGACTAAGTGTTTTGCCCAAGGCAAAACACATACTATAAAGGAGTTGAATACTTTATACATACTATAAAGGAGTTGAATCAGAACAGCCTCCTTCCAGGACACTCGCCTGCGCCAGCAGCCTGGTTTTCCTGTACCGCTGCCTTCCTTCTCCTCACCCCTAGCGTAATTTTCTCTGCCATCTTCGTCTTCATCAGTCTCCTGCCATGATCGGTGGTTGCTGAGATGTCACCACTCCACGAGCACACACCAGATCCTCAAGGTGAACTGTCTTGATGCGGGCATCCTACTGGACCGAGAGACTAGAGCCAGTACGAGGGGCTGGGGGGCTTCAGTCTAGATGTCAATCACCCAGAGTAGGAAGCTGACAGGAGAGAGGAGACAATGGAAACCAGAGAACATGCCTATGCAGATGGATAGGGAGCTCCTGAGTGTCCAGACTTCAAACTACGTCTATTCTGTGAGGTTTAAGGAGGACCTGGGGAAGAGGGAAAGATGGTCAGGCCTCCAGGGCAGGTGAGGGCGGGGCTGGAGCCACTCCAGGAGGAAGGTGCTTGCTTCCACTTCTGCAGCCCTGTGGTCCTAATGTCATTAAATGGTGATGCTAAGTCTCAATTTAATCAAATTTCTCTCAATTATTCCAGCTTTGCCCTAGGATGTTTGGGGGAATTCAGTAAAAGGCCCATGAGAGTAGTGCTCAGTAGGGCTTTTCGCTTCTCCTCCCCTGCAGAAGGGACTGGAAGTAGAAGCATAAAAGGTGGGACTCCAGTCCTCCAGGAGCAGGCCCTGTGCATGCTAGGTGTGGAGGATCTGGTCCCCTTTTTATCAGCCTGCTCTCTCCTGTCGGGCTCCGGGGAGCACACAGGGATGGAGGAGAGGTCATTGGATTAAAGAGGCAGCCTCTGGGGGTAAAGCCAAAAGGCCTACCCAAGGACTCACAACTATTAAGAAAATGCAGTCCCACATTTAGAGACAATGCAAAACTACGTATACATCACTGTTGCCTCCTGACCAAACACTTAACGAGGAATTGCTTTCACAATGTGCAGCTAAACTTCATAAGACCCTTTCCCCCCAACTTTTCTCTTCATCATGCCTTCCTCCACACAGCCTTCCCAAGGCTCAGACATGGCTTCCCCACCCAGGGTCTCCCGCACCTGCTTCCCTCATCTCTCCCAGGCAGGCCTCCGTCCCCAAACCCCCAGAAACTTCTTTGTGTCCTTTCCACCGTAAATCAACCCAGGCAGGCCTTGTCCTCAGCCCCATACCACTGTCAATACATAACAGCTCAGGAGCCAACTGCCTTCTAAAGAGAAGAAACTGTGGCTATTCCTAATTAAAAATTATCCCCACAGTAAAGGATTCTGAGAGGAGCAATCACAAGGACTCCTGCAGGAGGATGGCATGAAAGGACATGATGGCTGACACAGAGCCTTTATGACAGGTAAGTGTCACCCCAAGAGCTGGGCAGTGGGGAAACTACGAAGCTGAGATGCAGCCCCCACCCTTGGTGCTGACCACTGGGTGCAGGCTCCTAGGCACACAGCTCTGGGTGGGCTCCCCAAGACAGGCTGCTCAGGCTCTTAACCTTGACTTCACACTGGACTCACACAGACAGCTTTAAGAAAACATTGATTTCTCATATCCTCCACCAGAAATTCTGATTTAATTAGTTTGGTGTGAGACTCAAGGCATCTAGGAGCACTGTTATTTTGTTATACAATTCATTTTTTATCAGTGCATTATAATTACACATAATGGCGGCAGTCATTGTCACATACTCATACATGCACAAAACAATTTGGTCAATTTCATCCCCAGTACCTCCTCTTCCCCTCCTCCCCTCCTCCTAGTCCCCTTCCTCTAATCTACTGCTCTCCCTTCTATTTTCAGAGCATTGGCTGTTTTTAAAACTCCCCAGTTGATTCTAATGTGCAGCTAAGGATGAGATCCAACTAAGTTACTAGATCAAATTAGTTGCTGGGGAGAAGACCCTAGAGCCTGGGGGCTCCAGACCATAGTCCCAGGCATAGCAATACCCCTCCAGGCCCTCTTTTGATCCATCAGGAGGAACAAGAGTTGGGATCAAGACTCTGGCTGAAACAGAATAACTTAACATAGCAGTTGGGGCCTCCATCATTCATCACTTAATTATGTATTCAACAACTATTTAAGTGGGGCGAAGGCAATGGTAGACAGTGATGGAGGGGTCCAGTTTAGACTGGGTATTCAGGCCTCTCTGATATTTAAACCAAGACCTGGGTGACAAGATGAAGCCTGCCCTGCGAAACTGCCATGATAAGTGGAGAGAACAGTGGGTGCAGAGGTCCTGCACAGGAAGCAAAGAGGACGTATGGCTGAGGCACAATGGACAGAGAAGAGAAAGGGGGTGCAATCTGTGAGATGGGCAGGCCAGGGCCCATCATGGAGGGTCTGGGTGTAGGTGAGTGGCTTTCCTCCTCAGTACAGTGGGAAACCCCTGGAAGGTTTTCAGGAGGGAAGAACATGACTCAGATGTGTTTTTAGGAGACACTTGGGTTGCAGTGGGAGGGTGGCTGGTGGGCAGCAGGATGGGCACAGGTGAATAGCACATGCCATCAGAGTCCCAGGTGTACCTGTGATCATGGCCCATGGGAAGGACAGGGACTCAGCTCTTCCTGGCAGTAGGGAATGTAGGTCAAGACGTCCAGCACCCTAGGCCAAGCTACTAATGCAGCCCCCTTTTCTGTCAGGGGGGAAAAGCTAAGTCTGAGATGTGTGGGCTCAGCTGAGCTCTGCATTGGCAGGGGAAACAGAGCTATCAATCACCCAGGTGCAAGGATCCTGGCTACTCCCTGGAGTCCCCTGGTCCCCATTCCCAGGGTGCCCTCCCCATGATCTCCCCAGGCCATCCTTGATATGCACAGGGAGCAGGCAGCTGTATTTTAAGATCAAGACTCAGACCTTTAAATAAACCATAAACAAAGCTAGCTTCCCCTGTACAGAAGGAGGGAGGCGGCTCCATTTCTCTTCAGCACAGTGACTGGGAAATAAACAAGTGGCTCTGCCTGTCACATACACTTAACCCTCTGCAAAGGCATCTGTCAGACCCAAAAGCTTCCACCTCAGCCTTTCCAAGAAATAACTGATGTGCCCCAAACTTCTCCCCATGGGCTCCAAGTTCGCTTTGATGTTTCAGGAAAGGTGCACTTGGGGGCTTGACCCCGGCCCCAGCCTCACAGGAAAAGCTAACCAAAGGCAGATGCAGATGAGAAGCACCAGTGTAACTCAGGGCATGGAAGGGGACAAGGGGGAGGAACAAGTGAAAGGAAAGGTGAGAGGTAGAGGGAGGTTGGTAGGGGTGGGTGCTGGGAGCAGTGCTGACAGGGCATAAGGTGGCCCCTAATAGAGATATAGGAGGGGTGAGAGCCCCAGTGGCTAGGCAGAGCCCAGCAGCCTGGTGTGGGAGAGACAAAGAGAAGGCAGAGGGGCTCTCTATATATGGGCAAAGTCTCCCACAACCACAAAGGAAGAAGGAACAAGCAAGAAGAAAGACAGCCAGGAGCAGAAGGAACAGGCAGATAGATAAAGCAAGGGAGGAAGGAAAACTCCAGAGTCATCAAACCCAAGAGTTTCCAGGAGAAGGGATCCTCCAAAAGCAGCAGGTAAAGGTGATTTATGCATATAATACAACCAGAAGAGTCAGAAGCTGAGGCCATAGGAATGGGCATGACTGGGAAGGAAAGGTGGCACTCGGAAAAGCCACACAGACATGTGGCAGTGAAGCAAAAGGAAGCTTCAAGCTTTGGAGTGGCCAGAGGTAGAGGATGATAAAGAGGGCTAGAGAGAGTAGCAAAGCTGAGAAGGCTGTCCTCCTGGTGCTGCTAAAGGCACCTACAGCAGGGAAACCTTAAGCCACCCTCCCCCAAGGTGTGGGAGGGGAAGAAGCAGCAACGATTACACACACACCGCAACATGCGCCCTCTGCAAAGGCTGGCATACTCTCAGCAGCACTCCTGTGGGCATGGAGCCCAGGGGCCTCTGGACTGCAGCCCAGCCAGGTGTGGGGGAGCCACAGACTTCAAGCAATAGATCCAGCAGATCTAGACAAAGGATAAGGTGAAAATGTGCCCAAACAGATTCTGATAGAAATAGACACAAAGACCTCAAATGCCACCTCTATCTCCTTATCTATCTATCTATCTATCTATCTATCTATCTATCTATCTATCTCTAGTCACACACACACAAACATACACACACAAACACACTTTAAGGCAAGTGATTGGCACAGGGGATGGGTCAGGTTTGTATCCATGATGCCAGATCAAGAGTTCTCCCAAAGCACTCTACTGCTACACGGAGTCAAGTGGGATGGCACTGCCACACCTGTGTATCTTATCTCCTCTGGGATGTGCTTCTCATTGTAGCTGTGGTGGCTGCCCTATGAATCCAGTCACCCTGTAACTGTCCCAGGATTTCTGAGTTCACACACTCCACAGTGCTCCAGTCATTGCAAATGGGGACAGCAGAGAAGGCTGAGCGGCCAAAGAGAAGGGACTCACAGGGATTGCAGGTCCATTTCTCATCTCAGCTCATCCCTGGAAAACCTTAAGGACAATCCTAGACACCAGGAACTCAGATCTGTGTCACAAGTCTTGTGAATGGGTATACAAATACTTAGCACATCTATGCTGGGTACAGACACTGCACACTGCACACAGTCCCACATTATATACACACAGCACACACAAGTCCCATATTCTTCCCATACTGACACTGCACACATCTCCCCATCCATCAGAGGAACTATTTCAGTGTCTGAGAATTCCTACTGTTCTCAGACCACACACACACACACACACACGCGCGCGCGCGCGCGCGCGCGCACACACACACACATACACACATGCACACACACATGTACTCCCCTGCAGCCCACACATCACACTAGCCTGCACACACGCGGTACCCATGCAGAGTTCCCAAACAGAACTCCACGACTCCCTCTCACACTGATGGGGCCTGCACCCCTGCCATTCCCTCACCCAACGCATCCGGCAAGCTAAGCCAAACTCAATCTTAGGCTTCCCTGACCTCTTCTCTTCCATCCAGCTTCAGTTTCCCAACAAGCCCAGATTCAGGCTTGGGGAAACTTTTCCCCAGATCCCTAAACTGGAAAATCCAGAGATTTCTGGTTCTGCCCTATTCCTTGCACACACACAAGCCATGGATCTCCTGACAGACCCAGCAGGGCAAGGTCACAGAAGGCAACCCTCTGTCTGCGCCCTGGGGGTGGTGGCAACAGCAGCTGTCTTCGGAGGATGTGTCGGGAATAGGGAAAGGTGTCAGCCCCGCGCTGAACTGGGGGCGCAAGGAGGGTCGCAGTGACGCGCCCGAAGAGCGCAGAGAATCTGCTGCTGCTGCATCTTCCGAGTGGGGCGACAGCCGCGCCCCCGGCAGAGGTTCGCGGAGCTGTCCGTTCAGCACCACCGCGCCGCGCCCCAGCGCAGGGCCCGCGCCAAAGCGCACCAGCTCCGCTCCCGCTCCTGCTCCGCGGGCGCCTGCAGCGTGGGTTCCTGCCTCTCTCGGAGGGTGAGGGGCGCGCGGATCCGGAGACGGGGGCTTCAGGAGCGTTGAGGCCACGCAGCCACCTGTGAGCCTCCCGCAACTGCGGGCAGCGGCGGAGTGCCGGGTCGGAGACTGGAGGAAACGCTGGGTGGACCCCGCCCGCTGGCCCGCCGGGCGCACACACAGGCGCACACACACTCGCACCCGCGCGCACACGCACAGCCAGCCGGCAGCGAACACCGCTGCGATGCTCGCCAGCAGGTCGTGCAAGTTTCCCGCCGGCCTCGGCCGTGGGCGCCGGTGCTCCCAGGTAAGCGCTTCCAGAACGCGCAGGGCGAGCCCGGGGAGCTCCACTGGGTTAAGGCGCAGCACACGCGGCCCCTGGGCACCGCGCCAGAAGGGCGGGGGAACCCAGGGAGGGGACATGCAAAAGGGGCTCCAGTCGCGGGGGTTGGACACGGGGGACGCGGAGCTGTCCCCCTTTCTGCCGGCCCGGGAGACTGGAGCGGTGATTTTCCCCGCCCCCTCCCAAATCTACGAGTCCCCCTTCTCGGCCCAGCCCTGCCGGTGCGTATCTCAGCTGTGGTCCCGCCTGTCTGCGGCGCGCGGGCGGGGGCGTCTTCTCCGCCCGCCTACGGGCAAGGTCAGCACTCAGCCCCCTGGGCTCTCAGAGCCGCGGGGGCGCGACCCTGGCACGCAAAAAGCGATCGCCAAGACCCCCGGGGTGAGAGTGGAGGCGCTGCTATACTAGTACAAACATACTCCCCTGCCTTTTCTTGGGAGAAGGCCAACCCCCACAGAGCGGTTCCCCCACCTCAGTGTCCTTCAGCATTTAGAGACCCGCCTGAAGAGTACTGGGCCCGCCAGGTATCCCTGGGGAGAAAGAGAAGGGCGCTGGGGTGGGGAGCGCCGGACGCTCACGCTGTTGCGGTTCCCTGGGCTTTCAGGTGTAGCGCCCCCGCGCGGCGCGGGCTGCTGGGCATCTCCAGCATGACCGGCCAGAGCCTGTGGGACCTGTCGGAGGCCAACGTCGAGGATGGGGAGATCCGCATCAATGTGGGAGGCTTTAAGAGAAGGCTGCGTTCGCACACGCTGCTGCGCTTCCCCGAGACGCGCCTGGGCCGCCTGCTGCTCTGCCACTCGCGTGAGGCCATTCTGGAGCTCTGCGATGACTACGACGACGTCCAGCGTGAGTTTTATTTCGACCGCAACCCTGAACTCTTTCCTTACGTGTTGCATTTCTACCACACCGGCAAACTTCACGTCATGGCCGAGCTGTGCGTCTTCTCCTTCAGCCAGGAGATTGAATACTGGGGCATCAATGAGTTCTTCATCGACTCCTGTTGCAGCTACAGCTATCACGGCCGCAAAGTGGAGCCTGAGCAGGAGAAGTGGGATGAGCAGAGTGACCAGGAGAGCACCACGTCCTCCTTCGATGAGATCCTGGCCTTCTATAACGACGCTTCCAAGTTCGATGGGCAGCCCCTGGGCAACTTCCGTAGGCAGCTGTGGCTGGCGCTGGACAACCCCGGCTACTCAGTACTGAGTAGGGTCTTCAGCATCCTGTCCATCCTGGTGGTGTTGGGGTCCATCATCACCATGTGCCTCAATAGCCTACCGGATTTCCAAATCCCGGATGGCCAGGGCAATCCTGGTGAGGACCCCAGGTTTGAGATTGTGGAGCACTTTGGCATTGCCTGGTTCACATTTGAGCTGGTGGCCAGGTTTGCTGTGGCTCCTGATTTCCTCAAGTTCTTCAAGAACGCTCTAAATCTTATTGACCTCATGTCCATTGTCCCCTTTTACATCACCCTAGTGGTGAACCTGGTGGTGGAGAGTACACCTACTTTGGCCAACTTGGGCAGGGTGGCCCAGGTCCTGAGGCTGATGCGGATCTTCCGCATCTTAAAGCTTGCCAGACATTCCACTGGCCTCCGCTCCCTGGGTGCCACCTTGAAATACAGCTACAAAGAAGTAGGGCTGCTCTTGCTCTACCTCTCTGTGGGAATTTCCATCTTCTCTGTGGTGGCCTACACCATCGAAAAGGAGGAGAATGAGGGCCTGGCCACCATCCCTGCCTGCTGGTGGTGGGCCACAGTCAGTATGACTACGGTTGGCTATGGGGATGTGGTCCCAGGGACCACAGCAGGGAAGCTGACTGCCTCTGCCTGCATCTTGGCAGGTATCCTTGTAGTAGTACTGCCCATCACCTTGATCTTCAATAAGTTCTCCCACTTCTATCGCCGCCAAAAGCAACTTGAGAGTGCCATGCGCAGCTGTGACTTTGGAGATGGAATGAAGGAGGTCCCTTCTGTCAATTTAAGGGACTACTATGCCCATAAAGTTAAATCCCTCATGGCAAGCCTGACGAACATGAGTAGGAGTTCACCAAGTGAACTGAGTTTAAATGACTCCCTACATTAGCTGGGAGGACTTGCTATCCTCACACCCACATTGCTGAGCTGCCTCTTGTGCCTCTGGCACGGTACAGGCACCTTAGGGTTGTGGCATAAGGAGTCTGCCCAACCCCAGAGGGGAGAGATGCATGGGATATGCGTCCCCGGTTGCTTTTACAGAATTTAGAATCATTTTTAGAGGGTGGTGTGTCTGACACCATGCCTTTGCACTTTTCAACGAAATGACACTCACTGGTCTTTGCATCGTGGGCATAAAATGTTCATCTTTCTGCCAGATGAGTACCTAGAATGCCAGTTTCTCTGTCCACTGTGTACACTATTCTAGTGCTTGTGCCCTGGTACTATGTGTGAATTGTTTGTGTTCCTGTTTCTGAGGTCATTGTGTGAGCTCTTTACAAAAAGCCCCCTCAAGTCTGTCCAGGGGAAACACATCTATCTATGAGGTCAGCAAGGATATCGTGAGATTTTGCTCACAGGCATGTGAAAGAAAAATCTCAATTGTTTATCCATTGCTTTCATTTAGTTTTAATACCAAATCAAAGAGAATGCAAAGTTAAGCACACAGGACCACTGCAAGCCTGGGAGTTGTTTTTCTAGATGATCTGTAGCTCTGTGGCTTGCATGGGTGCACCAAATATTTTTAGAAAGATATATACTGATGTTCGTCTTGTAAATGTCACTCTTTAGAGAATGTTACTGTTAAACATGTAGTGAAGATAAATTTTTTTCCAAAGAAGAGATACATTAGGGACAGAAACTTCAACTTAACATAGGCCAACCCCCAGGATGCTTCATTCTGAGTTTGTGAGTCCATGCAAGCTAAGCTCTTTCATTCATGGCTAGGCCTCTCTCTTTCCTAGGGTGATCATAGAGATATTTATTTCTGGATGAGGTAGGTTCCTGGTCTAGGCCATTCTTGACCAAAGTTTGCTGTGTCTTATATATTAGCATGTTCTTGAAATATTTAATTTTTAAGATGTTTAAGAATAAGGTCGTGTTGTCTTTCTCAGCCTAGAAGAGGCTTACTGTTGTATTGTCTCCCTGAGGGGAACATTGTTAAGTTGTTTGCAAGGGCAGTAGCTTAAATACTTTTGCTGACTGCTCTAAAAGCTCATAAAATAAGAGCCCTTTTATTTCCAAGCAGAATTTGCCCAGATAGTTTTGCTCCTAGGATATAGTATATTGTATTTGATGTTAAGGTTGCCCCAGAATTCCTGCCATGACTTGGGAACCTGGTGATGTAGAAGTGTATACTCAAAATTTACATGTGCATGAAGGCACTGTGGTTTACCCAGAATGGAAACACTAGAGTTTTATTTCCATTCCAATTGCCATTTATTTGGGGAGGGTGGGTAGAGGCCAGGAGAAAGTTATAAAACAAAAAAATTGCTACTTCATAAAATGTCATAAATGATTGTAAACTTCTTGAAAAGCATATGGCTGTTTAAAAGATCTTTAAACTGCTAAGCTTGTATTGTAGGGAGACTATCATTTCCTTCAACAAAATACCCTACCTCCTCTTCTTCAGTTAACTAGCACATGACATTGGGAAGGGGAACCTGGGCCCTTTTGTAAGATCATCCTTTTCTGTCATCTTCTAGGTAATTTGATGGTTTTCCAGGTGGCTTTTATTATACTTGTCTTCTGCAAGGCTGTAGAATCCAGGGATCTAAGCGTGAAATTAGGCAGACTTTTATCCAAAGCTTGGGCCTCCCCTTATGAGGTCCATTTTGTGTTTTAGTAGGTTGAGGATAATCCATACCTCACAAAGGTGTGGGAAGGATCTTCTCAGAGGTGTTTGTGTACTTGTAGTTGCCATGGCTACTACAGTGTGGGTGATTTGTTGGATGAATACATAAGCCAGTTATGCCCTTGAGTCTCTAGTTCAAATCCTTCCATCAGACTGAAGTCTCATGGTGGGATTGGGGGAGAGGTGGCCACCTCGTAGTGCCTACGTGCAGATGTGTTTATGTCTGTTTCTAAGAAGCATCAGCAAAGGGGAGATGACTTAAAGACAACAGACCAGTGAGTCAGAAGAGCAGGGTTATTTTTCATATTTTGCACATGGAACTCTTGGCTTTGGATTGTTTCCAGCCCTGGAAGGCAGAAAATTTACAAAATCTTCCCAGCTACACTGAAGGCAGGTGATGGTACAAACGTGTGAGTACTGTCACAAGTTTGCCAGGATTGATGGTATCGGGTCACTGAGCATGGTATCCATGGTCACTGACCATGAAGCTGTGCAAAGTGGAAATAAGGCAGAATAACTCAGTCATTCTCCTGAGGATCTTTCTAAACAAGCAGGTTTCCACCAAAAAAGAGGTACCCTTAGTGGTTACCTTTGCAGATTTGAAAGCTGGAAAACTTGACTTTTCTTTTTGGTAATGACTTGCATTTATCTGGTGCCTTTCATTGGGGGAATCCCAAAATGCTTTAGAGACTGTCTTTTTAACATCTCTTGTACATACATACATATATATATATATATATAAATATACTTGTAAAAACATTCCTTTGCCCACTGGGATCTTCAGTCACTTTTCAGCTCAAAAATATCTCAAGAGTATTGAGTTCTCCAAGTGGTAGTTTCAAATAACTGAGAGGTAACAACCCAGCTGGCTTGAACACTGCAGTGAATTCCCATAATAGATGGAGACTAAACTATGACCAGGGTACGTTCTCCTCCCCTAGAATCCCACCAAAATGTGAAGTTCACAGTGCTGTCTCAGAGACAAGGTGTTTGATTGACCTTGCTAAGTAACTTGGCCTCTTCGTAGCAATTTCCTCTGGTCCCAGAAGCTAACCAGGGAGGTTAATTTTCTGCACCATTCTTGGTGAGCATGAGGTGACATGTTGGCCATCAAGCTATCAGACTGACCCGTAAACCTCCTTTAGGACACAGTAGAAATGATATCACTCATTTCCAGCTGTTGGCTTGAGAGAGGCGTCACTTCCAACATACGAAGATGGTTCTTTTCAAAGAACATTGGGACTAATATTTGGGCCAGGGTTTTCTCACAATATATGGGACAAGCATTTTGAAAGGGCTGGGTTGGGAAGTGATACATATTTATTACATGGACACACATTGGTCATAGATTTGTGTTTTCCACCAAACTCCCAAGTTTTCTGGGTTTGCGATTGAGGAGGGGCATGTTGTAATGCCGAGCTGATTTGTAGCTCATCAGGTAGTAATTAGTATTTAATATTTGGATTTGTTATTTCTACTTATCTTAGCACTCAAATAATCCAACCACCTGCTAATTCTTGCCTCGTTTCCAAGAAAATGATTTGTTATGCACTTTGGGATAGCAGCGGTCTGTACGGGCTGTGCGGTGTCTACTTGAAGGCTTAACTGGTATTTCTTGTATGTTTTAACAGCATGTTGTTACAGAGTTGTAATTTTAAACATTGAGAACACTGTATTTGCGATGTCAGTTTTAACACTCATTAACACACTACTGTGCACGCATCGAGGCGGGCTCTGCTCAACCATTATGTCTGATTGCTACACTTCAGTCTCTGCGCCTCGACTTGGGAATCAGGAGCGTGGCCAACACACTCAGGACTCCAGGCTTGCAAAGCATGCAGATTAAATAAGAAAGTATTTATGCTTCCTTGAGGCTCTTCACCTACATATGGAGTGACAAACACAGGCTAGGGACCAGATTTCCTGAGGAAGCCTGGATTTTTTTCTCGCAATGGTTGGGAATGGTTGGTTATCTGTCCTTCAGGCAGATAGAGGTGGGTCCCTTTCTTGCCAGAATCAAGAACCATTAGAATACTTGGCCGAAGGAATGGTCACATATTCTTGGAGCCCTAGGGAACCAGAGGTGCCTGCAGGGTTCCCACTGCACTGTCGTGCTTGGCACCTTTGCTGGCATTCGTGCCATCCTGGGTACCACTCTTCCTGCTACTGAAGTAGCTCCTGGTGGTGAATTGGATACTGGGTAACCATGAGTGTCTTGCCTTGTTGGGTGTGAATACTGGTGGGAATTCCTGGAGCCAGCTCTTAGCTCCACTTACCCAGGACTTAAGAATCTGAGCCCTCTGGAGGCTGCAGGGAACCAGGAGGAAGGGTGCTGGACTAACTGGCCTCCATAACTGTTTGCCTCTCTGAGCCTCATGTTGCATGGCTGCAAAACTAAGAGACTGGGTTAGAGGATCTTTATGGCCCTGCCCAGTTGTTCGCCTCAATGTAAAAACATAATTTTGCATGCTTCCCTATGTTCTCAGGACAGCAGTGAGAAGTTTCTGATACACCTAATTTATTTTTAAGCAGAGCAGAGGGACTGCTTACAAACAACCTCCTATTTGGCGTCATTTTTCTCTTCAGCAGGCAGCCACAATAGAAGACAGTTTTAGGGACAAGGGTACCAGAGAAATGCTTGGGCTGATTCTGTTCCAAGTGAATAGAGTTTTAAAATCACCAGCAATTGTCTCCTTTGGGCTTTATATTATTTATACCTAATCTGAATTCCTGCTATTAAAAATCATCAGGCAGAGAAGAAAATCACATTGATCCCATTTGGTTTTAGAGCTAACTGCTCACTTTTGTTTGTCACTTTGTGATGCCTGGCAGATCCCTCACCCCAGTTCCCATAAGGTTCTTGGGTTGCACCAGGCCCCTAAGTGTACAGGGCAGACGAATCTCCCTGTCTTACACTGAACTCACACTGCTGAGCAGAGGGATATGCAGTGTCCTCTGCCTAAGCTGAGGCTGAGAAAGGACACATGGGACTCATGTGCAGCACTGAGAAGGTTCTGGAACCTTACCGTAACCCTTGCATTTCCCTCAAGTGGACATAATTCATCACTTCCCTCTAGTAGGGGTATAAACAGATGTGAGGGCTATTTGGGGGCCACGAGGTCTTGCATATTAAAAGAAGAAGCAAACACCTCCTCTGGGGGGAAGAGCTTAAGCACAGCACTCACATGGTTATTGTCTCCTCTTCTTTTCAGGAGAACTTTTAACTAGCACTTCAGGCCAAGGACCTGACACACGGGTGTCACATCCCATTGATAACTGCACATCTGAAAAGCTGCAATGCTTTCCTCCTCCTGTGACCTCATTTATCACTAACACCATCCTCTTGGCTAGATTCTCCAGAGCGGATGACTAGGTCAGCAGCTGACAAGCTGATACATTTGGAAAGACACACATAAGCCCAGCCTTGAAGACCTGGCCAAGGGGCGAGAGGCAGGCAGGGGAGAGAGAGAGGGCTAGCATGCCTTGTAGCTGGTGCAAGTTCCTACTGAAGGAAAAGGGGATAGGAAGAAGCCAGGATAAAAGAAAGAGGGGAGGAAAAAAAATACAGGAGAGAGTGAAAAAGAGAAAAAGAAGAGAGAAGAGAGAAGGGCAAGAGCAGAGAATTAATCAGGGAGAGGCATGAAGTTCTTTTAGATCTTCTTTTGAATTTATTGTGTTTTCAGTGAACATAGGATGCTCCCAGCCCTCTGGTGCCCATGGCTTCCTGCAAGGTAACTATTGCTGGATTACTCCCCTTTTCTCCTCCAAGAACCTTCCCTCTCCTCCCACCTAGCTTAAGGTTTCCGTGGAATAGAGGCCATGGGGCACACTGAACACATTTTGGGGTGAAGAGGATTGTCAGGACACAAGGAAAGGGTGAGTGGCTCCTCCATGAAGATGGAACTCTGGGCTGTGAACAGGGAGGGAGTTGGGTGTTGGCCAGACAGAGAATGCAGGTACGAGTGAGTCAAGGATGCAGAAATGGAGGGAAGAGAACAGGAGGAAAGCTCTTTGTCCATGAGCAGGCACCTTTACAAACCAAGCCATGGAGGCAGAAGCTGCCCAGCACATATGAGAAACATCCAAGTCAACATGGCTGAAAAGAGGCCTGAGCAAAACCATCTAAAATGTTTGAGCTGCATTGTTTTGTCACTGGGTGGGATATCCTGACTAGATTTATGATATTAGAATGTGACTGGAAGTAGCTTGATAGTGTGGGAAGGGGTCTAGGCCTCCTTGAGGCCATGGCTTTAATGCAGGCCAGATTCAAAGGGAGTTGGATGAGGAGGAAAGCACAGGCAGGTTGACCAGGAGGCCTGCATCCTGACAGGATGGTGGGGGCAGACAGAGGGACAGGGAGGACAGCTTCTGAGTTCTGGCTGGATTGGTGGCTGGGTGGATGATGGTGTAAAGAGGGGCAGGGAATCCTCAGATCCCTCCCTGAACCTGTGAGATACACAGATGGAGGTGTGGAGTGAGCAGAGGGAGCCCTGGATGAGAATCATTGCTTAGAGAGGGAAGCTCAGGCCACGAGAGCAGGACAGGGGCAAAGACAAGAAAGGAAATGCACCCCTTTCAGAAGACTGGTATTTGAGGGGCAGCCAGAGGAATGAGTGGGCCCTACAACCTGGAAAACCCCCCTTTCCCCTGAGAAGTGTCAGCATGGGTGATCACCACTAGAGCCTGGGCTTTCCTCTTCAGCCATTTCCCTATTTTATCTCTCATTGGCTTTTCTTCCTGCCCTTCCTACAAAACTGCTCTCTTGGATGGTCATTGCTTCCCTAATAGCTAGATGCTCTGGCCTGTCCTCGGTTTTCAGTTCCCTAATTCTTTGACCACATAGGTGAATCTCTTAAGGCTCCTCTGATTTTTGGGCCCCACATGCTGTTGGCTCTGCTGGTTTTTCATTCTCTTCCTGGCTTTCTCCATCCCCCACAGTTCTGTTCACACGGCCTGCAGTGTCCTTCAGCCACACCAAGCCCTGCTGCTACGTGGACGAGGCCCACATCTCCTCCTGGCCCCACCTCATTCCTGGGCCCCTTACCCGAGCTACCTGTGTATTTGGAAGTCACCAGGCCTGAAGTGAAACTTACCGCCTTCATTCCAAACTTCTCCTGACTTCTTCCTCACTTCTGTTAATGGGGCCACAGTGCTCCCAACCACTTAGGGTAAAATTTCTGTCATCTGTAACTCTTCCTCATTTAATTATCCTTATTTTTATTTATTTTTTTATTTTTTTTGCCATAGCAATCATTTACCAACAGGTGACTGATTTCCCAGTACCATACTAGATTTAAGGGACATAAATGGAAAGATGTTATTCACGGTCATTAAGCAGTGTAGGCTTTAGAGTCACTTGGCATCAAAATCATCTGGGGAGCTTTCAACAAAGTAGATCTCCGGACATCACCCAGCTATAAAATCAAACGTGTGCGGTTGGGGCAGAAATCTGCCATTAAAAAGCAGTCAGGTGCTGGAGATCAGACCCAGGGCCTTACTCATGCTAGGCAATCACTCTACCACTGAGCTACATCCCAAAATGTCCCAGGTGATTTTTATTTTTATTTTTTATTTTTTTAGCCAGGGTCTCACTAAGTTGCTGAGGCTGGCCTTGAACTTGTGATCCTCCCGCCTCATCCTTTTAGTCACTTGAGATTCACTTGGGATTCCACCACAACTCCGGATCAGGAGATTTTGAAGCAAGTAGTTTTCAGACCTTGCTTGGAGAAATGCCACCTAGGGATGTCCCTTCACTGTCCAGGCAGTCTTCCTCATTCCCAAACCCACTGGGCTTCAGGTCTGACCTTTCATCAAAGTGCTGCCATACCTGGTCTCCTCGTATCCATTCTGAAGACTCTCCCTCAGCTTCAGTCCGTATTCACTTGTGTTTTGTTAATTCCCAGCAGACTCATGTCCAGGGCCACCTCAACTGATTCTTCATTTACTATATCATTTCCCACCCACAGAGCTCATCTTTCCACTTCCAGTATCTTAGACTGATGAGCAACTTCTTTGGCCACTACTGGTGCTCATGTTAAATACAAGCACAGATAGGAAGGGTCAGAAATGAGAAAGTGGAAAATCTACATGGGCCCATTAAGAGTCTAAGACAGAGAAAGGGGCCTATTTAGAAAGGAGGTGCCTTTCAATGGGGCAACAGGAGCAGGCCACAGGGTTATAAGAGGTTTGTAGCAAGGGACACAGAAGGTTGACAGCACAAAGGGTCTGGTGATATGAATGTTGGGTGACCAGAATCCTCATCCCTTCACAGATGACTAGTAGTGAGTCTCAGACTAACAATCTCTCAAAGAAACATCTGGGTTGTCCAGGGGTCCCTGGGCATCTAGGAATGTGGCCTGAGCAGACTGACTGGGCAATGTGGTAAGAACAGAATCGGGGTTCTTGGGGAGGGTTTTTGCACTCAAAATTCTTTTCATCGCCTACATCTCCAGACATTTAAAGAATTCTGAGCTATTTTCAGACCTACTATGAAAAGAACCGAGGTGTCAGCAGTCAGACACCCGTCTAACTGTTTCCTAAGAACAGAACTGGCACGACTCACTTTTGATCTGTCAGCCTTCTATTGACTTTTCTGGCAAACTTTGTGAATCTGTCAGGGCTGACTGTACAGGGAGCGGCTGAATTGTAACCCACTGTGTTCAGGGTCAGTTATTACAAAGGTCACCCTCATGGGGCAGTATTCTGCATTTCTTTTTGTGGAAAGTGTGGGAGGAGAGGAGGGAAACAACCATGCACAGAAACCAGGGTGTCCCTGGGCTTTCCCTCTGGCTCTTACAGAGAAGCCAGGCAGCTTTCTTTATGCCTTCCTTGGATTTGAGGACTGCTTTTGGAATGAGGAGATGGTGGGAACACACAGAGCCCCAGAAGTAAACCAATTCCACTCTGGCCTTCACTATGCCTGGGAACTTGGGAGCCAATGAGTTGAGGCTCAGAAGGAGGATGGTGATGTTCTATGTGCAGCATTTAAATATATTGCTATGTAATTTTCCAATTTTAAAGCATGAGCTCACTGATTATTCAAGTAGCTTCCCCATTTAAAAAAAAAAAACAAACCTGTGTGTGTGTGTTTGTGTGTGTTTAAAGCCCTCTTATACTTAAACAAAAAAATTCCAGCCAACCTAAAATCTATTGACCTTCACGTTTGCCTGGGCTTCCCCCACTACAGTGGAATATGCAAATGTAGGTCGAAGCTTTAGAACTAGCAAGACTTTTCTGAGTCTAAGGGACTCGTTTGTGCTGATATTTCAGGGAAGAGTTTGATGCTTGAAAACTGGAATGTGCAGATGTCACATATTCAATGAGACTGGAGCGCAGGCCTTGGCACACACTTCCAGCAGAGCAACCAAGAGGCAGAACTGCCAAGAGGCTCAAACAAGAACCATTGTTTACTGATGCAAAGCCACTGGCCACACCCTGTATCAGATGCAGTATTTTTATATGGGAGTCATGGAGTAAAAAGGCACCTCAGATGGCCTTTCAGGAACAGGTTTGATATGTCACAGAGGGATGTGTGCCCATGTATGTGTGTGTGTGCATGTGCCTGTGATTATCTGTGCAGGTATATGTATTTGTCTATGTGGGTCTCTGTGTGGGTCTCTCTGTGTGGGTCTCTGTGTATGTGTCTATATGCCTGTGTGTCTCTGTGTAGCCACACACATGCCTCTTTGCTTTGTATGTATCTGTGTGTGTTTGTCTGTGTATGTATGTACCTATGTGTGTGTCTCAGTGTCTGCATAAATCTCTGTGTTTGTCCATGTGCCAAGTTATATGTTTGGATCCGTTTGTGCCTTTGTGTGTGAACATGGGAGTGACAGGAGACAAGGCAGCCTTACCCTTTGGGAAAAGGGAGGTAGAAACAGCTGTTCTCCAGGGCTCCTGTGAGATGTTACTTCCATAGAGAGGCTTCCTCTGCGTCACCCGAATTTAAACTACATTTTCTGCCATCCGATATCTTTCCCTTATGTTGTCTTATAGCATCTGATCTTTTTCTTTCTTAGGCATTATAGTAATTTGTCATTTGTGTTAGTGTGTGATGTCTGCTACCCTCGTTAGTCTGGAAGCTCCTCAAGTGCAGGAATATTTATCTCCAGTGCCCAGCACAGTGCCTGGCACAGAGTATATGATGACAAATAACAAAGGAATCAAGGACAGAAGAGCTTTCATTGTCATGACGCTGGGTAAATTGCGTGGCACTGGGGAGCTGATTTAACCCGCAGCACAGCTGAAGCTAAGCTTGGGAGGCCTCTGTAAAGTGTTTGCACCACGCTGCCATTTTTAGCAAAACTTCCCAGGCTGGAGACCTGTGATGTGCCTCTCAGGCAATGCCACCAACAATGAGATGGCAAGGGACAGCCTTCTTGTGAGACCCATTTCCAAATGAGCTCTGGACTGAGGAAGCCTTGCCAGATATTCCCGTTGGGTAATGACTAATGTGGGAGCCAGTTTACAGGTGAATCACGTCAAAAGAAATACACACAGTTAATTCCTCTGGGGCAGCATCCAGCAGAGAGCACCCACGTTGGCAGGCTTTAGAGTGGAGGTCACTAGATCTGCCCATAATTGGAATGGTAAGTATCACTTGTGCTAGTTAGAGGGACAGTCTTAACACTAATTAATATTTCATTGCTTGTCTTCCAGAAAAAAAAAAACAACAAAAAACCAAAAACCAAATTGAGCCCTTCATTTAAACGTCTCCTCTTTGTGACAGGCTAAGCAGAATGTGGTCTGCATACTGATTTGGCCCTGCAGTTCACTGGCTGGAACTCAAAGCAAGCTGGGAGGGCATGTGCTAGTGTGGGAAGAGCAACTTACAGTGTGCAGGAGTGCCCCCTGCCCTGGCCGTGAGATGTGAGGCAAGATAGGCTCCACTCTGGCCTTCACTGAGGAGGTACCACAGAGCTAGGACTTACAGGAGGAGGAGGGTCATCAGAGGGAAGAGACCTGTCCAGATTCCTAGGAACAGGACCAGGCAGGACCAGGGACAGCAGCTGCCAGCCTCCAACCCACTCCACTGTGCCAAGCCAGACCATACTGAAGAAGGCTGAGGGAGAGCTTGGGAGGCTGCTGGGAGGTACTGATGGACGATGGAGGGGCCTTGGGGTGATGGAAGGAATCCAGACCATGCAAATGGGAAAGGCACAGCCAGAGGCCAAGAGCCCCAGGCATAGGCCATTTGGCTATGGTTATAGTTTCTAGGCTGGCAGTCTTCAGACAAATTATTCTATTTTGGTTTTCTAAAAATTTATTTTTCTAAATTTTAATTGTGATAAAATATATATAATATAAAATTTACCACTTTAAGTGTACAATTCAGTGGCATTAAGTACATTCACATTGTTGGGCACAATCGTCACTGTCTTTTGACTTTTTCATTATCCCAAACCAAAACTCTGTATTCTTTAAACCTCACATCCCCATCCTGCCCATATTTGGTTTATATGTGCAAGTGTGTGTGTTTGTGTGTAGTGTAAAAACATTACAGAAGCCTTCATTAAAATTCTGGGTCACATATTTACTAGCTGTGTGAATGAACTTAGTTAAGCAATATCATCTTTTTGAGCATCTGTCTTCTCAGGTCAAGTATACGAATGATAACGCCATGTTAATAGTTAGTACTCACTAGCCACTATTCCAGGAGCTTCACATGTATTACTTTTCTTAACAGTAAAGAAACTCATGTCTCTCCCTTTAGAGATTGGGCCATATTCATCCAGGCTTTGCAATGTGGTTGAATGCAGGGGACACACCAACATGTGTCACCTAAACTTTCATGACCAATTAGATGATTATTTGTTTCAGGGAAAAATAAATGCTTCCTTAGGTTTCAGGAAGCATTGAAAACCGAATGATCTGACTCAGGTTTGGGAAATGATACAGAGAATAATTTTGCAATTCTTAGACTTTTTCTCATGGAAGCAGTTTGTTTTCTCCGCCTATATCTCTGTTCATTCATTCATTCATTTTCCCATTCACTCATCCTGCAAGTACTGAATGACATTGGAGACACAGTGATGAGAAAAACAGACACGATTCATGCCCTCATGGAGACAAACAAGGGCATTTATCACTTAAAAATTGGGTTTATAAGACTTTTAACCATTTTTCTAGATTCAAAATTTAAATCACATTTTTTTTAACTTAACCTTTTTAAAATTTAAAAAAAAAATTTTATGTGGTGCTGAGGATCGAACTCAGGGCCTCACCCGTGCTAGGTAAGTGCTCTACCAGCCCCTAAATCACATTTCTTTTACCTGCAGTTCATTAGTATTCAATGAACATCTGTTAAGTGTTGGTACGCTGAGGCCTGCACTGGTGCTCTGGAGATGAGAAAAAATGTGAGCATGGTCCTGGCCATCAGGCAGCTTGTAGTTGGCAGGGCAGACAGACTAAGTAGATGCTACAACAACATGGAAGGTACGGTGGTATTGAACCGTATCTGGGCATGTGGGGGAGATGTTCTGGAGTTGGACTGACAGGATGAGGAGTCGGTCACTTCAAATTCGGGAGGGTGAGCAGGAGCTCTGGCAGACATGGGCCACTGAGAGTATCCAGAGATGAGAGAGAAGGAGGCAAGGGCCTGGTCATAGAGAGCCATGTTCACTTTAATAAACTTTGCCTTGCAAGTGATGGAAATTCATGGCATTTCAGAGTGGTCATGCCAACAGATGGTGGGGGGGATTGATTTGGGTGCCAAGAGCAAAGATCAGTTAAGGAGTTTCTCCAATAGTCCAGTGAGGAGACATTAAGGGCCTGGATAAAGGAGGGAAAATAGACAGGAGGACTTAGATTTCGAGAACTATCTGGAAGCCTGAACTGGCAGAGAGATAGAATGGCATGAGTGAAAGGCAATGAAGATTCGAGGTGAAATACCAGGTTACTAAAATTGGCCACTGGATGGATGATGGTGGTACCAACTGCACAGAAAGTGCAGGGCAACAGTGTTTGGTCACATTGAAATTGAGAACGCCTGGCTGTGGAATTTTAAGAAGTTTAGGCTGAAGGCAGGAATTTGGGAGCTGTTAGCATACATATATGTTTACTGAATCAAACATGATGCTGTTGGCAAATATTGGAAACACCATAAAAGACAGACTTGCATAATTCACTCATGTGTTTACTCTGAAAATACGGATAGCTGAATACTGATATTGGATTGAATATTGATGGTGTGCTACCCAGTGGTTGCCCTTAGAGAGCCACTTCCTATCTAGGTGCTAAGAGTTGGGTTTTATGCTTTTATCTTTTGTTTTCTCAAGTTCAAAATATTTTATCTTTGTGATTATAATAAATATATAGTATGTTCACTTTTTAAAAGTTTATAATTCAATGGTTTTAAACATATTTACAGAGTTGTGCAATCATCACTATAATCAATTTTAGAACATTTTCATTATCCTAGAAAGAAACTCTCCTAATTATTTCATTCCTTTTGACTGCTGAACTGTATTCCCTGTATGGATATACCACATTTCATTTTCCATTAATTGGTTGATGGATGCTTTTATCTAATACATTATCACTATCCAATGAAAATATAATATGAACTACAAATGTGAGCTACATATAATTTGAAATTTCTAGTAGCCACATTTTTAAAAAGTAAAAGGAGAATCGTGAGTTCAAAGCCAGCTTCAGCAATGGTGAGGCACTAAGCAACTCAGTGAGACCCTGTCTCTACATAAAACACAAAATAGGGCTGGGGATGCGGCTCAGTGGTCGAGTACCCCTGAGGTCAATCCCTGGTACCAAAAAAAATAAAAAGAAATGGATGAAATTAATTAATTTTAATATTTTAACCTAACATATCTAAAATATCAGTTCAATAGGCAATACATATAAAAAATGAGATATCTTACCTTTTTTGTACTAAGTCTTTGAAATACAATGTGTATTTTGTACTCACAGCACCTCTCAGTTTGGACTGATGACATTTGAAGTGCTAGTGGCTGTCATGTTGGACAGTACAGTTAGAGAACATATACTCCAGTTTCCTTCTTCACTTTGGCTTCTAAGGAAGCTTTAGACTAAATGTGCTGTAAAAATTTTTTTCATTAATATGATTTGAATTTCTTTCCTATATTTGGTTTCTATTAACCTTTTTCTCATTTCTCTTAATTTATGCTACTTTGTTATTCTTGATACATCTTTCTTTGTAAATTGCCTTAATTAAAAGTGGGCACTGGGGGTTGTGTTAAGCACTAAGGGAAGCCCTCGATAGCTAAGTAAGTGGTGAAGCAGCCTAGCATGCCCAAGCTCCTGGGTCCAGGCCCCAGCGAGGGAGTGGAGTGGAAAGTGGAATGAAGATGGACTTTTCACTCAGGATACATGGCTAGTGAACCACATTTGAAGAGCTGGACGTAAGCCTGTTTCCTCAGCTGCTCTGCCAACCATCTGCCCACCTCTCTACACTCTTTGCCCAATGCCTAACCTCGGCAAGCCTCTGCAGATACCATTATTTTTAGATACTTATTAAATAACAGAAATGAGTACAGCTGAGTATGGCTAGTACATTTTGGCACTATGGAATAGGCCAGTTATTACTTGGAATTAATTTATCTAGAATTATTTGAATAGTTTTTTTTTTTTTTTTTGGCGGGGGGCGGGCAGACCCATGGTTTTCCTCAAGTGTAGGACAGAGAGGTCAATACAAATCATCCTCAACACATTTTTCCTAAATGCTTTTTCTGGGTAGTGGACTTTCTCAGACACTGAAAGGTACACTAAAGATTCTTTCTCATCTCTGTGTTTCTGTATTTTTTTCCCTCTCCCAAATGCCTTTCTCCCTGTCCTGCCTTCCTAAGCCTAAGTATGGCTTAGGAAGGCCATACTTCAGTGTGGCCTTTCTCTCTGCCGCTTGCCACCACAGGATTTATTTATGTCTCTTTCTGCCACGATCAGGCTCCCTCTCCAGGCCTTGCTCTAGGTTGTAAGCACCAGCTGTTGGGCAGAAACCACGTCACCTTTTCTGTGACCACATGTAGCATACAAACTGGCACAGACACAGTGAAGTGGATGGTTGTGGGTGAGGAAAGGAAGAGCAGGCCCCTGGTGCTCAGCGGGTGCCAGGTACTGTTCTGAGGCCTTGCATCCCTGTCTCATTTCTTCTTCATAACCTTCAGGTTGTCTTCTCTTGATAAAGAAGGGGAAATTCATTCATTTTCATAAAGGAAGTTAGCAGCAAGCTTCCGAAGTATGTACCTTCAATGAGTTCTAATATGCAAGAAATATAAGTGTTCTTGTCTTTACAACAACCTTAAAAATTGAAGAAATGGATTTGCCTGTTTGGGCGAGGTAAGGAAAGGCCCTTTCTGCCAGGAGAATCTGTTGTTTTTGTTCAGCTGAGTTAGAAATGGTTCAGTACCATGAGTGGATATTATGTATATTTGTATATATATTTGCTATCACTGCTTTGGATAAATGTCAGGAGACTGGGCAAGGCATCAGGATTCATTGAACAAGAATAAAACCCCAGCAACTCATTAGATTTGTGTGAAAATGAAATAATATTGCATAAAGAACTTCAAAACATTCTCAGTGAACTTCTATGACTGCCTACCACATTCAAATTAAAATCATACTCCAAATCCCTATTGATTTGTTAAGGCAATTAATTTGCCTTCAAAATAATGAAATGCTTTGTGGCAACTTTGAAGGCTCAGTTTCAATAGTCTCTTAATATCAAGTACTATCAAAGTCTCTTAATATCAAGTACTATCAAAGATCACATTCTAAGTGTGTGAACTGATATATGGTCATCAGCTGTGTACTTTTAAAAAAACTTCCATATACTTTCTGAAAGGTCAACAGAGAATGAATTCATGAATTTTCATATCAATTCATTAATAATGAAACAGTTCTACATTTCAGATTCCTCAGTGTATCTTGTTGTTGTTTTTTTTAACATCAAAGTCTTCTGTTCCAAGTGCTATTATGTCTTCTCATTTGAATATTCTTGCCAAGAATATTTTCTTTTTAAATAGGAAAGAAAGCTGTCATGGAATAAATGGAAAAGCTGAAAAATGCACAGCTGCAGGATTGCTCCCATCCAGCATGCTCTGTACACACTGGAACATTAGAAAGAGAATATTTAAAAGCTGAGTGCTCTAGTCTCAGGTTTTATTTAGCTTCCACTCAACTAATTACAGTTCACCTTGGAAAATCCTATAAAAATTTAAAAGACAACTAGTTGCTTGGTTAAACACAGGCAGACACTGGGTTTTCTATGAGAAAAATTTTAGAACTCATTAGCTCCTAGTGCTTTCTCATAAAAAGGATGTATGGGTATGATCCTATTTTGTAATTTTTAGTTAGAATTTTCATTGGTATCGTGTTTAAATAATTTTTCCTTTTGCTCTTCTCTTTTTTTCTTGTTCATATCTTCTCTTTTCATTGAAAATATTAAGTAGCTTATGGATAGAATAATAAAAATTGTAAAATAAAAACAGTTCTATTTATTTATTTGTTTTAGGGATTTTGACTTGTCAGCCAGCCTGGGGCTAGAAGGCACTTGCTTGGTCAGTTTTTGTGTAAATGTGATCTGAACAGGTCAGGGGGCAGGAGGTGTGAGGACCAAGGACAATTATGGTATTTTATCTTAGTTCCTTTCAGAAGAGGAAGGACAGAGTTATCTGAGTCTTCTGGAACCTAGGTGGCATATTCCTACATGGAATATTCTCAGTCGTGCTCCAGACCCAGAACCTGAACAACTAATCACCTTGATACACTCATAAGTACCCTATGAAAACAATATAAAGACTACACGTGGTAGGGAACCAGCATTTTCTATGTACAGTGAAAGAACGCATACCTCCAGATAATTCCTTTAAAAATATTTTCAGTTTTTATAAATACAGGATCAGGACATGTAGATTTGCAGATCATAGAATCTCATAAAACTATTAAAATGTAAATTTTAAAATGTGATTTCGAGTTTCCTGGAACCAAACTGGAGCCAAGCCAATTACGTAATTCATCTTGGTAAGGAACAAGAATGCTAAAACTTTGGTGAAACAAAACTTTAGGGACTGAAATTTCCTGATGGGTCTTCACAAATGGGGCAATATATGAATAAGTGCTGACCTTAATAATAATCCCATACAACAGAAATAGTCATAAAGAGAGGGTGAAAAAAGTTTAGCTTAACACAACTTTGCTCTATGTAGAAAGGAAGTACTTTTAAAAGCCAAATGTTAGATTTTCCTCAGTACAAACCACTACCTGAGAGTAGACTCAGCCCTTAATGGAAAATATATCTGGGTTCTAGAAGGGTCTAATTCACCTTACAAGTAACTATAAATTTGCTTATCAACAAACAGAGCCTTTTTCTTTATTCTTGCAAAAACAATGCAGTAAACCAAAAAGGTTTAACATTTTCTTTTTAAGCTAACACCCAGTGTCCTATGCTAGGAACTTTATTAAGTGTTTTACATGTACATATTTGATCTTCACAACTGCTGCATTACAGATAAAGACATTGAAATGTATTGGTTGGTTATTTTTGCCCAGAATAACAAATATGTAAAGGAAGAACTGGGATTTGAACCCTTTTCACCTAGCTTTGATGCCAGGTTCCTTCCACTATGCTAATTCCCTAAAGTACTATCAAAGAAAAACTGGCAAGGGAGATAACAGAATACATTATAGTTTACCAAAAAACACAGTAAACGATAAACATCTTGTAAAGCTCATCTTGGAAGCTTGAGTAAGTGCACCCTGCATTTTTCTGAACATGCACAAAGGATGTCATTTCGGGAAACGTAGGTTCTAATGAAATGTGAAAAAGGTAAAATCAGCTAACAATGATCCTCTTCTAAGTTTTAATTATCTCCTAAATAGATGAGCAGGCAGGCTTAGCAACTCTGTCCAACATACTAGAGCCAGACCTCCCATGTTTATTAGGCAATGTGGTCTAGTAGAAAAAGCAAAGATTTTGGAGACAGATAGATGGAAGTTTAAAGTCCGTACTGGCATTAACTAGCTATGTGACCTCATTTAATCTCTCCACTCCTTTCCTTTTAATCTTTCCTTTCTTCTTCATTGGAAGGAATATGTATCTTGTCAAGTTTTGTGATAATATATCAAAAGTACATGGTTTAGCTCAAAAAAATGCTAAATGTTGTTGTTGTTACAGTGACTGGATGCCCAAGACACAGCCTATATGATTAATGATGACAATTTCATTGTTTGAGCTCACTGCATTCAATGAAACTTTAATATCATTTTACATCTAATTATACTGGCAAGAAATGTGGTGAAACAAGATGGATAAACATCTTTGCTTTCAAGAACCTCACAACCCAGCGAGATAAAAAAATAATATTAAGGAGGTTGGAAGCAGTTCCGTTTAGAGGAGAGAAAGGTCTCAAATAAAGCAATAACAGTAAATGAGGCCACAAATGTCAGTTGAGGATATTGCAGGTCTTGAATACCAGGAGGCAGAGTTCATCTGTAACTTGGTAAGGCAATACAGTGTGAGAAAAGTCAGAAAAAGATCAGAATTTTTATTTAGGTAGATTAATCCAGTGAAGAAATTTGTGGCAGGGAGTCTGGCTAATGATATGACTCATTGTGAGAAGGACATGAACTTGAAATTGTTTTTCCAGGATTGATGGAAGAATGGAGTTGTTTTTGTCTTTTGGTGACCCATGAAGGACTAGGAAGTGGTTGGCTGAGGTTGAAGGTGTTTTGTGTGGACGTGGACTGGGCCCCTGGAGGGCATGTCATCCTGGAGGACATGTTCAGTGGTATCAGACTGCCCACCTAAAATATATAAAATTCCTTGGATCTAGATTGCATCACATTGCTCAAACAGCAAAGAAAAATGGCTCTCATTAGATTCTAGATTCCTAGCTTTCTGTGTCAAAAAATACCTTGTACTCCAAAATATCATTTTAAAAAATTTTTTTTAGTTGTAGATGGACACAATATCTTTATTTATTTTTATGTGGTGCTGAGGATTGAACCCAATGCCTCACGCATGCAAGGCAAGTGCTCTGCCACTGAGCCACAATCCCAGCCCCTAAAATAGCATTTTTATGAAATATCTAATTAAATGTCTGTGCCTAATAATGGTTCAGTAAAGCAATATAACTCCAATTTTTTTTCATGTTCTATTTAGAGAATCAGTATTTTCAGGATTTAATCACTAATCTTTAACATATAGAATAGGAAACAAAAATAGTATTTCTATTGAATGTTAATGTGTCAGTAATTTGAAAAGATTTCCTGTGACTAAGTTAAAAACATCTTATTAAAGTATTACATAATTTCCGTTAGAGAAGAGAAGCTACATATCTGTCAGTGAGTAGAGCGTGACTTGGGGGCTGTGATTCAGTAAATAAGCAGAAGAAAGAAATATAAAAGCATGTAAATAATGTAGGTAAGATTGTCTGACACATAGTAAGTGCCTCCCAAAGTAGGTGTTATTATTTTGAAATCCATATAATAAATATATTTTCCCTCTAATTTATATTGGCCAAAGTAGCTCATAATTTGAACATAAAACTGTTAAAAATAAGCTTTGTAAATATAAGTCTGGAGAAATGAGTCATCTAAGTTCATAAAGTCAAAGAAAAAACTTTCTCATCTATAGGACAATATATACAATGCTAGCTTTGCAGTGAGATGAAACTTTGACTCATTAGCTTCCCTTACATTCACAATACTGTATTTATTAAAGGGTGGGGGCGTGCAGAAAGTATACTTACCTATTTTTGGAAAGCTCTCAGTAACCAAGGTCAAAATAAGAGGTTTCTTCTTAAGCGAATTAAAATAACTAGAAAATCTCTTTCCTAAGTGTCATGATTAATCAAAGCTTAACTAGACTTAAAGATTACTTTCATGGCTTGTAGTTCTTAAAACCCTGTTTTTTTTGGTAGAGGTGGAAGTTAGAAGATAGGAAAAGTTTCAAGACAGATAATCCTAAAATGTTTTGGAGTTTCCTACAGCTTTAAAATAAAACATCACCCATTTTTCTTTAATTTTCTTAAATATGTGTGTTCATGTATATATATTTAAATAGGCATAGATATAGCAACAGGGTATAAAGTCTATTCACATAAAAACTACAATGTGATTGGAACTGGACATTATTAAAAGAACTCTTGTTCATAATGAATTAGTAAAAGTGGCTAACAAACAGGCCTCATGAATTAATTTGCACAGATTTCCTAATTTAGCAAACTGGAGAGAACTCATCTTCATTTAATGTAGGTAGTTTGGCTTGGATAGTAGCAAACGACTCATCTGATTCTGTCATATCAGGCCAGGTGTTAGGTCTGTGTGGGGAGAAAAAATGGAAAATAGGGTAGAGTGCTCGAGTTGATCAATTCATCTGACCATCCTGCATAGACTCTAATAAAGATTAGCTGAAGTGCCAAGTTAAAAACATCTTACTAATATATAAAGCTCCGGAATATGCAAAATAAGCTGTTATTTTTAATCATGTCTTATTTTTAATAACCTTTATAAACTTTTCAATATTTATCACTATTTTCACAATCTTACATTTTGTATGCAATTATATACTTTATTATTTGTAAGGACTTAACAGAGCAGAGACAAATTCCATTTAAAGACACAACCTTGTGTTCAAATGCCATCTTAAAAAGGAATGGAAGCTATCCAGAGATAACATACCTTCTGTGGCAGACACCGGCAAATTCTAGCCACATGGTAAGGCTGCATTGACTTGCTTCTTTTTGTGCAAGAGTTTCATTCATTTTTTTGGTTTTAAACATTACTGGTCTGTTTGACCTATATAGTTAGGAGTGGCCATGTGACTAGTTCTGAATACTGAGTTGCAGATTACTTGACACATGTCAATGCTGGCTACAGTGAGCAAGTGACTTGCCAGGGCCCTCTCCCAATTATGGTGACCACAAATGTTGTATCAGCATGTCCTTGGGTGTGGATGAGAGCAGCAGGGTGCCCTGCCAAGATGGGATGGGCCTAGAGCTCAAGTGAGGAATAGCCTTGTCAAGTTAAGCCACTGAAGTTTTCAGTTTACTATCCCTGCATAATCTAGCCTTTTCTGACTATTGTATCGTCCTTGCTTGGAAAAGACAGTCTAGGTCATGAGTTTTAAAAATGATACAGAGATGAAATGTGCTGGGTGGCACAGAAAAATTTATTTGTCTTTATGACTTACACATAATAATTAAAGACAGAAAAGAACAAACACTGTCAAGATGGCCATATGTAGCTTAGGAAACAACTGGTCCCAGTTCAATTATACAAATGTTCATTCAGCTTAGAAATGAGTTTTTTAATGCTTTTAACTTTTTTTTTCCTCCAGTCTCCAAGGCTTACACAGTTTAGTACAAATGTTTTTGCTATTTTGTTATCATGAGGCACATGATGTTTATCAATTACAGGAAATAAATGAAATCAACAAAAAGCCCTGTGACTATATAGAGCACATTTTCACAGAAATAAGTTTGATGAGCTTATTACAGTTTGATTCAGGTTAGCTATCAGACCTACACATGAAACATGAAACTGTATTAACAAATTACATTTGTCTTAAGGTTTCATTTCTTTTAAAATACCTACCATATTTTTTTTTTTGTGCAAGTTTCATTCATTTCTTTGGTTTTAAACATTATTGGTCTGTTTGACAATATATATCTTTCTACTTGTACCAAATATCAAAAATCAAAAAATTAAAAATTTGAAAAGTAAAAATTTATTGCTTCAATATAAAAAGACCTAGCCCATTTGGGTACTACTGCTATTACTGCTTTGCTTTTATTGGAAAACTATCCAGGAAATCAAGGTATGTACCCCAAAGCTCCCTGCTTAAAATATAGTTTGGTTGTACATTATCACCTGTTAACCTTCACAAAGCTATCCTGTCTTGTCTTTTAAAAACAAAACTAAGTGAAATAGCATAAATAAATAAGTCTACCTAAGGAGATACAATAATAAATAGGCTTCTAGATAGAAATAAGGAATATTGTAACATAAAGCCCTTCAGTGCTATACAATTAAACAATAGCTTTGGATCTTCAAGGTCTCTAAATACAGCCTTCATTTTATAACAGTCTTATTGGTATACCAGTCTTGCTGGTATTCAGCTGACAGAGAAAGAGAAGAACACATTTCTATTGTTCTCATCGTTTAAAAATGAAAACATAGTGGAAACAATTGTAAATTGTGTCTTTTGGGAATTTTCCTAGGTATGTGCCATCATTAGTTTTTGATCTTTGCCTAGATGTAGAGCATAAATCTTAGGGATTAAAAAAAATCATAATATTCTTTTAATTCTTAGTGGTTTCTTGGTCTCTAGAGTAGCTATAAAACAGAGAGAAATTAGACTCAAAAGTTTTGCTGCCTTCTTTTCTTCGCATCCATTGCATCCAGAATAGGCTGTCTTTTTGCAGTGTATCTTTGACGAAGTTCTTCTATTTCTCGTTCCATCATGGGGTCCAGTGCTTTTAACCGCATCTGTAGTTCTTCTAAACTTAGATTTTTTAACTAGATATAAAAAAACCCCAAAGATATTAATATAGTAAAATTATTCATGAAACATTAAAGTCTAATGAATGTTAGCATAAATAATTCAGCAGATTCTTTACATTGCCTTTGAAGTGTGGTTTAACAATTAAAACAGGAATTCCTTCCCTGAGGAACTCAGCAGCCACATCTTGCAAAATCTCAAGTAATTTGTAACAAAACAATCAAAACCTCTGCTGCTAGGAAAGGGAAAATGAGGAAAAATAAGCTGATGAAAGTATCTGTTAAAAAAAGTACAAAGACAAACTCATCACTCTCAAGAAGCAGATGTTCAGGATATGTTCCTGAGATAGTCACTATAATCTCATATCTTTGCCAGCCATCCAGTGCTACAATGATCAAAAACACTTGTCAGAGATCACCTAAGAACTGGGTCAGAATCAAATGAACACTGAATTAACAGGTTTATCCTCCATTTTACTAAGTGCTTAAATTTTAAGCACTCAGTTAAACAGAAAATTACATTATCCAGAAGAGTTTTACCCCTAAATATTTTGATAAAATAAGGTTTTAAATTCATGATTCAAAATATCCCAAACCTGATATAAACTGTGTACATTCTGATGTGGGTTTGGCCAATCTGAAAATGAAGTGCCTGTGAAATTTTCACTGATTACATTACAGTTTGATTATGTTGGTTTCAGGAGATGACAGCAGCATATCCTTTACTGGTTTCCTGTGGAACAGCAGGAGAGAGTCTTTGTGTTATGTGTAAAGGGGATAAAATCTGCTCTGCTGTATAACAGGATCTACGGCATCTGAGCTTTACTTATTTTTTTATATGTCAAAACAGGAAGATATGGATTACTTCCTGAGAAACATATTTTAGGGATATCATCTGGAGCTTAAAGTGTACCCTATAATATGTAACCTAACACACTGATCTTTTATCTTATAAACAACAATAAAAAATTTAGAACTCTCTCTTATAAATACCAAATGTGATAGCAATGGTAGAAGGCAGGTAGTTAAAAAAAAAAAAAACCTGTTGAACCCCAACAATTTTCAGAATGCTATCATTACATACTCAGCATTTTGGTGGATACAGTAAGGAAAGAAAAGTACTATTTCCTTACTGATAAGAAACGTGGAGGTTAATTGGAATGGTAAAGACTGAAGGACTGATGCCAAGACCCCATACAACAAAGCCCCAATTGCACGTGGCGGAAACCATGGTGAGAAGTTCATGAACAAGCTTCTCATGGACAAAATTCTTCAACATGTGTGTATTTTCCTGGGGATGGCATCCATTTTTTTTAATATCTTTATTTGTTTTTATTTTTATGTGGTGCTGAGGCTCGAACCCAGGGGCCCATGCATGTGAGGCAAGCGCTCTGCCACGGAATTACAGCCCCAGCCCTCCATTGGTTTTTGAATAGACCTTTCCTCGAAGAGAAAGGAGCCTCATTATAAATCCAGTGGAACTCAGGGAGTGAAAAGATTCCCTTCTAGGAGTAGGAACTGGATTAGTTCTTGAAAGGAAGGGTACCTCAGAGCAGTGCACAGGACCCTGAGGAGGAGGTCCTGCCATGTTAAGTCAAAGGACTATGTACACCAGAGAACAAGAGGCTCAGAAGATGACCCTGTAGTGGGAATGTGGGAAGAACGAACAGGTTTCCAGGGGCTCTGAGGGTCAGACAAAGCAGGTCAGGATTCTGGGTAATAATGACCAATTCTTGGGCAAGAAAATTACATAAGAGCAATCAGACTAGGCTGTAAGATGATAAAACTTCCAACTCATTTTTTGTTTTATGATAAGTATTTTTGGTTATTTTATGAGTCAAACTAGAAAACACTCTCATTACTTATAGTTATCAAAAATAGCACTTCTCAGCTGATTCTCTATACACCATACCTGGCCCCAAGTGACTTTTGCTTCCTGAATTCCAATCTACTCTCAGCTGAAAAAGATTCTGAGGATGCTGCAAAGAATGAGTCAGCCTCTGAAGGAAATTCAGAGGAGGAGTTCCAAAGATATTTTGAGGAATGGCAGTGTTACGGGAAAGAGTGTGCAGGTTCCCATAATGGAATGGGAAGGTGAACACCACTCACTTTGGGTAGAAGCTTGGATATGTGCAAAATAAATCCTGTTATTCTTTAGCCATGTCACAAAATCAACCTAACTTTTTATGTTTGGTATAATATCCATATAAATATATAATTCATAGCATTATTTGTTTTGCTTATGAATTTTTAATCCAAATATTGGTCATACATCTATTTTATGCTCAGTTCTGTTCAAATTACTGTGAGGATGAACAAGCCAACAGGGAACCTTGAAACTTTCTCAACAAGTGATATTGAGTTGAAGGGCCAGTGGGCACCTGGTCATATTTCCCTGAGACAGACATGCCCAGCTGTGTCTACAAAGGATCCCATTCAACTTCAGTGTTCTTCAAGACATCATTTCTGTTTTAGTCCACAATAATCTTTCCCATCTTTGAATTTCTACATCACACTCATAAACACCACAATTTAACATTTGGTTCTAGAATCATGTAGAGATTGTACACACTTCTAGAAACTGTTTAACTATAGTGCTAAACACCATGACGTGAAGGTGGGTACCTAAGAAGGAATAAGAACAAATGAATGGGTTACTCTAACACTAGAAGAAATAACATCATAGAAAGCAAACAATTATTGTCATTTAAACTTTTTTTGTACTAAGATACACCTGTGAATATCTTGTATTACCTTTACTGGGGGCAAACTGCCAGTAGTTTATAAATATTATATTAATGTAATGAACTGAATTCAGAAAAGAAACTGCTCAGAAGAAAAATTCTCCTTCAGCAGATCTTTTATATTTTCAACATGTATATTTTGTGAAAAACAGCTCTGTGATACTGAAGAACCATTATCTGACACCATTACAGAATTGGATGTCCCTAACTACCTAAACTTTAGTTCTTTACATGATAAATCTTTGTGTCAATCGTTTTGAACAGGAAATTTTTATGAAGTATTTTACAGAATATACTGCCTTCTAAAGCAGAGGACATAGGAACTCAAACAACCTTTCTTGATGATGATTCATCCTTATTAGTATATATTACTAATCTATGCCAAAATTAGTTTTCTTCTTTTTTTGGGTGGGGGAGCTTTTTATCTTCATCTGAGGGAAATCTGTGAATACATTCTCCTGGTCATCGCAGGACATATACTCTTATATTTCTACACTGAGTCTGTTCATTTACTGAGAACTAGAACAGTAATTAAACAATCTTACAAAGCATTAAACTAAATAAGAATAGGTCGTGAATAAAGCCCAAGGCTGTGTGAAAATGACAGCACATGTGCTGCAGCTTGTTATACCTATTTCTAGTGCTTGCATATTTTAAAAAATCTGATTCCAGATTTTTGGCTGTTTAAAACTGAGGTTATAGGAAATCTGATTCTGTATAAGGTACATAGTTAGCAATCTACAGGTGGGCAGGTGGGGAACTACAGAGGACTCAACATATTTATTGATATTTCTTATGGATCAAGCACTGTAGACATAGAGATGAATAAAACAATCTTCTCATAATGAGCTTGCAATCTGGCTGGCAAGACAGGTCCATGCACAGATAACTCACTAAAGAGTAGAAAATCAGAAAAAGGGTGTGTGTGGGAAAAAAGTAAACAGATGAGCAGAAACATACAAGGCATAGGAATGTGTTGCATCTTTGGGCATGTCTAACAGGCTGCTGAGATTCAAGAAGATCTACGTGGGAAGAGGAATATAAGATGAGGAAAGAGTGGGCAAGGCCAGATCATTAAGGATCTTAAGTGTATTGCTACAAACTTTGTGATTAGAAAGAAACATTAGGTGTGACATGATCAAATATGAGCTTCAGAAAAATATTTCCAGTAGCAGATATGGAAAATAGATTGCCAAGGGAAAAACAGAGGCAGGAAAACCCATCAGCAGGTAACTGCAACAGTCTAATGAGAAGATGTTTCAACCAGGAAAATGGACCAAAAAGGAAAGAGGTATATGAGAATGTGCAAGTAGAATGGGTAGGGCTTTCTTTGCTTACTGAATGATTATGAAGGGTCCAGAAAAAGTAAGGGTTAAGGAGTGATTTTGGCTTCAAGCTTGGTGACCCTATAATTCTTGCATTCTGCATGCCTGTAAAACCAGCATCATGTGGACAAGGTCAAGATCTACCACTGATTTGAGCAGTAGCTCAGTCTTCTTGGACCACAACTGCAAGCAGCCTCTGAGTGTCTGGACATCTGAACACGGGGAGTGAATTCCAGGGAACCAATTCCCTAGGCAAATTTGTGTGAGCAGCAACCTCCTCCTACTCCACAAATAAAGTCTTTCAAAAAAGTTTACATCTTTATGTCCTTGACCCTGTGAAGTGGGGAGTCTAGTCAATTCCTGAGATGCCCTGAAGCATCTTTTCTATTTTTCCAGTGCAAAGTACTTGGCTTCTTTTTGATCTCTTCAGCAACCACAACTTCCATGGCCTCAACTTTATATGGGCTTCTTTTATGGTCAAACTGCTTTTTGCTCTTGATTTTTAGTACAAATCTGAAAGCAGCCTTGAAATTTCTTTTATCAGATAAACTAGTTCATCATTTTTAATCTCAGTCTCACTCAAAGTTCCAGGGTATGGACAAAATACAGACAAACACTTCGATAGTAAGGAACATGAATCACCTCTACCCCAGTTCCAAATAGAGTCCTCAATCCCCTCTAAAACCTCATGAGCATAATCTTTATTGTCTGCATTCTGATCAGCATTCTGGTCTTCCATGCTCACACCAGAATCACCCATTAAGCTCCACTTACAACATTCTAGGCTTCTCTAGACTGCATTTCCAAACCCTTCCAAACTCCTCCCACAAACCAGTTCCAAAGGCTTCTGAACCACATGGTCAGGTACAATCAGAGCAACAACTTTACTTCTCAATACCAATTTCCTGTGTTAGTCAGCCTTTTGTTGATGTGGCAAAATATCTGAAAAAAACAACTTCTTCTTCTTTTTTTTTTTTTTTGGTACTGGGGATTGAACTCACGGGCACTCGACCCCTGAGCCACATCCCCAGCCCTATTTTGTGTTTTATGTAGAGACAGGGTCTCACTGAGTTGCTTAGCGCCTCGCCATTGCTGAGGCTGGCTTTGAACTCGCGATTTTCCTGTCTCAGCCTCCCTAAGTGCTGGGATTACAAGCGTGAGCCACCGCGCCCGGCTGAAAAAAACAACTTAAAAGGTAGAAAGATTTATTTTGGCTCACAATTTCAGAGGTTTTAGTCCATAGCTGCTTGGTCCCAACCTGTAGGGTTTGTGGTGAGGGGGAGGGGAGAGAGAGAGAGACAGGAGAGAGAGAAAATAAACCCTTCAAAGGCATTACTCCTTTTATCCTCCTTTCTCCAACTATGCCCCATGTCCTAAAGCTTCCGTCACCTCTTAATAGTACTACCACTGGGGATCAAGCCAACACATAAGCTTTTGGGGGACATTCCTGATCTAACTCTGGAATGGATAATGAGGTAGAGATTGAGACTATCAGTAAGGCATTAGTTAATAAAACTGATTTTAGTCCTGGTAAGTTTGAGGTATGAGCAATGTATCAAGTTGGAGACATCATATATGGATTGTAATTTGGGGGGTGTAGGAAGCCAAGAGAAGGATTCAAGCTAAAGATACAATCTGAGTGAATCATTAGCATTTCTGCTACTACTGAAGTCCTGGTTGAGGAGAATATCCAGGGAAAGGAGGTTTTCTCCATGAGCTTACAATCTGTCTACAGTGTCCAATAGAAAATAATCCCCAAACCTTGGCATTTGTAGTCAGAAGCTCTTTTCATTTTAATAGAACAAGTAATATTGGTAGGTTTCTAAACAACTCTAGATTATGATGTTACGGTTTGGACCTGGAAAGTCCCCCAAAGGTTCATGTGTTGAAGTCTTATTCTCCAATGTAGCAATGTTTAGAGGTGGAGATTTTGAGAAGTGATTGGATCATGAGGGTTCTGACTTCATCAATGTACTGATGGGATTCATAGCTGAATTAAATATTGGGAAGGGGTGAAAACTGCAGAAGGCAGAACCTACTCGGAGGGAGTGGGTCCTTGGAGGTATGCTCTTGGGGACTATCTTGTTCCTGGCCTTTCTTTCTTCTCTCTCTCTGCCTCCTAGATGCCATGAGGTGAATAACTGTGCTTCAATATACCCTCTCTGCCATGATGCTCTGCCTTATCACAGGTCCACAGCAACTGAGCCAGATGACCATGGACTGAAATTTCTGAAACTGTGAGCCAAATAAATCTTTCCTCCTCAAAGTTGATTTTCTTAGGGATTTTGTCACAGTGGCAGACATGTAACTAATATAGATGTCAGATATAGAAAAAAGATAAAGAAAAAGTGAGGTTAACAGAATTCTAAATTTTTTATATATTGCGTATCATTTATAGATATAAATCTCTGGCTGGGTTTGATTTCTGATTAAGCCTTACTAATATAATCCACTATCACACTTTAAAAATGCTAATCCAAAATGAAATTCTTTTTTTTTTCTTTTTGGCAAATAAGGATATCATTAGAAGGAAAAGATGAGCTTCCTGAATTAATATCAATATTATTACGACCAAAGTTTCCTTAACCACAATCAGGTTTTCTGAAAATCTTTAAAAAGGAAGGAAATCACTTTAGAATTGTTATGTTTATGAATTAACATAGTTTATGGTAAATCAACTTGAATTTATGTTTCTCAATATTGGAAATAAATGTTACATATGAGCCATCTTTCGATGATATATAAAACACAACATAGTTTATTACCATTGCTTTATAACAGTATATTAATTCCAAAATAAATTCAGATGTGAACTAGAGTTGAAATAATAAATCTTTGATCTACGTTTGTTGGAATTTAGAATCTGGCAAGTCAAATCAGCAAATAAAAGAATTTTAAACTATATATACACTGTGGGTTTTGTACATTGTGAACAAATGTAAGAAAGGAATAACTCATCTGGAAATGGCTTTTATAAATGTCTTAAGCTAATTCTGTTTAATATAATTTAATTTGAAATTTAATGATGAAATAGAACCTATACAACAAACTGGTTCTCAAATTTTCAAGCATTCACACTGAGAGAGAATACTGTAGTCAGACAATCTGTACCAACATTACAGTCCCATGTTTGATTAATGAACAAACTAACTGATGTGCAGGGAGAGGAATTTGAATGCAAAGGCAGTGGAAGCACAGCTTTTTCAAAAACAAGTACTGAAGAAGTGATATTTCAGAACAATACTGGTTCATTACCTGAAGCTTTTAAAAAATATATTCATAATTTTGCTTTTCCTAGAAATTTGAGATAATAAATATCAGACTTAAAGTCAATTTCCATAAAAGAGTTTAAACAGATCAGATAAACAGTATGGGCCTGACAAAGCAAATTTTGGTATGACATTATTAAAAGTCATTTTTTATGACTAAGTCATCCACTTAACAGAAGGATAAAGTCAGGTTTTTATGTTAAACTTTCATATATCCCAATGTGAGAGAGAACTACAGAAATAATGTACTTTAACTTCCTTATTTTAGGCGAGGAAACAAGAGCTAGTTTGCTCAAGGTTACAGAGGCTGACCTCAGTACCAATGTCCCCCTCCCCCATTATACCATATTGACTATTGGCACTTAATTACTATATTTAGTATATAAGTTTGGGGTGAAAATCTCAAATTTACCTTTTCAAATCTTATTTCCTCTGTGTGTGTGTGTGTGTGTGTGTGTGTGTGTGTGTGTGTGTGTGTATAGATTGGACTACTGGTAAAATGATGCTGGGCATGGTGGTCCACACCCATAATCCCAGTAACTTGGAAGGCTGAGGAAGGAGGATTCCAAGGTCAAAGGCAGCCTTGGCAACTCAGTGAGACCCTGTCTCAAAATAAAAAGGACTGGGGATGTAGCTCAGCAGTAAAGTGCCCCTGGGTTCAATCGCCAGTAAACCCTCCACCCCCATCCCCACCAAAAAAAAAAAAAAAAAAAAGAAACCAAATCTATGAGACAGCAAAAGTGTTGTAAAGGAATGCAGCCAACTCAGGTTCAGAAACAAACAAGACCTATAATCCAGTTTCATTTGTATCATTTGGGGAAGAGAAGATTCACAATAGCCTCTATCCATTTCTGACCCAATCAGGTCTCATTCTCAATAAGCTAAAATGTTTTTGTTCTTCTGTCATGAAAACCTAAAAGATTTTCTTAGAAGATTTTTTAGATAGAAAAAAAAAAGATTTTCCTAAATGATTTTTTAGATAGAAAAGAGAAGAAAGAAGGCAGAAGAAAGTACAAACATGTTAATTACTTTCTATTAGAGGACAAACTTTTATTTCATTCTGCAAATTCAAATTAACTAATTGTTTAATATGACATTTCACTGGAAACGTGGCCATGTTTCCAAATAGTACAAGTTATTCAAATAGAAATCCTTAGTAACCAAGTGTGATATTCTTAATCTCATTAGCACTGTCAAGAGTTGAAAATGTTGAAATCACCACAAATGGGGTGCAGTGCTGAGAAATTCCCAAGGTCTTCAACCTGAGCTGAAAATGAAAATGTTTTAAAAGTATTCACATGTGAAGGCCACAGTGAACTGAAAATCGGTGTGCAACATTTTTGTGGAGCAGTCTTCTGCAATGGAATAAAGAGCAAAACTCAGCAAAAAGTAGAATTCTTTAAGCTTCATGTTAGATAGTAAACTAGGATCTTCCAGCTCTTTTTGTTTTTAAAACAAATTAAAACTTTAAAGGAAAGCCCCAAACCTCTTAATAATTAGATAGATGAGTAAACAGATGCTTGTTCATAAGTACAATGAAAATGACAAAACTTTTTCAATAGAAATAAACATTCTTTTTGAAAATCAGTCAAGTTTGGTATAAGGAACTCATTTTGTTAAGGATAGCCATGGATTATCATATTTCATCTTGGAGGACAGATAATAGATATATGTCCAAAAATTATTATGTTTCTCAGCATCTCTACCAAAAAAAGCAAAAAGAAAAAAAGAAAAAAAGAAAAACAAGAAAAGAAAACCCAAGTAAAAGATGCAAACTAATAACTCATTTTCTAGTTCTTATATAAAATAGCAGTATAAATAAGTGATGTGAGATTAAGATTTAATCAGTTCTATTAAATCAACTCACTGATAATATTAGAATTATTTCTGAACTCAGAGTAGTAAAAGGCTGCTTATAATTGATCAGGAGGAGCTGTCAGTAAAATTAAAAATTCCTTTAAGTTTACACATATAATTTACTTATAAAAACTTAAAATGCCACAGTCAAATGATAAGATGGAATTACTTTCTAAAATATTTTTTTGTCTAGGGGAAGACCCTTAGATTTTTATATTATTTTCTATTTTGTCAAAAACAGTCCTAATTACATTAGAGATTCTTTAAGTTAATCTCAAGAAACAGCATAAAGGGTTATGAAGTTTTTAAATGTATAAATGTGATAACATTTCAAGACTTAATGGATCTATAAATTGCTGGAATACTCAGTATGTCAAAATAAATAAGACAACACCACAATGAAGTAAATGGTCTTACATGTTAATTTAAGTCAAACACATGTACATATAGTTAGAGTCAATCAAGAAAATCCTGTACAAGGTTTGCTGTGTTTACTGAGAAAACAAACTTTTCCTAGCAACTGTTTAAAAAAATCTCACAGATGCTACAGACCTTATTAGTAGCCTGTGATTAAAAAAATATGGATTGCTAATACTGTATCCTGACTCATCTATTTTCCCATCTGCTAGCAATTCTAACAATATGAACTATCAACAGAATGGCTAACAACAATAATTTTCTATGGCAATTTTAATGCTGAATTGCCTATAGCATTTTGTAAGATTTACCAGTGCATGCCTTAGACTGTTTTGAGATGTTTGTGGTCTGGAGCAACATATTCCTTTTCCCCTTAATATTCCATTTTAGCTGAAATTTTTACTATGTTGAACAGAATCTGGTTTGGTTTTAGAAAACATTGTTCATGGAGGCTGCCACACTCATTTTACTAAATAAGAGCAGAAAAACACACCAAAGAACTAGTAAAACTCAGTCAGGTCCTCTGGCTGGTTTCTATATATATCAGATAAGATGATTTTATCAATAAGATTGAGCAACAGTGATAAAAGGTAGTACTCAAGATTTTTAAAAAATAAAACATTAATATCTTAGGCATTTTTCTGGTTTAATTTCTGGCACTGAGCAGAATTTTTAACAGATAGTTTATAGATTAAAATTAGTCAAACACTACTTTTTTTAAAAAAATTCCATCTTTCTTCCCAGGTTGTGCCTAGTGAAATATTTTACTAACATTAATGTATTTTAGTCATAATTGGTCTTATGAAAAAGTGTATAAGGAAACTTTCAGGTTAATTCAAACAACTATGAAGTCTGTTTAAAGAAAAACCTACATAAACATTTAAGACATGCATTTACAAAAGTAATTGAGTGATAATTTCAGGCACTTGATACATTATAGGAGAAAAGTAAATCACTGTAAATCCCTAAAAAACATGATCTCAAATATCTGTATTATCAACAAATCTACTAGTAGGCTCTTCTTCAAACAGACATTATTTACCCTGTTTGGAGCTAAGTAGCCCATGTCTTCTGGTGACTGAATGACTATAAATATTCTGGGACTATAATTGCAAACTGCTACAATGTGTTGTTTCGGCTTTTTAACCTCAGAGAATCTAGAAGAAACTTAAGACATTTAGATTTTCATTCCCAAAGAAAAGGCAGAAAATGATTTCTTGTGGAATCAATGAGAAGAAGGGGAAAGTTCCAATTATTGATCATTTGCAATATGCTGTATACTATTCTAGGTCCTGTGCAGTAAATAATTTAATCCTAACAATCACAAGGGGTAGATGTTACCAATCTTATTTTACAGTGTGGTCACTCAGGTGATCCACATTAGATCACATAGCTAGAGGTGCTTATGCAAGGCACACAAAGGCTACATCAAACCCACTAACATAAGTTTGGATTGAATCCAAGAACTATTTCTTGGGTCTCCAAGAATTACAAAAGCACTTCTTTATTACATCCAACAATTTTTAACAGATAGTTTATAGATTAAAATTAGTCAAACACTACTTTTTTTAAATATATATATTTTTTAGTTGTTGATGGACACAATGTCTTTATTTTATTGCTTTGTATGTGGTGCTGAGGATCGAACCCAGGGCCTCACGCATGCAAGGCAAGTGCTCTACCGCTGAGCTACAATCCCAGCCCCAATCAAACACTACTTTAAAAAAAAAAAAATTCCATCTTTGTTCCCAGGTTGTGCCTAGTGAAATATTTTATGAACATTAATGTATTTTAGTTATAACTGGACTTATGAAAAAGTATATACATTTATTAATCATTTTTCTATTGAACCAGTTGTTTAGCAAAACAAACATTTCTACATAGCCCTTTGGGACAGGTTCCGTAAGTTTATCATTATGCTCTGACAAAACCAACAGGGCATGTTTTTATCAGATACAGGCAAGACTTTGTCTCTTTCTGGTCAGACTGCCCCCGTGCTTGATTTGGTGCTGTGTTCAGCCTTGATCTAGCTGATGAGCATTACATCAAATACCTTGTCTTAGAGAAATCTTGGCTACCCATTTAAAAAAGGGATGATCATATTTTAGTTGCACTTCTCAATGGCGGTTAGATACCGTTTCCTTTTATATTTTTCAGTTTCTATTACATAGTTTTGTCTGCTAAGAATTTCAGGAAAAACACGATTCACATGCAGTTCTGTTCTTAAAATATATTTTAAGTAGCTTTAAAGTTACAGGGTCAGGACAACAAAACTTGTCTAACTCAAAACCAACCAGTAATTAAATCTTTCTAGATATACTAAGGGCAGATGAAAAGTTTTATTAGCTTTGTTTGATGTCTTATCTCAGTAACACTTTAAACAGTTTAAAACACTCATGAAGCCAAAAATAAATGCTTCATAAATTGTCTTTATGTACTGCAATTCTTAAAAAATTAACAATATGACAAATATGTAAGATCACAAACATTAAAAAAAAAACTATGCTTAAAATATACCTGTAACTAGGTGATTGGTTAGTTGAATCTCCAGAGCTATTATATAAATTTAAAACAACTTAATTTTTCTCCAGTCACACTTTTTCAGCTGTACTATGCCAAATTTCCCTGACATATACCTTAAGGAATCTTGGACAGATCTCACTGATTTCTGGTCACTTCTAGTTATGGAAAGTCCAGAGCAATTATTAACTTTAATGTCATATTAGATACAAATCTTGCCTCTTCCTGTCAGCATGGGCTATATGAAGAACCTTTTCCCCATCCCTTTCCACGGTCTAGCTCTTCTGTTACTGAGAGTTGGAAAAGAGACAGGGATCTTCTTAGGTAAATGATGATTGTCAGGGAGGGTGAGTTCCCTGGACTTCCCATGGTATGGGTGATTATTCGTGGTGTGTGCACAGAAAGAGCCCATGTATTTTCTGATATGGTCAGTATTTTTCCTGGTAAGGGGCAGCCTAGTCCTCTTCCAGGTTGGGTATTATCTCCTCTGGCCTGGAAGCTATCTGTGCAGCATTATCACTTCTGACATCCTCTTTTAGAGCACAGAGATCATGGAGATTCTGCTTCAAACTCTCTAAGGACCACTGGGACTCATGGAAGGTGAGACGTCTCCTTGGATTTTCTTTCCTAGCATAGTACACCATGGTTCTGTTATCCTGCAGGCCTTGGCTTTACCTACAGAAGTCTCCTACCTGCAAAACTCTTTTGGAGAGAAGCAGGCATGACTGTCTATGTTAATAAACCACCCCTCCTACCATAATGCCTGGAAATTTGCTCACTGAGTTCTGTTTTAATGACATGTCAGTGGATTTGCAGGTTTAACTAGCTCAGTTGGCAGCTGGCTGAGGTACCCGATGCCAGTCTCCTTTTCTAACAGACACCACCCATTCTTTGTGAGGGGACTTTGTTCTCTGGAAGTCCCCTCACTTGACTTTAATCTAGGTAAAGGGAGAGCTACTGTCTCCCCTTCCACTTGACTGTTAATTCCATTAGGATAAGGATTTTATCTTGTAAACAACTGCATTCCCAGTGCCTAGAATACTGCCTGGAACACAATAGGGGCTTAATAAATATTTACAGAGTAAGTGAGTAATTCCTGGCGGGAGGTGTGCCTGGTTTCAATTGTTGGTGACTTTCTTTAGAACATGGGATTCCTACTGTGGACTCTAGTGTCAATTCTGCAGTAACAGAAAGTCCTTTTCAACAATGAAGTGTACATATCTAATTACTTTAACAAGTGTATGCATGGTGCACATGTGTGGGGGGCAGGTAGAGATGAAGTAGGTGAATTTGTCATTGAAGTAAAGCAAAAAGAGTATCTGGGAAAATTAGGGTATTTTCCACATATTTCATTAATTTTATTCCAGGATGGTCTCATGCTCCATTACATGTTTATTCTGCATGTCTGGTAATACATGTTTGATAAAGGATTTTTTTTAACATTTATTATTTAGTTGTAGGTGGACAGAATATCTTTATTTTATTTTTATGTGGTGCTGAGGATCGAACCCAGTGCCTCACGCGTGCTAGGTGAGCACGCTACCACTGCGCCATAACCCCAGCCCTTGATAAAGGATTTATTGTCTTCATTTCACAAAGATGTAAAAATTTATTTTTTAAATCTATACAATAATTTTAAAATAAAGGTAAGCTAAAAATCATAAATTGTGAAATTCAGATTGTATGGATAATACAATTAGGATACTTTATAATTATTACAATAATACAATACTTTCAGTAGTGAAGCAACATCTATAAATAAATAGGATTCCTAAATGCTTTAGTTTTGAAGCATCTAAATCTGTAGTTCTTTTAAAACACTCTAGAATAAAAATTATGGTTTGATAGCTATCTATAAAATATGAACTCCAAATAGAGCAAATGCGTTTTTAGAAAAACTTAAAAAGCAAAAATCAATTAGATCAAAGTTATTCATTCTTACTTGCTTTAGAAAATAAAATTTACCAACAAGGAAACATTTTAGCTTCCTCAATCTTAGAATGGTATGGTTTGTGGCTGAAATGGTATTTTCATTTTCCCAGCTACCGAAAGAGAAATGTATAAATTCAATTAAAACTCCATTAAAAGACATAGGTATTTAAAAGGATGGAAGAAGAAGAAGAAAAAAAAAGGAATAGGAAGGCTCTTGTGAAAATGTTTAAACATAAAATCCAACCCTCCTTTAATAATAATCAGTTTTATGCAAACTACTAGCTGAATGAAACTTAAGCGGATAGCATCTGCCTTTGTCCTTTCATTAATATCTGTTTAAAAGTAACTCCATAAATGCTACAAAACAATACTAAAGGAACATAAAACTAGCTAATTGTTAATTTAGATGTGTCCTAGGAGAAGCCAATTTTCAAAAGTAAATGCTTCATACTTTAGAGATACATGTATACCCATGTTTATAGCAGCACGATTCATGATAGCCAAGTTCTGAAACCAGCTTATGTGCCCATCAACAGGTAAATGGATAAAAAAGATGCAGTATATCTGTTGAATGAAGTTTTACTCAGCCATAAGGAAGAACAAAATTATATCATTTGGGGCAAAGGAACTAAATAGACACTTCTCAAAAGAAGAAATATGAACAGTGTTCAACATCTCTAGAAATTAGAGAAATGCAAGTTAAAACTACAATGAGATTTCATCTCTATTCAGAATGGCAATTATCAAGAATACAAGTAATAGCACATGTTGCTGAAAATGTGGCAGGAAAATGTTCACTTATATATTGTTGGTGTGACTGAAAACTGGTGCAACCACTCTGGAAAGCAGTATGGAGATTCCTCAAAAAACTAGGAATGGTTTGACCCAGTTATCTCAGTCTATATCTAAAGGAGTTAATATCTGCATACTTCAGTGACACAGCCACATCAATGTTTATAGCAGCTCAATTCACAATAGCTAAGCTATGGAGCCAACCTAGGTGCCCTTCAACAGATGAATGGATTAAAAAAATGTGGTATATACACACAATGGAGTATTACTCAGCCATAAAGAACATCATTATGGCATTTGCCAGTAAATGGATGAAACTGGAGATTAGCATGCTAAAAGAAATAAGCCAATCCCCATAAACCAAAGGTCAAATTTTTCTTTGATATGTGGAAGCTAGCCCATAAGGGTGGGGAAGATGTGGAACATAAGTTCAGTGGATTAGACAAAGAAGAATGAAAGGAAGGGAGGGAGGACAGGAAAAGGAAAGACTGGAATGAATATGACATTACTTTCCTTTGTATATATACGAATACACCACAGTAAATCTCACCATTGTGTACATCCATAAGAAATTGGTTAAAAAAAAAACCTGGGTAGGGCTGGGGTTGTGGCACAGTGGCAGCGTGCTCGCCTAGCACGCGGGAGGCACTGGGTTCAATCCTCAGCACCACATAAAAATAAAATAAAGATATTCTGTCCACCTACAACTAAAAAATAAATATTTTAAAAAAAAAACCTGGGTAAATGGCAGAAAGATCAATAGATGGAAGGGAATGGGGAAGGGGAAGGAGAGGTACTGGGGTCAGAATTAGAATAATAAGATATATTCCATGCTTGTATAATTGTGTCAAAATGGATTCCACTGTCATATAGAACCAATAAAATAAAAAAAATTATGTCATTTGCAGGAAAATGGATGGAACTGGAGACTATCATGTAAAATGAAATAAGTCTGATTCAGGAAGAAAAGGATCATATGATTTTTCTCACATAAGGAAGCTAGAAGGGAAAAAAAGAAAAAGAAAAAGGAAAGAAAAAAGGAGGGGGACTTATGAAAACAGAAGGGAGACCATTAATGGAGAGGAAGGGGATTGGAAGAGGGAGGAGGGAGGGCAAAGGAGGTATTGTGGAAGGAAACTGATCAAACTATGTTATATGCACATATAAATATGCCACAATTAAACCACTACTCTGTATAATTAATATGCACCAAAAAAAAAAAAAAACCCACAAAAGTAAATGTTTCAAACTCTCATCATTCTGGTGTGTGGAGTAGGCAATAGTGTTTGTGGGTTATGTCATCATCTTAGACAGAAAATAAAGACAAGAAAGTAATATGCCAGTGTCATTAGCAAACATAATAGCTTAGAGTAAACATTTATTACAAACTAAAATTTTCATACTTAGATGACTATGGTAAATGAATGGCCCACAAAGGCCTTACTTTCTTGTGGGGAAGAGTGTCTGAGAATGGTATCAAACTAAGTTTTCTAAGATTGTTTTTTGGTATCAACTAATTTAATAGAGAACTTGGCGCTAAAATTTTATCTCTAATATTACCTTATAAAATGAGTGCCTTCCCAAAGTTTCCCAGAATTTGTCAGGGCCAGGTGCAACCCAGCTGCTGCCCCTCCCAGAGGAAGCAAAGCTTTGGCTTGTCTTCCCTTGAGCCAGACACCTACTTTCTGAGTGACCTCACTACTAATGGAGACATGGAAGTGGAGGCAGAGACTGTGGCTGGAGGACCTTACAACCGAGTAACTGATCTCACTTTGCATCTATGTACTGGAAAGTCAGGAGACTGTGGTCTTGAGTGGAAACTTGGGTATCAGAATTTGAGCTCTGGTTTGAATAATATACATTAATATGAAGTAGTTTTACTAGTAAATCCTTACATTTTATTTTGCAGGATGAAATTTCAGCTCAGTCTTTAAAAAGTCCATTTTAATAAGGATAAAAGGAAAAATGCATCTTTAATTACTAACCAAATGAAAGACATACTGTTAGTTTACTTCCTGTGGAAAAAATAATAAAAGAGCTATGTGAGTATTAAATTCAATGTGTTCCTGAGGAACTTTCCATAAGATATTGTTAGCAAGTGACTAATATATATGGTTATTCAAAAACCAGCATATCTACTGGATAGTTATTCTAATATTGTTTTGTGTTTGCAATGTCATGTAACTTCCAATCCCAAACAAATGATGAATCAGCCCTAGTGATGAGTGAGTATATAGTACCTGGTACCAACACATACTGGCATTCTCTAAAGCATGCTTAAACAAGAATATTGTGAGTGAAATTTTCTTTGCCTTATTAGATTCAGAGTAGAGGAGCAATACCAGAAAGAGAGAAATGAATTTTGAAAAACATGGCATGCAAAGGAATGATCTTCAGACACAAATACTGCAAGTTGGTTCACATAACAGCACATTTCTGGATGCCCCTATTTATCTTAGTTCTTCTAGCCTCTTTTCAGCTAGGAATGTCCATATGCTCAAACATTTTTCTGCTGTAGTTCTTTTAACCAGAGTACATGATCTTGTAACCCTATGAAGCCCACCCCAGTCTTGCCACCACCAATCCACAGGTATCTTCTTATCATCCTCAGTCATGGGAAACACGCCCAGAGGGCCAATCCTAACTGTTGCTTTCTTCTCAAAAATATCTATTTCTCATAGGTATGTTCACTGCCTCATCTCACCTGTGCCTACTACAAAGCCTGTTTACCAGATTACCCTCACTCTCACAGTTCATTTGTAGTCACAGTTGCCAGATGTGCTGGCCATTTTGACAAAAGAAAGGAGAAAGAACTCTTAAGGGTTGAGGCAGCTTTTAGGTTGTTAGCTACCTTCTAATTTTCAGTCACCAGAAATTGTTTTTCACTGGTCTTTCCCCTTGGCAAATCTTTGCTCTAAATATTAAAACAAAACAAAACAAAGAAAGATAGTTTATTGACTCTTAAGAGGTAAGGAGTTTTTAACCTTGCAGAGTGACCAAGTATTGAACAATGCAACATTCTGTAAAATATTTTAAATCTCATTAATGAAGTAACTTACAGAATATCTGAGGAGTATTAGGAAAAGGGCAACCAGTAGAATGGAATAAAATTAAATAATCCTAAATCAATTGAATTGTAACTGAAGCAAATTTTGAATAAGCAGGGTTGTTCTGAACAGGGTGTGGATGAAGTTAAACTGTTTGACTCAGGGAATTTAAAGGTTTGTGGAGGCTGGGAGGCTTCCACCTGCATCATTGGTCCCAAAGAGTCAAGAAGATGGGCCACTTTGAGATCAATAGTATTTGGAACTCAGGAAACATGAGGCCAGTACACTCCATGGATATGAATACAGGTATCTACAGAAACCCCTCTCAGGAGGGCAAGATCTCAGCCTCTAAGAGAGGCCCACGTTGCTGGCTATCCAGCACCCTCTGGTGGCCAGATTTGGCCCTCAAATTTTCTACACTGAGTGGGAAACCGGCTTCCCACTCTCTTTTTTTAAGAACAATATATTTAAAATCTTTTCTAGATAAAGAAGGAATCATTGATAGCACTGCTGGGCTATGGGTAGGTGTGAAACTACTTCTGTGTAAATTTGGCACCCAAAAAAGTAAGCTATTATAATGCTTCCAAGAGAGAAAATGTACTCTGAATGTGTTTAAAATCCCATGGGTGAAACTATTTAAATGAAAAATATCTGGTCAGTATTTAGCAATTTAAAACTTAATTCTTTTCAGGCACTTACACTATATGAAATATTCTTTTATATATAGATTTGTATTACTATAAATATCATGCTACTTACCACTAGCAGATACTATGCAGTTACCTCACCTAATAGGCAATAATTCTATGACACAGTACTATTAATATCATGTTTTCAGAGTTTAAATTTTCAGATGCATCAAAAAGCTTAATTTCCCCAAGATATTTAGCTAATAAAAGATGTGGCTAGAACTTGAATCCAAGGTAACCTAATTTCAGATCTAGCATTTTGCAGGGGGTAATGGGGGTGGGGTGGCGCAGTTACCAGGGATTGAACTCAGGGGCACTCAACCATTGAGCCATATCCCCAGCCTTATTTTGTATTTTATTTAGAGACAAGGTCTCACTGAGTTGCATAGTACCTCGCTTTTGCTAAGGCTGGCTTTGAATTCGCAATCCTCCTGCCTTAGCCTCCAGAGTTGTTGGAATTACAGGCGTGTGCCACTGCACCTGGCCAGAGCTAGTATTTTTTTTTCATTTATTTATTCTAATTAGGTTTACATGAGAGCAGAACGCATTTTGATTCATTGTACACAAATGGAGCACGACTTTTCATTTCTCTATATACAATACAGAGTTACACCATACGTGCAGTCATACATGAACCTAGGGCATTGTTGTCCATAGCATACCACCCTCTTTCCTGCTCCCATGTCCCATGCCCTCCCTTCCCTCCCCTTTGACCAAAGTTCCTCCATTCTTCTCATGTCCCCTCCCCCCCCTTTATGGATCAGCAACCACTTATCAGAGAGAACATTTGACCTTTGGTTTTTTGGGATTGGCTTACTTTGCTTAGCATGATGTTCTCCAACTCCATCCATTTACCTGCAAATGCCATAATTTTATTCTCTTTTAATGCTGAGTAATATTCCATTGTGTATATATACCACCGTTTCTTTATCCATTCATCTATTGAAGGGTATCTAGGTTGCTTCCACAGTTTAGCTATTGTGAATGCAGCCACTTCAATGTTTATAGCAGAGCTAGTATTTTTTAAAAACTGCACAGTATAATTAAAGACATATAGTTTATTTGCCATAATAAATTTTTCTAGAAAAAAAGGTTTTCTTGATGATTTTAAATTAGATTCAGATTGGCAGACATTAGGTCAATGATGCTTAAAAACTAAAACTAAAGGAGTATGTCAGCTGAGTGTTCATTTTCTAGAATGCTTATTCACATATATCTTACAGAGTGGGTGGGGAGCTTGTAATTGATCACAAAAGCCTGAGATAGAGTATTTTAAACATCATAATATATTTTATAGTACTTAACAATTTATATAGCATGTTTACATAAACAAGAAAGATTTCATAATAATTTTGTGAATTAAATTTTGTAAATAGGCATTCTTACAGATAAGATTAATAAGGCTTAGAATTATTAATTAACTTCCTTAAGCAATGAAAGTCCTCCAGGATCTAAGATCTCCCAATGACTGAATCTAAAATGAATTGATTTATAGTCTTGATACTCTGTTCTACAGAATAAAAATGAGGCTTTTCACAACAGGCCAAAAGAAAATTTTACTTATGCTAGAAAATTTGGCTTCACTTTATTTGTGCTGTATCTACAATAAATAATTCAACAGTAATTACTATTGCTGAATTAGCAAAAACCCATGTAAAGAAGAAATAAAAATCAGGAAACAGAACAAGTGTAGATCACAAAATCCACACTGACTGGGCAAAATGGTACACAAATTATGAGAGTAAGATCAATGATTACACCAAGCATTTTGCATTTTTGTAATTAATTCTGTAAAATGCTTTCAAAAATGTGTTATTCTTTTGTAACCTTTAAGAGATTGTTGGGTGACATGACAGCCTTTACATGATTGATGAAGAACACTTCAGAAGTACTATGAAAATAAGTTACTACTGTCAAAGAAAAGGTCTTGCAATTCTAATCACAACACAAAGCCCTTGAATCTTTCTGAACACAAATACCATGTACAAACATTCCTGCTGTCCCCATCTTCTGCACCGTTTTAACAGAGGATTCAAAGCTTCCCCAGATGACAGGCGGATTGCCCCAGAGTGGTCTTCTTAGAAACCTAACTACAAAAAATGATTTCTCCCATCTCAAACAAGAAAACTAATCCTGCCATGACTTTACCTACCTACCCCTTCAGTTGTTGCAATTCCATCTTTATTCTCCTTTTCAAAGCCAAATTTCTCAGTATGGAGAAAAGAGTCTCCACTTTTAAGATTGAAAATCATACTTCAACTCACACCACACTGGCTTCTGTCTCCCTCATGCTCTCCAAACTGCTCTTGTTAAGTCACCAAAGTCATATGAATTCTTCTAGTTTCTATCTATCTTGTCTCTGCAAACTGCACTTTGTACTCTGTCCACACCCTTCTTCTTAAAACCTTCTGGACTCTCATAATTTTCTCCATACTGTATGGTCATTTCCTTGCCTCTTCTACTGGCTGCTGCTTCTCAGCTTCTAAGTGTTAGGACTACTCAATGCTCTCTGAGTTTTTTACTATATACTCCATTTTCTAGGCAGTCTCATATACACCCTTAGTTTTAAATACCATCTCTCTGACAATAACTCTCATTTTGGTGTCTCTAATGTACACCTGTCTTCTCAGCTCCAGAACTTAGCAATTCTGTTTAGAGGTCTCATGGGCACTGAAATATTCAATAAGCCCATATCCAACAGAGACCTTCCAATTCATCTGTCTTTGAACCTATTCTATTTCACTAAATGGCTCCTCCTCCGTCCATCTCATTGCTATTGCCAAGAATTTAATCATATTCAAATATCATCATGTTTATCATACTACCTACTAATGTATCTAAAATGTACATGCTTCTCTTCGTCTCTACTGCCACCTCCTTGGGTAAGCCTATGTAGGCTATTTCAATAGCCTACTAACTAGTTTCCTTCCTCAATTCTTGCTTCCCTGCAATTCACCATACAGCAGACAGAAGCATTATTTAAAAGTTTGTGTTGGGCCATGCCATGTCTCTAAGACCCTTAACTGGTTCTTTCTTGCATGTGAAATCTTAATGTGGCTTTGTATGAACCTATCCCTCCTGAAGCCGGCAGCTTCAGCTGCTACTCTTGCCATTAAGCCTGTTATCACCACTGCTTCTTTAGCTCTTGATCTTCAACAAGCTCTTTCCACACTGAGTTAGAGTAAAATGGTTCAAAAATTAAGAGCTAAGGATTAATGACTACATGCCTCTCCTTTGCTTAAAACATTCTTTCACACTCCCACCTTGGCTCCTTCTAGTGAAGACATCTTTTCCCTCATCTCTGCCTGATGAAGTTCTACTCCTTTTAGGACTGAGGTTAAATGTTATTTCCATAATGTCTTCTTGGTCAAGTTTTCTTTATAAACAGAGTTACTTTTTTCTCTATATATCTAAAGATAACCACATATGCCTATAACATTTACCAATGTATTTTAACTTTTAAAAATCTCTCGCACTAGAACCATACAATGTGAAATTACTGAGTATGGGGCTGGGCCTTATTCTTCACATTCTAGCATTTAGCAAGTACCTAACAAATGATAGTTAAATAAACTAAAAGCCAAAAATAAGCATAAGCATGCCTCATAGTCTAAGTTATCTGTGATTAGGAGCAATAAGAACAGGGGTCAGAAGTGAGGGCAGAATATAACTTAGCAAAGGCCTTAAGCAACTTAGCAAGACCCCGTCTCAAAATAAAAAATAAATAAAAAGGACCAGGAATGTCGCTCAGTGGTTAACTGTCCCTGGGCTCAATTCCTGGTACAATAAATGAATAAATAAATACCCATTTATAAGAAAAATAATGGGCAGAAAGGACATGGCAGCGATGGCATATTTTAGCTTAATCCAAAACCCCTTCATTTCATTCTTTTTCTTTAAAAATCACATTATTAGAAACATTAATCTACAATATAATTAAATATAATGTATTAAAGAACAGATTCCATGTAATACTAGAAAAATGATACCTGAGCTAAAACACCATGAATCTGAAATATTTAAAAATAAAAATAGAAAACTTTCTTAAGGAGGTCTTTCAAAGCATTGTCTGACATCAGTAATATGCTAAAGATTCAGCATTAAAAAAGAAATGAAATAAAACATTGTCATCAAGACATTGTGAAAGGTTGAGAATCTCGTAGGCAGCAGATTTAACAATGCCCACCTTTCTTTTTTGCCAAATTTGAAACAAATAGTGCTAGTTCCTCCCCTAGAGTTTCCTGGTCTTTCTACCTACGACCTTCTCAGCTGACTTCCAAGTGGTACTACATTAAATGGCTCTGACTGACTGCTATTTTGTCATGGTTAAATATGGTACACAGAGGAACATGATGTTCTAGTTCACTTTGTGAATTATTTAAGACTCAAAGGGCCCTAGATACACTTCAAGCAAAGGTATACCAGGCAGAGAGAACATCAGGATTTGACTTCTAATTCAACATTTAACTACCTGTAAATTAAAAGTTTTTATTCAAACCATTAGAGGAGAAAAGTTTAATGTTCCATATGCATTCAACATAATAATATCCTGTTTTATCCAGTCATTTGTGAAAACCAGGAGGGTAGAGGGAAGGGTGAGAATCATGTAGTGATTTTCTTACAGATATGAAACCTGGGAGCACTTCAGTGCAGCGCAGAGAGCTTTATTGCCCCACACTCTAACATTGAACAAGTTGGGTTTATACAGGTTAGGTGATGAAAGGTCCAAGGTAATTATGAGGACTAATCAGAACTGACGTGGGCATTGACATGAGGTCATTATAACAGAGTTATACTTTATATTTATCTGCAGTTTTCAAGGATATAGGTTAATGTTTGGGTTGTGTCCCCACCCCCACCCTTGTAACTAGGATTTTCATTCCAATAGAGAAAGGAAAAAAAATGATTTTAGGTGGGAACAATGTTCTCTGCTTCCTGGCCAGCCCCACTTTCAAAGCCGAGGACTGTTAATCACTTTACAGAAAAAAGAAAAAAAGGGGCAAATTAATGAACAGATTTTAGTGTTGCAATAAAATTTAACACAAAACTGTGGCATTTTAATGACATGAATAATAGATATTGAGCAAGTGATAATTATTCATAATTGATTTCATCTAAAAAATAGTCAAAATTATTTTTACGGTCAATCCAAAATGTTTTCAAATTCTCTTAATGTCTGTAAATTAAATCACCCTTGATGATTTCCCCTACAACCATGTATGGTTACTGTTACACCAAAGGAGTTTAGAACATGCCACCTCAAAACAAGCCACTGTAGCATACTGACTGTTTTAAATTAAAGACACTTGCAAAGGACCACCTGCAAAAAGATCACACTGACCTTCCCTCTTCTTAAAAGCAGGAGATGAGAAATTCCCATGTGAAAGATGTCTCCCTATGCCAGAAGCTAAGTGTCATTTTTATCATTAAGGATGGGAAACTGAGGCCACAGGAATCTGTACGAACAAATCACACTGAACCAGTCCTTATCTTCCTAGGCTCTTCTTTACCCAATTATTGACCACATATGCCTATAACATTTACATATTTCTACTCTTTGTCTAAATCACATATTTACACTTTCTACTCTTTGTCCAATTCAATATATAAGTGTTCAGCTCCATTTGCATTTATGTGTCTTCATTTCTTCATGAAGGCTCCTGTGCCATGTAGAACAAACTTATATTAAACAAATTGGTATGCTTTTCTCTTGTTGATCTATCTAGGTCAATCTAATTCTCAGGCCCAGCTGAAAAACCCTGAGTGCATAAAGGTAAAGTTTTGCCTTACCTACAATATCCCTAAAAAGACATGTATCTTAACTCCAGCTTCCTAGAAGCCACAGTTCACTTTCAATGCCCACACTGAGGACTGAGGGTTCCTGTACTTCTCTGTACAAATTTCACCAGGGCTCCACGCCAAGAGTTCATTAAATGTTCATTCCTGCTCCCCACCAGAAAGGGCAACCCCTGTAGTTCTGTAGCTGGATGGGTCTGGGAAGCTGAAATTTCATGGTATAAATTTGCAGTGGCTTTCCTAACACAATCATCACACCAGAGACATGGCCTAATGAAGGCAAGGGACAGTGAAGGGACACAGAAAAAAGGCTCTAGGAGTCTCAACCTAGCACTAGCGACATTTGGGGATGGGTAATTCTTTGCTGTGGGGGACTGCCATGTGCTTCCTAACATATGTATGTACACACACACGCATTTAGTTGTAGTTGGACGCAATACCTTTATTTTATTTATTTATGTGGTGCAGAGGCTCAAACCCAGTGCTTCCACATGTGCTAGGAAAGTGCTCTATCACTGAACTACAACCCCAGCCTCTGCTTCCTAGTGTACTGAGTAGCCTTTCTGGCTTCTACTCACTAAATGCAAATAGCACTCCTCAAGATGGGATAACCAAAAGTTTCTAGACATTACCAAATGGCCCCTGGAGGGCAAAGTCACTCCCAGATGAGAACTAATGGTCTACTCCAGGGTCTTGGGCATATAGAGGAGTAGAAAGAAAATTAAAGAGAGAAGAACCTGGATTTAGACCCTTAGGTTATGTGTGGAAGAAGTTAATGTCTCTTGATTACATGCTTCTCTCTCTTTCTAATGGAAATTTCAGAGTGAGCATGAAGACAAGAACATCAGAGGTCAGAGGGCATGAGAGAATATGTAAGGAAGAATTCCAGTCCCAAATAATCCATCCCTCACTGACAAGGTAATCCCGACATATGTACGGAACAGCACTCAAGCTCCTCTTCTTAAGGTTCTGGCTCATAAACCCTCTTAGGCAGCAGATGACTTGGGAATTGGGGATGGGATGGAAGAAGGGAAAGGGAGTTGGGAGGTGAGGGGCTAACCATGGCTGAATTAGGCTGAAGATCACTCAAGTTTACTTTTTGAATAAAGCAAAGAACTGGAACATATAAAAGAGTTGTAGTGAAGTTTTTAAGCTAATTTTCCCAAGCCACGTACCACGGTTACCACTGAGGAAGTTGGCAGAAACTGAAAGACCCTTACCACTCCCCAGTGTTCCCAGAGGGACTTCAGATGACTAAAACTAACCTCAGGAAAGCAAAAAGGTATTTACTTTTCTGCCTAGCCACTTATAAAATTGTGTGTGGGCAAAATCATCTGTGTTCTTTCTGTTTCTGAGACTCAAATACAATGGAAATCCTGCAAATCATTTCAGAGTTGTTCTGAAGATTACAGAGACCACAGATGTTAAATGCCTAACACAAAGGTGGGCACAGCTGGCTCCCTCCCCTCCCTTAATTCTCTCTCTGTTTCGGTTCATGTACTTGCATGCCCACATCTATGTCATGAGTTTACATTCATCAGCTTTCATTTACTATTTTTATCTCTATCTTGTTGTGGAACTTTCCTCTTGCCTTATGTTCCTGATGAGGCAGCACTGGTACTTGTCAATGCATCTAACTCTTTTCATTTCTGGTGACCAAAGAGTGCATGTCATGGGTAGCGGGGAAGATGCAGGAAAAAGGATGCAGTTCTGAGAGTGACAAACTTCATTCTTACCACTGTTTTACCAGGGCAGTTCTGACTGACTCCACCTGGGCAGAGAAATGAGGGAATTTCTTTTTGCATAATAGTGCAGGACTGTAGTTTAGCAGGAAACTTGAGAGGCAATTTAAGGATAAAGAAGCATATGTCAGAGAAAGTTTTTAATAGACAGCCTCTTTCACAGATAATAATCTTAAACTGTGGACAAAATACAAAAGCCAACTACTGAAGACTCTGCAGAACAAACAAAACAAAATTTCCCCTTCCATAAGAAAACATTTCTCAAGAAAAAAGACAATCAAGGCACCAAGTAATAGGACTGTAAAGCTGCTGTAATTATATTCAGTAAGATAAGGGAAAATATGCTTATAATAGATGAAAAAATGTGAAGCCTTAGCATAGAAATGGGAAATATAACAACAAAATATGGTCATTTTAGAAATGAAAAATTCAATGTCTGAAATAAAAAATTTACTAGATAGGCTTAATAGTAGAATGGAGGTAACAAAATAATCTATTAGAAAAAGATCAATAGATATACAACCTGAACAGAGAGTAAATATTGGGGGAAAATTAGCTTCAGGGAACTTGTTAGCAACATCAAAAGGTCTAACATAAACCTTCGGAGTCCCAGAAGGTGGGAATAAGACAATGTGGCAGGACAAAATGTCTGAATAAATAATAGCTGAAAATACTCCTAAATTTGTACAAGATGAACACTTACAAATTCAAGATGCTCATGAACTACAAAACAACATCAGAAAACATGCTCATGTTTGATTAAAACCAAAAATAAAGAAAAAGTTTTGAAAGGAGATAAAGAAAAGTGACGTGTATGTACAAGGGGGCAACCATATGATCATCAGACTTCTCCTTAGAAAATATGAAGTCCAGAAGACAAGTGGAATAATATTTTAAACATTTGAGGAAGTGAGGCAGAAAGTATGCTTTGCTTTAAATATAGAGGCACAAGGAAGGAAAGGGAAACGGGAATAGTAATGATGATTGATCGAATGGGTCATTACTACCCTTGGTGCATGTATGAAGACACAAATAGTGTGACTCTTTATGATTTGCAACCAGAGAAATGGAAAAACTGAGCTCTGTTTATGTACTATGACTTGAAATGCATTTAAATAAAAAAAATAAATAAATAAAAAAAAATGAAAAAATAAAAATAAAAAAAATAAATATAGAGGCACAGAGAGGTCAAAGTCAATGGATATAAAAACATACAGCACGTCAAGAGTAAAGACAAAAAGAATACAGTGACTATATTAATATCATGGGGAAAGGGAAGCCTATCACTTATCTAGCTGCCACAATATAATCAGAAAAAAAAAACCAACCCATTCATCAAGAGCAAACAAAAACTCTTCAAATGTACCATGATACTGAATTCAGACTGCATCAGATAATCTAGATGATAACATCTCTCTATAATAATTTTGACCAGCATACAAACAATACTATATAGAGACTAACTGAAAGGGAATCCAATCTTAATATGCCTTCTACTACTGTCTTCCTATCCTATCCCTATAAATCAAACAGAATAATTCCTCCTCCTCCTCCTCCTCCCCCTCCTCTTCTTCTTCTTCTTCTTCTTCTTCTTCTTCTTCATCATCATCATCGTTATCATTTACTAAATCAAAGATTCTCTGGGGAAATGATTCAGGATATATACTCTTGCATCAAAATTGGGGAAAACACACATAGCAAATATGGGAAAATGTTAATAGTCATTGGATCTAGAAGTATAAACCTTCACTGTACTACTTTTTCAGCTTTTTGAATGTGTAAAATTTTCATAATGAAAAAAGTTAAAGGAAAATTAGCTGGAAATTATTCAAAATGCCTTCCTCCCCTTTCCCCCATATTTTGATATTCTCTTGTTAGGGAGAGATGTCAAGGTATCAACTATATATTTTGGAAAAGAACCTCCCATGATTCTGATATATATATCAACTACTCTAGAAAATCCACACAAATAAACACTAGAATGAGAACTAGGACTTTTTCTAGTTTGTCCACTACTGCATCTGGCACACAGTAAGTTTTCAAGGGGGTATCTGTTCAATGCATGAATGAAAAATAGCTACCCTAGATGATTAAGAATTTGGTTAAGACTCCTAGCTTTTATACTCTCAACATAGATTTTTTTTTTGCATTTGTCCTTTTTAGATATACATGACAGTAGAGTGCATTTTGACACATTATACATACATGGAGTATCACTTATTCTAATTAGAATCCCGTTCTTGTGGTTGTACATGATGTGGAGTTTCACTGGCAGTGTACTGATATATGAACATAGGAAAGTTATGTCCAATTCATTCTCCCGTCTTTCCTATTCCTATCCCCCTTCTTTCCCTTCATTCCCCTTTGTCTAATCCAATAAACTTCTATTCCCCTCTCCCTCACTGTGTGTTAGCATCCACATATTAGAAAGAACATTTAACCTTTGATTTTTTGGGACTGGCTTATTTCACATAGCATGACAGTCTCCAATTCCATCCACTTACCAGCAAATGTTATAATTTTATTATTCTTTATGGCTGATTTAAAAACACAAATTCTGAACATTGGAGGGATTCAAATTCAAGTTTTTCTTTTTTCTGCCTTCCCCATCTCAACACTTTGCAATAAATTCAAACATATACTAATGTCACTTCATCTGTAGCATTCACCATTTTGAAAAGCTCTAGAAGAAAACAGCCTTTCTAAGAGAAAGCAGGTGGATTTTTGACATGCAAATCTTGCTGATAAAATAATACAGCATTCTTCCAGATCAGTTACATACTTTTGAAACTCTCAATTAAATAAACCCAACGGTTTGAATTCTAAGAGTGATTAAGGTGAAAACTAAATGTTGTCAAAATTATTGTACTTATTTTTTTCTAAATGTTCTTTATTAAATTTTAAAGAATGACTAATGACAGCTAAAATTTTTAATAAAGATTAAAAAGAAATATACATATAAAATCAGTAAGTTATAAATGAAGGCAGAGATTAGCAATGTCTAGAGTGGGTAAGGACTTGTTTTCTGGCACTTAGGTCACTTTATCCCCTATGAGATGGCTCTCAGGAGTTAAGTCTCAACATTTGCTCAGTAACTATTCAATTCAATAACCAATATTTAAACAGCACTCCTCAGAGACTCTGTGCATGACCTCTAACTGCTTGGTGCCTAACTTTCCACATATGTCAAACAGAGAGAAGAATAATTGCTAGCTACCTCCCAGCAATTCTAGAAGATTTAATGAGACAAGGAGCCAGACCTCCATGGTGAGTCAATTATTCCCTGGGTAGAAGTTATGTTATTTGTGAGGTGCTGTAACTCTTAAGGATAATAGAGTATTGTGCAGGCATTTCAAATAGCTATTTCTTGATTTCCCACAGTGTTTACATTAACTCTTTCAGAAAAACACACTAACCTAGAAACAAATGATCCAATGTTTTATAAAAGTTTGTTTGATGAAATGAAATCATCATACAGATTTTATAATGTTGCTTCTCTTCTGATTAATGAGAGAGGAAGAACAGCAATCTTTTAGAACAAATAGGTTTAAAGGAATAGACAGATAAGGTAGAAGCTCTCAAACTGACCCATTAGAAAAGCCTGGTATCATAAACTATGTTTTCATTAAGCTGAGTCCAAAGTCTACTAACTTCAGCTTGTCCAAGGTAAGGTTTAGGATGGTGCCCTGGTTAGAAAAGAAAGGAACTGCTATCTGCTGATGAAATGTGATTCAATTCTTGTAAAGAAATGTGGCCCAATATTAATTTACATGATTAATATAGTACACATAAATAACAGCAGTAACAAACACTTAATTTTGGATTAGTGAAGTCATAGGCTCTTTAAATAGTTCACACAGGATGGTCATGCTCTCATAAGTTAAAATGGATAAAATTGATTTTTTACACTGGATTAGCCACACAATATTAATCATATAAAATATTTCCCTGAAAGTCTTGGCACAAAAATGGACCAATGTGTTCTGTTGTGGCTATTTTTTTTCAAAGTAAATTTAGGCTAGGGTTGGGGGTGACTTTAGAAAGTAATCACAAATTTCAAAATCAATAAATTCCAATTGTTTTTAAGGCAGTAAATATACAGTCCTGCCAAATGCTGCAGGAAATTGATGTACAATCTGTCTGGCAGCTGGACCATGTGAAAAAATTTTAGGAAAGACCTTAAAATAACCAAAACTCTGAAGGCTCAACAAATCTTGTTTTAGTAAGACTATTTTCCTGGTTCATAAAAAAGATAAAGAAGCAAGGAATGGAATAACCAATTTAACTTAGGGTGTGGTGAATTATCTTGGGTATCTTAAACTGGTAATTTCATTTGGCTTGGGCTCAGAAGAAATGGTTTACCATGGTGATTAAGACCAGCTGCTAGGTGGCATGAATTTAAGTTATCCAAAGGAACATAGGGGTGTGCCTGAAAATAGGCATTAAGATAGTCTCAAAAAAACCTAAGAGTGCTACCTTGATTCAATGAAAATTAGACAGTCTTTTACTGCCTTTTTAGACCTGCCTCCACTGATTTAGACTTGAACATTAACAGAGAGAGAAGATTTAGTTTTCCAACATATGTGCCACCATGGCTTAAATACAGTACAGTTTACTTTAGTCTAAGTTCCACAATTTTTCAAGACCAGGAAACCATGTGAAAAAAAAATTTCCTTCCTATAAAAATTGAGGGAAAATGCCAAACTTTGTCATTAAAAATACATTTAGTTCAATTCCAAAGTATCATTATTCTTTGAGAAGCACTACCTTATTTTATTGTTCACTAAAAAATTACAGAAGTAATAAATGTTTAATGAAAAACTCTAATAATAACATTGCAAAAATGTTCAAAATAAAGCATGAAAGTCTATCTCTAACTCTCTACTCTGCAATCACTCAACTCATCAGGGAAAACTACTGTGATTTGTTGCACAACTTCCAGACCTTTTCACAACAGATAGACATATGCACACATGAATATTTTTATAAAAAAAAGCAACCATTTTCTGTACTGCAACTTGTCTCATTGTTTTTTAAAATGAGGGCATTTTAAAATGGAACTTTCTCCCAACACAGATGTACACATTTAATTGCTGAGTTTTTTTCACTTTTTGTTCATTTGTTCTACCAGCTTCTGCTGAATACCTGCCATACATAGTTCATGTGTGATGGTAGGCTGGGCAAGATAATTGGTGGGTTAGGAGCAACTTAAGGTAAAGAAGTCCACATCAGATTAAAATAGAATAACACAAGTTTATGGGCTACTAAAACCAATATATGTTCTTTCACTGTGAATTATTTTACTGTTTTTCTTTTATCAAAGTAAATATAAAGAAAATACTGGAACTAGGTTTTCCATAGTGCAGTTAAAAGTGACTAGTCTAAAACAAACACACACACACACACACACACAAATTAAGATTTAACATGTCAAGATCCTCTACTTTGAGACATAAATCATATATGCATATGTATAACACACATACACATACATATACATAAAACTATACACAATAGCACACTAAGTACTGAAGAATGATCTGATTTTTTAAAATATTCTTGGCAAAAGTAAGCACAATCACTTGATTTATAAGGAGACTTTTATTTATAAACTCAATGGTTTGTGGCAAGCCAGAAGACTGCCCATATACAAATAGTCAATTTAAATCTTATGTAGAACCAGTAGTTGCTCAAGAAGCCAGATTCCTTTTAGACATTCAAAATTTTAGGTACAAAACTAGAAAATAGCTAAAGACACATTCTTTATTCTCAAAGGACTTCCAATGCATTATCAAGGACACAACCTAGTTAGAAACAATTACAACTCAAAAGCAGCATATAGAAAAAGAGATTGATTACAATTAGAGGAAATATTTAATGGAAGAGATAGATTTCAGGTAGGTGGCATTTCAACTAGCAACACAGAAAGGGTACTCCAAAACAGCACAGTAAGACACAAGTATAGGCGAAGAAGAAGGCGGTCATGTATGTGCACAAGATAATGAAGTGGCAGGGTGAGATTAGAGCTTAGGATGTACAGAGAAGGCAACAAGTGGGAGGTAAGGCTGGAGAGGTCGATAAGGGCAGAAAGTGGAGATTAGTTATGTACCAAAAAGTTCAGCTTTTATCCTACAAGAAGTGAGGAGCCATTCAAGGTTTCTCAAAGGGAATGACATGATTAGAATAACAATACATGAATTAGAGTGGAAAAGAAGACAGGAACAGATAGGAGCGTAGGACAAAACTCTAAGGAGGAGGTAATGTCAAGTTGATTAAGGACAGTAGCCATGGAAACTGAAGAAGGTAATATACTGAAAGACACACTTTGGAGGCAAAAAAATATATATAGGGAAAAGAGGCTGGGCTTCAGGAAGCCCTGGATTTAAATTATAGCTCTTCCAATTAGTTGTTCTTTGGCACTGGGTAAGTTTAACTCCTTTAAACTGTACAGGTCCTTATCTATAAAGTAGGAATAATGCATCTGCCTATGTGGGAAAAAAAACTATGAGAAAAATATAGGGAGTTATCTAGATATATCATATCCACACTTATTCAACATCATATATTAATAAAAGAATAAAATGTAGCCCCTCCCTATATGGCTATGGAAACATACAAACATCTAAAGTGTCAATAATATAATGTAATCAGATCTATACTAGGAGGAAGATCAAACACAGAAACAGAGGAAAGAGGGTGTGTGTATAAGGGTGTTAAAGACTGTGTAAAAATGGTAAAATGATTCAAAGAAGTCTTCATGGAAGTGACATTTGAACCAGGCTACTCACAACTTTGAGGTGTTTTACTTTCATCCTGAATGACCACTTTGCCACATAAATTATAGTATACAAGTTCTGGGATACTGTTTGCTGTCTGAATTTAAGGGGGTGAAGGGAAAGTCAAGAGGAAGTGGTGGGAAGAAAAGGTAAGATGAAGTGGGGAAGGGGAGAGGAAGAAAGATTTAGAGGACCATGAATGAGTTTTAGTCAAATACCTTCTTAGGAAACAATACTTGAAAGATTGCCACGTAATATTTAGACTCCTAGTGAGACATAATTTCAAGGCAGCAAAACTCAAATGAGAGAATCTAATGAGTTCCAGGTGCTGTTTGGTAGTTTTGTTTTTTTTTTTCAGAAGGTGAAATTGAGTTGAGGTGGCTACTATCAGTGTCAATGCCCTGTCTGAACAAGTTTTAATCTAACATTAAGCAATGAATTTATAGACTTTTGTTCAGACTGTTTACATGCATTTGTCATTTGTCTACTGCTAAGAGCCAAAATAACATTTACTGAGAAAATAAGAGAAAAATATGATTGCAAAAATGTTCATTTTTATTCCTTGCATACATCAGGTAAATTTATCTAATTTATTCAACAAGTGTAAGGCACAGTAGAGGATACAAGAGTGAATATAATATGATATAGATCTTGCTGCCAAAAAGCTCTGAGCCTTATAAGTAAGTTAAAGGAGAAAATGATAAATTAAAAATAAGGTAGAGATAAAACAGCACACAATGTAATGGAGTGGAAGATTTTTCTGAGCTGGGAAGATCAAGGATGTGGTACTGGTATTAGGACAGAGGTACTATGCTGTGCTATTTACTCAACAAACATTTACTGAGCATATACAGCATGCAAGTCACTTATCTAAATGCAATGAGACTTTGGGGTGATTCAGTCCAATCCCTTCACTTAATTCACCAGGAAGTCAATGCTCAGAAACTTAAATAGCAAATTCAAGTCAAATAGCACATCATAGCAGATGAAATTTTAATTGCTATCTGAGGACAGCAAGTATAGTGCTTTCTACTACTTCACTGTCTCCTCCAACTCCCTCACTCAGTCTATTTTGTAATTCACAAACATTATTTCAAAAGGCATTACATTCCATTCCTTTTCTGAAATCAATTCTATTTTGATAGAAAATATCTTCTCTAACAATTAACATTTTTCTTCATTTCTTTTTCTTTTTGTATCTTCATTTCTAACCAGTAGCTCCCTCTGGAGCTACAAAGAACAAGCCATATAATCATGTGGCCCTATGACCATACTTCACATATATGAAGACCATCCTCATGTCCTCACTCTATTATTAGGAACTTAGTATATTACTTACCATAGAGGAGAGGACACACTAGTATTAGGTAGTATTAGGTAGATCTGGATTTGATTCTCAGCTTCAACATTCACTAGTTGTGTGGGCAATTTACAGATCTCTGTGTTAGTTTAGACAACAGGGATGTTTATGTCTTTCATGCTTCCTGCTCAATATAAGCACTAATAGCCATGATGGAGAGGTACAAGTTTTGGTATAATAGTCAAGAACACCAGAGTTTCTCTATACGCATTAAGCTACCATTGAATCATTTAAAGGGGAAAGTTGCAAAACTGAAAAAGAGTAGTGTCTGCCTGTCTCTCCTCTAGTTGTTTCCCTCTCTAGCACAGACCAGTCAGAGTGATAGCTGTGAAATACTGAAGGCAAGTTAAGTAGTATGGCTTCACCAAATAACCAATGCTGATTGAGCTGCTGGAAAAAGTATACTCATTTTGCTGAGATAAAATATTGAAAATAATTTTATTATATAAGGCACAGATTTTTTTTATTAAATATTTTTTTAGTTGTAGATGGACACAGTGTCTTTATTTTATTGCTTTGTATGTGGTGCTGAGGATCGAACCCAGGGCCTCACGCATGTGAGGCAAGCGCTGTACCGCTGAGCTACAATCCCAGCCCAGATTTTTTTTTAATTAAAAAGAAATTAAGAAAAAATCCAGGGTAGGATTCAGATATAGTTTTGTAACTTGGAGAGTGCTTTAAATTATTATGAGAGAAAATGGTAGAGGGACTGTCCCCTCTATACATCCAAGTTCTCCTAAACAATGCAGTACAAAATGCTTGTGTTTCCTAGTTATTGGGGTAGGGTGTAGAGAGGGTGGAAAGGAAGAACAAAAGATTTAGAGTTTATTCTTTTCCTACTTCCAAATGCTATAAACCAGCTGGTAATGTTTAGTAGCAATAACCTCATCTGCTATGCACTGTAACTAATTTCCCATATTTGGGTAGGAAAAATACATCATTTCAAAGAATGACATATTGACAGAGAATTTAGTGACCGACTGACACTAATAGTGGATATGTAGCTCTAGAGAATGAGAAAGCAGTCAAGGATTCACCTAGATTAGTCTATAGATTGGACACAAATTTTGTGGAAGTAGAGACAGACTGAGTGTCCTTAAACTAAAGACTGAACTAAGAAATGGAAGATGAAAATGCAGAGGACATGTGGTATGGCAGATGGGTGGCTGTCCCCAATATCTGTTCTTTCTTCCATAGAGATAACATTTTTAGCTGGGCATTTAGACATTCAGAATAAAGACAACATTTTGCAGTCCCTCTTAAAATGAGGTGTAGCCATGAGACCAAGTACTGGTCAGCATTATATGGCAGCTTTGGGGCACCTTCCTCAAAAGATGGCTGGTCTCCAACTTGCTGCCTGGAATGGAGATGCCTTCACCTTTGACCATGAAAATGACAGCATGAGAGGAATGGTGAGTGGGAACTTGGAAGGAGTGGGTCTCTGCACATAGGATTATTAAATAATACTGCCAAAAATGTCCTTAAAACTGTCTTTTGCACATACCTATTTTCTTAGATTACATTTCTATAAGTGAGTAAAAGGATATGAGGCATTCTAAAGCTTCTGATACATATGACCAATTGTTTTTTGAGAAGTTTGAATTTACATGTGCTCCCTGTCTCTCCAGCCCAATATTAGGAGTTAATCTGATCATTAATTGGTAGAGTTCTTTTTATTTTAAGGATGTAGACACCATGTTTTATATACTTCTTTTATATTTATTTTTACTTCTTTGAATTTAGTCAGTTATTTTGATGTACAGAAGCTTAAAATATTTATGCAGTCCAATCAAATCCTTTTAAAAAAGTGACTTCTGCTTTTACTATCATACACCAAAAAGCCTTCCTCCATATGAAGACTATATACATATGCACCTATATTTTCCTATTAAATTCTAACTTTCACTTAACCTTTAATGCATATGGAATCTATTCCTTCAACACATTTAGCTGATTAAACAAGCACCAGATTGAACACATTCAATAACAAATAACTGAATCTTTTCCTAATAAAAACTTCACATTTATTATGATTTCCTGAACTTGTATTAGACTGTTTTAATTATTGTGACTTCAAAAAATGGTTTTTAACATGTGCTCATATAAATAATTCACGTTACTGTTTTGTTTTCAAAAGTCTGCTTGGTTTACTGACCTCAGATAAATTTTAGATACACACTGTCAGGTTTTACAAAAACAAAAACAAAAACAAACAAAAAAACTAAAATTTTAATTCTAATTGTATTAAATAATGGAGAGCAATGGGAGGGGTAGAATGCATAACTTTATTTTTTATTGGTGCATTATAATTATACATAATAGTGAGATTGATTATGTCATATTCATATGGGATACCTTTAAAATATTAGGTTTTCTCATTATTCCTACAAATACAGAATGTTTCTTCATTTTCTAAGTTGTTTTTATGTTCCTTACTTAGGTTCTACAGTTTACTTCCTATAGTCGTAGAGTTTACTTACGTTTATAGGCAAATTTCTTAAGAATGGTTGTAGATCTTTTATACATATTTCAGTTATAATAAGAAAGATCCTTAAACACATACTACTATGTGTTAATATAGAGGAAATATTAATTTAAAAATTATTTTGTAACAGACCATCTTACTGTAATACTTTTAATAATGTGTCAATTATCTTGTGTTTTCTTAGATCATAAAATATTTTCAATTTCAAATAATAATGGTATTTCTGACATCCTCTGTAATATTTATACTTAATTTTATCTTTCAAAACAATATTAAATAATAGAAGTAGTAACTTGACATTCTTGCCTCCCCTCCACCACCACTTTAGTTTTTAGGCACTTTCTTCTTTTACCACTATATAACAGCTGCTATGTATCCATCTTTTGACCTTTTATACACTGGATCCAACCCCAACTCTCAAATATACTGTAATTTCCTTGAAGCAAAATCTGTTTTGCTAATCTTTTCAATCACTGTAGCATGCAGCACAGTATCTTGCATACAGAAAACAAATTATTAAACTGGTGGTTCTCAAAACCTGGTCAATCACTAAAATCACATGAAAGCTTTTCAAAAAACCATCTAAAAGTTTCATAAACTATTCACTAACTACAAATTCCCTATTTGTGGAGGAGGGAATCTAAAAGCTTTTTTTTGTGATTCTGATGATCCACTAGGTTAAGCGATTCACTAGTATTATGTTTAAACTCCTGAAGATTCTGTTTCAGAGCCAGGGGCCTAATTTTTAATAAATATTCCTATATGATTCAGATAGTGAGTGGTAGGTTTGGAAATTACTGATTTAGACAGTAATTCAAAGAAGGGACAAGAGTTTTATTTTTTTCTTACACTCCCAATATTTTTTATTTTTCAAATACAAAAGTAAAAAAATAGAAAGGTATATCAAGTAAAAGCTAATCCTCTTTCCCACTTCTGCCTCCTGATAACTGGGTACCACTGATAACTGGGCAGTTATCACCAGGATACCACCAATCTCCTTCCATACCTCCTTCCTTGCTACCACAAAATAAACATAAGAATGAAAGGAGAGTATGTGTGTTAAACAAAGTAAAAGAGAACATTACTTTGTAATTTGGTAGTATGCTTAAAATGATTACTTCAAACAAATAACGATGAATAATTTTGGGAAACTCGGCTAGGAAATTCTAAAACTAGAAGTAAAGTTAATATACCAAAGTACATGGGTTCATAGGTCAAACAGTGTCTTAAAAATCAAGAGGAAAGTATTAGTATATAAAGCTTTCTTTTCTACACTGAGAACAATGTAATTAAAAACAATAACAAGAACTCCTATTAGAGATGTTGCTTATGCTTAGCTATTATCTATCTTTTAAATAGAGCTATTTTTAATACACAAGAAAAACTAAGGCTAGACTGACATCCATTTGCATGTTTTAACAAAATATAAAAGGTAGCCCACAAATGTATGCATGAAATAAAAAAAAAACACTGTCAAAATAGAACTGCAAATAAAAGCAATGTAAATGACTGGTTAAGACAAAAAGATTATATTTTATAAGACCAAGTCATGACTTTGGTGAAATCACTACATTATTGACTTGTTATACCAAGTTTCATAAAGTTTCTCCACAAAGCTCAATGCAACATATTAAAGAATATTTCTAAATTCCCCAATAATGAACATTAGAAGACAGCATGAGAATGGCAGAGAAGAACAGAAGTAAAAATAAAAGCAACAAGGAAAGTAAGTTTTCACTATCAGAAATTAATTAAGTACCAACCTGATTCACTCCACAAGAATCTTATGGACAGGCAAGATTTAAAGTTTTAAAAATGACGTCTTGTCTGTCAGGAGTTTGTTAGAAAGATATTTGATTCTGTTAAATTTAAAAGAGAAGGAGAATGCAATGGAGAGCCAAGTTAATCTGAAAGAGGTATGAAATTAAAGAAAGGCCTAAAACTCAAATAGGAATATATTGGAAAAAAATAAAAGAGGAAAATAAAAAAGGGAAATTATTTTAAGAAAGGGAACAATATTCCACATGGTGGTTAATGAAAGTCATCTTAAAAGTTGTGTTTTGTTAATTTTTGGGGTAGGAATGGAATGGGTTTTATAGGTGGAGAAATCAGAGACCTTACTATAGCAGATCTCCCTTGAAATTACTAGATATTTAGCAAGAGGATTGATAAAAAGAGAGAGAAATAATTATTGGGTGGCATCCACAGCTCCAAGCCTGTACCTAGCCTTATTCTCTAGTTTATTTGACCCAGAATAACATTTCTCCCTCTTCTGATTCAGACTTAAGTTTCTCTACCAATGCTCTGGGTCCCATTCCCAATCAATTATCAAATTTCTGCCATCAGATCTTTTCTTTTAGCATTAAGTATATTTTCAAGTTTTTCATATCTAAAAGCAAAATAAGACAAAAAGCTCCTTGTTGAGCATAGTGACACACATCTGTAGTCCCAGCTACTTGGGAGGTGAATGCAGCAGGATCATTTGAGTCTGGGAGTTCAGGGCCAGCCTGGGCAACTCACTGAGACCAAGACAAATGAACAAATTAAAAACAAACAAACTAACCAAAATTTGCTTAACTTTATGTTCCCCTTTCACTATCTTCTAATATCTCTCTTTTCACAAGTAACGTAGAAAGAGGTCTACTTCTTTCCCTTCAGTCACTTCTCATCCTAAAGCAATATGGCTTTAGGCCTCACAATCTTATAGAGGCTGCTTCACTTAAAAGCAACATTGACTTCCTAAATGTCATATCCAATCTCTAGTTCTTTGTTCTCATATGATTTAATCTCACTCAAACCTTTCCTACATTCACTTCTTTCTTGAAATGCTCCCTTCCCTCAGCATCTAAGCTATCACATGCCTCCTTACTGATGCTCCTCCACAGGAACCCATCTCAATCTGTCTAAAAAAATTCTCCTTCTATATTCATGGCTTTGACTATACCAATTAGAAAATGACCTGCAATTCTGAATCTCTAGCCCAGATAGATATCATTGCAGAGCTGAGTTGGGGATTCATCTATGAAAAAGATCTTTCTGAATATCTGATAGTACTTAACACATCCAAAATTGATTCATCTGAAAAAGTCATTTATTCCTTTACTTGAATGGATCCATGACTCCTCCCTTCTTTGTTCCCAAAATTAGTCAGGTAAAACATTTGGGAATCATCTGAGATTTTCCCTCTCCTTCACTTCCCAGATGTAATTACCAAGGACTAGCAATTCTCTCAAAACTGTCCTCTTCTACCAATTTCACTGCCTTTGTGCACTTCTCATTCGGATTGTGTCAAATTGCAATAGTCTCCTTCATGATTTCTCGACTTCTAATCTCAATCTCTTATAATCAGGTTTCTAGAGGAGATCAGTTCATGGTAATTTTCCAATGCTTCTTAATTATTTATAAGCTCAACTCTTTTTTTTTTTTTTTTTTTTAAATATTTTTTTTTTTAGTTGTAGATGGACACAATGTCTTTATTATATTGCTTTGTACGTGGTGCTGAGGATCGAACCCAGGGCCTCACGCATGCAAGGCAAGCGCTCTACCGCTGAGCTACAATCCTAGCCCCTCAACTCTTTTTTTAAAAAAATGTTTTTTAGCTGTTGATGAACTTTTATTCTATTCATTTATTTATATATGGTGCTGAGAATCGAACCCAGTACCTCATATACATGAGGCAAGCGCTCTGCCATTAAGCCACAACCCCAGCCCGTCAAGTTCAACTCTTAACTTTTCTGTATGGCATAAATGTACCTGCCTACTCTTCAGTCTCGTTTCCACCACGTTCAACTCAATTTCATGCTCTGGTAACACTGAATATGTTTTCCCATGCCCAATTCTTCTGTACATGCTACAGCACAATTTTTTCCACTTGTCTGTTTGATATATTCTCACTCATTTTTAGGTATCTGTTTAAATGCTAACTTCTCTAACGAGATCCCCTTTCTTTATTGGTCTTTTTTGTTCCCTACAGATTTTCAATTGTAGTTTTGATGACTTCAATTAAATGATTATTTTATTGCATTATAACTGGTTGTGTGAGCATCTTAACTATGTAAGTGGTTCAGACTAGGGAATTAAAATAAATATTGTATACCAGATCAGTAGTTATCCAATATTTTCCTAACTTAAAAAGTTCTATAACAATATATGCCCAGAAAGAAGGAGCTACTAATTAATTTTAAGCTATTTGAGATTAGAGAATAAAAGATCATTTGTTATTTTTATCATTATCTAGTACAGTGTCTAGCACACAGTTTTATTATGCATTGCTTTTGATTTAAATTTTGTTCTCATTAAAAACTCTGTAGCATTTACCTAACAAATACTCCCTTGAACAAACACTGTTTAAGCAACTACTATTAGTCAGAAACCACCTTTGGAGCAAGGTTTCTGTGCTGAACACAATAGCCATGATCTCTATCCCAGAGACATTTAAAACATGGAAGAGAAGAGAGTTAAAAAAGGTTAATTCCTAAAGTATATAATGACAGCCCTAACAAGAGACTATGGAAACATTTACTGGGAGACCTAACATATATATGTACATACATGTATAAATATATATATATATTTTTTTCCAATGAGGAAATCAATCTTAAACAGTGCCTAGAAAGATAGCTGAAAGGTAGGTGAATAAGAACAAGGGTGGTAATGTTAGAGAGCAGTAGAAAAACTGATGTACAGATATTGCAGAAGAATGTAAAAGAAACTAGATAGGCATCAGGAGCCAAACTGACAAAGGGATTTCTAAGAGAAGTTTCAATTTGTGCTCCCAGTTACTGATTCAAATTTTCACCATGAATCAAACCTCTAAATTAAACACCTGTTTTCTAAAAGCACCACATTCCTATACCATAAAAAATATTCCAAATAAAACACTTCCCAGAAGAAAAATCCACCCCATGGCACCCACTGTGACTAAGCATGGAGGAAATAGATTAAATCAGGGAAGTTTTACTTGTACATCTCCAGGCTGTGTGAAAATGAAAACAATTGAGACTCAGAACTCTCAAAAGCTACACAGTTCTAACTAGGAACTCAGTGTGCCAAGCAATATATTAAATGTTCATTTTTGAAAAAGGAGAAATAATATTTTACCTTTTTATTTGAGACAGAAGATTAGATTCTAATCTTTTCTGGTTTTCCATTTAGATGAGCACTATAAGTGGGATCATATTTCTATATTACAGGTACATTTTTTTTGAAAGTCTGTGAATACTTTAAAGGACAGCAACCCAAAGGATCTCTGACCATGCAAAATGTTTTATAAATAGTTCCATGTGCACTGTTCATCTGGAGTCTCACTAGAGATGGATAATGACCTTGTATTTTGTACTCATTTACTCTGAATTAGCCAAACCTTCTGTTTTTAATTACATACTTAATTCACCTACCATGGTCTAATTACAGAAAACAAAACATCATTTAAACAAAAGGTGGCCTTGAACTTAATCTATCAAAACACCAGTTAGTTTTAAAAGTTTTCAGTTCTTAACAAATTGCCAAGACATGCAATAGCAATTTTCCAAATGTGATCATAGGCTTTTATAGCAACAGATTTACTATATAATCAAACATCTGTATATACTTTGAAAACCTGATGTGTTGTCTCACTATTAATGCAAATCTGCTTAAATTTTGATAGACCTTAAAAATCTTAAAGCTGAAGTTTATATTATACAATAATTTATAAATATCCAAGGTTATTTCAGTCTTGAAGCGACAAGTTCCCATTATCATGACTACTTATTTACAAAATGGTTCAGATCTCTGTATATACTCATGTATAGAATTTTCCCTAACTCTTTCCCAGTATAAATTAGCAGCCTTTCTCTGTGCTATTGTATCTATGTATCTCTCAACCACAGTACTTACAATGATGAATTGTTTTTATTGGTTTAAGGATCTGTTCCCTAACTAGATTGACAATTTCATGAAAGCAAAGTTTGTGCCTTTTATCTCTATATTACCAAAATGGAGCACAGTGTCTGACACAGAGTAGGTCCTCAAGATAGCTATGCTGAATTACTGTATTTATACACAATGCCATTTGTTTTATTTGAATTTTCAGATTACATGATCTTGCATATAGAAAATCCTAAGAAGCTCATCAAAAAGCTATTAGAGGGGCTGGTGTGTGGCTCAGTGGTAGAGCACTTGCCTAGCATGTGTGAGGCACTGGGTTCGATTCTTGGTACCACATATAAATAAATAAAATAAAGGTCCATTGACAACTAAAAAATATTTTTAAAAAAGCTATTAGAAATAATGAGTTCTACAAGGTTGTAGAACACAAGTTTAATATACAAAATCAGTTATGTTTCCATATGATAGCAATGAGGAAATAAAAAATAAAAAACAATTCTATTTATAATAGCATCAAAATCAATATAATATTTAGTAATCAATTTAACAAAAAGTATAAAACTTATATTCTGAAAATTATAAAAATTACTGAAAAACACTAAAGATGAGCCAAGAAAATGGAAAGATATTCCCTGTTCATGGACTGAAAGCTTAATATTACTAAAATGTCAATACTTCTTGAATTAATCTATAGATTCTAGACATTCAATACAACCTCTACAAAAATCTCAGCTGACTTCTTTGCAGAAATTGACAGGCCAAACCTAAAATTCATATGGAAACCTAAGGAGTTCAAAATAGCCAAAAATACAATGGAGTATTATTCAACCTTAAAAAGCAAGGAAATCCTATCACATGCTACAACATAGGTGAACCTTGAGGATATTAGGCCCAGTGTAATAGATGAGTCACAAAAAGATAACTGCTGCATGCCTCCATTTATGTGAGGTATCTAAAATAGTCAAATTCACAGAAACACAAAGTAAGAATGATAGTTATGAGGGGATGGAAGGAGAGGAAAAAGGACAGTTGTTTAATGAGCATAAAAGTTCAGACTTTCAAGACGAAAAAATTCTAGAAATCTGTTTTACAACAATGTGAATATATTTGTTTTAGTCAGCTTTTGCATCACTGTGACCAAAGTACCTGACAAGAACAGCTTTCAGGAGAAGTTATTTGAGACTCACTGCTTCAGAGATCTCAGTCCATAGATGGCCAACTGTACTGCTCTGGTCCCAAGGTGAGGCAGCACATTACTAGGGAAGGGCCCAGTGGACGAAGCTGCTCAGCTCATGGTGGGGTCAGAGAAAGGGGCCGGGGACGGGGAAAGAAAGGGGTAAGAAGCCGCAGGGAAGATATACTTTGCTGGGCCATGCCCTCAGTGATCTTATCTCCTCCAGCCATACCCCACCTGCCTAGATTTACTACCCAGTTAGCCCACCTATACAAGGACAGACTGATTAGGTTATAGCTCTCATAAACGAATCATTTCACCTCTGAATATTACTATATTAACAGAAGCTTGTGCAGGACACCTCGTATTCAAACCATAACAATACCTAACTATTGCGGGATTTAAAAAAGTATAGTTTAAAAGATTAAAAACCTCCAAAACAACCTTGAAAAATAACAAAATTGGGGGACATATACTTCCCGATTTCAAAGCTTCCTACAGTGCTACAGTAATCAAGACAGTATGGTAATGGTATGAAGATAGGTTATAGGTCAATGGAACAGAACTAAAAGTCTAGAAGTCAACCCACATATGGCCAAAATGATTTTTGAGAGGGATTCTAAGCTTACTCAATAGAGAAAGATTAGTCATTTTAATAAATGATCCTGAGACAACTGGCTGGCTATGTGTAAAAGACTAAAGTTGGACACTGACCTCACAGCACATACAAAGGTCAACTTGGAATGGATCAAAGACCTAAATATAACAGTTAAAACTTTAAAACTCTTAGAAGAAAATATAAATGTAAATATTTGTGACTTTGTATTGGGCAATAGTTTTTTAGCTATGACACCAAAACACCAACAAAAGAAGACAAAAGAAACTGAATTTCACTGAAATTCAAAGAGAATACTTGCAAATAAAATAGCTGAAAAGAGACTTGTTTATAGAATATATAAAAATCACTAGCTCCATGAAAGACTAATAACCCAATTTTAAAATAGGCAAAGTATCTGAATAGGCATTTCTCCAAAGAAGATATGCCAATGAAAAATAAACATACAAAGTGATGTTCTACATCATTAGCCATGAGGAAAATGCAAATCAAAACCACAATGGTATAACATTTCACACCCATTTGGATGCCTATAATCAAGAAAATAGATAAGACCAAATGTTGCAAGAAAGTGGAAAAACTGGAACCCTCATACGTTGCTGAAAGGAATACAAAATGGTGCAGTCACTTTTGCTGAGAAAAATCAATCCTCCACAAAAAGTTAAACATATCACTATCACATGATTCAGCAATTCTACTCCTAGGTACATAACTAAGAAAAATAAAAACATATTTACATAAAAACATGTATAAAATTATTCACAACAGCATTCTGCATAATAGCTAAAAGGTGAAAACAACCCAAATGTCTATCAATTGATGACTGAATAAACAAAATGTGGTATATTCACAGGATGGAATATTATTCAGTCATGAAAAAGGACGAAGTACTGACATATACTATATAACATGGATGAAAGTAAACTAGTGATTGCCTAAGGCAGTGGGAGGGAAGTGGAAGAGGGAGATGCTAGAGGTTGCTGGGTTTCTTTTGGGTTAATGAAAGTTTTCTACAATTGATCATGGTGATAGATGCCCAACTCTGAACATACTAAAAGTCATTGAATTATATACTTCACATGAGTGAATTATAAATTGTAACTCTATAAAGCTGTTTGAAACTTACACTATGTTTAGAATACTAAATGACCCAAGCATGTTTCTTTTTTTCTTAATATTTTTTAGTTATAGATGGATGCAATATCTTTATTTTGTTTATTCATTTTTATGTGGTGCTAAGGACCGAACCCAGTGCCTCACATGTGCGAGGCAGACGCTCTGCCACTGAGCCACAATCCCAGTCCCTCAAGTATGTTTCTTGGAAAGCAGCAATGATGTGAAAGTAAAAGGCTGAAAACAACTGAAGCAATGTCTTCATATCTACCTTGTTTGCTGGTTCCTGAATGAAGTTACTAGAAATACAAGCAAGTTGATTATACTGTAAATACAACAAAGATAACTAAACACTGTCCTCAGATAAGAATGTGTGGCTGGTATGTTGATAATAAATTAGTATTATTTTTTTCTGGTACTGGGGATTGAACTCAGGGGCACTTGACCACTGAGCCACATCCCCAGCCCTATTTTGTGTTTTATGTAGAGACAGGGTCTCACTGAGTTGCTTAGCGCCTCGTCAGTGCTGAGGCTGGCTTTGAACTCGCGATTCTCCTGTCTGAGCCTCCCAAAGTGCAATAATTAATACTTAAGGAAGCAGTAGTTAAACTTTTAGAGTAAATTTTCCTTAAAATTGCAATTAGACAAGCCATAAGAAAAAACTAAGGCTCAGAAAGGCATGGAAGTTTGAGGAAGCAAGGGCGCAGAATCGAATTACATGTATGTATAAATTCATAAATATAAAATGTATATGCATGTATGTGTACATATACATATATACTTACAGATACATTTATAGATATATATGTTTGTTTGTATGTGTGTGTGTGTGTGTGTGTGTGTATACACACATCTCCCCCAAACTCTGTCTATAAATCCCCATGTAAAGATCTGGAATGATTAATTAATAGAGAAAATGCCTATAAATCCTTCCCTTGCAGGTGTGGTGTGGATGGGGCAGGTGAGAGAGGGAGAAGTCTAAGCAAGCTGCTAACGAGAAGAAGAAATTCCAGAAACCATTCCCTGTGTTGCGTTCTGCAATAACATGTCATCTCCTCTGAACAATAACATAGGAATATAGGCACTATACAAAACGTGATGTGTCCTGCCTTCTGAGATTCTGTTCATAAAATAAATCACTGTGTTACTATAATAATTTTTTTGGTCATTATCTGGAGCATTAGGAAGGATCTTCTGCACTTAAAGTGTTAATAAACCTAAAATACTCTTGTCAAGATCAACAATGACTTCCTAGTTACTAAATAAATACCCAATAGTAAATGATCAGTCCTCATCTTGAGCTTTAGTGGAATCTGAACCAGCAGATCAGTCGTTCCTTTTAGAATGCCTTTGGAGTATATATTTGTATCTGGCAAGCAGAGTCTCTCTCTCTGCTTTCCGAACATCATGTGAGCTGCTTCCCTCTGCCACATTCTTCTGCCATGATGTTCAATCTCACCTGGAACCCTGAAGAATGGAGTCTGCTGTCTGTGCATTGAGACCTCGGAAACTGTGAGCTCCTAAATAAACATTTCCTCCCCTAAATTTGTCCTGGCCAGATCCTTTAGTCACAGCAGTGAAAAAGCTGACTAAAACAATGACCTTAGAATCAGTAGAAATATGAACATTAAAATCTCTGCTAGTGAGAGCTCAGAGGAAGAGAGGGACATAATGCAGAAATTCTAATTCATTTTGGAGAATACAAAATATCGGTAGAAATATTCCTAAGCTCCTGAAGAGATGACGAACATTTTATCAGAAACTGGAGGAAAAGTGATTTTGTTTTATAGTGGCAGAAAGCTTAGTTGACTTGTATCCTACAGTTATGTGGAAAGCAGAATTTATAAATGATGACCTTGGATATTTCGCTAAGGAGATTTCCAAGAAAAGTACTGAAGGTAGGATTCCTTTTACTACTTATAGTAAAATGCAAGAGGAAAGAGATTAAACTAAGCAAAAATCTAAGCAAAAATAACCTAGTATTTGATTACTGGGGAAATTCTCAGCCTATCAGATTTCAAAGGATGTTAGAAAAGGTACTGGATGTTTAGGGAGAAAGTCAAGGGTGTGGCTGGATATTTTTTGCTGTTGCTAAAGAGATTGTGTGTGTGTGATTCATGGATCCCCTTGATCATCTCGTAGAAGTCAGAAATATTGGATTATCCAGGAAAGATCTGTGAAGAACCTTCTTGTCTAATGACATATACAGAGGATCCACAATGTTTTTGAGAATGTTATACCAGTACAGCACTACCAGCTTGGATTGAAACAGGAATAGGATAAAATGAAGGAAGGTTGTTAGATTCTCCAAATTCTACAGGTACAAAACAGGTTGATAAAACTACTTAACTACAATTAATGTATTTCCTCCTTTAAGAAAAAGGAAGGTTGACTCAAAAGGTAGAACCACAGGCCCAAAGGGCAAAGCCTTGAGCCATAGAGGATTTCTCCCAGGCCTTGAAACCTAATGGGATTTTCACTACTGATGTTTGAAATTACTTAGGACTGCTGACTTCTTTGTTCCTTCTATTATTTTCCTTTGGGGATGTCTATAACTGTTATCCCACTGTATTTTGGGTCAAATAACCTGTTTTCTAATTCTATTTGTCCACAGATAGAGAGGAATTTTGTCCTAGGATAGATCATAACTACAGAATAACTCATGCCTAATGTAGATAATGAAATTTGGGATTTTTAAGATGATAATATTTAGATTATATTTCAAATTCTGAGTTGGTACTAGAGCAAATTGAAACTTTTGGGAATACTGGGATGGGAAGAATCTCTGAGGACCAGAGGGCTTCCAAATATGTCCATGTCCTGATTCCTAGAACCTCTTTTTTTGGTACTGGAGATTGAACTCAGGGGCACTCGACCACTGAGCCACATCTCCAGCCCTATTTTGTGTTTTATGTAGAGACAGGGTCTCACTGAGTTGCTTAGCACCTCGCCATTGCTGAGGCTGGCTTTTGAACTCGTGATTCTCCTGTCTCAGCCTCCCTAAATGCTGGGATTACAGGCTTGAGCCACCGCGCCCGGGCCTAGAACCTCTTGATGTTATTCAATATTGGAAGAACTTTACAGATATAAATTAAGAATATTTTTTCTTTTTTAGTACTAGGGATTGAACCCAGAAGTGCTTAAATCACTGAGTCACATCCTCAGTCATTTTTTGTATTTTATTGAGAGAGTGTGTCTGGATGAGTTTCTTAGGGCCTTGCTAAATTGCTAAGGCTGGTTCTGAACTTGCAATCCTCCTGCTTCAGCCTCCCAAGCCACTGGGATTACAGGAGTGCACCACCATACCTGGTTATTTTAAGGATATTGAGACAGGGAGATTATCTTGGATTATATGAATGGGCCTGAAATGCAATCACAAGTGTCCTATAGGAGAGAGAGAGAGACAGAGGGAGATTTTACATAGAAGACAAAGGTCATGTGATAGAAGCAGAAAGAAGCAGAATAAGGAAGTAAAGATGCTATACTATTGACTTTCAAAATGGAGAGTGGGCTTTGAACCAAGATTTAAGGAATGCAGCTCTAGATGCTGAAAAACGAAACAGGTTCTCTGCTACAGCCTTTTCAAAGTGCAACCCTGTGGACAGCCTGATTTAAACTCCTAAGATTTAGTTCAGATTTCCGTCCTCCAGAACTGCTAAAAATTTTTTTTCCTATTGTTTTGAGCCACTAAATTTGTGGTAATTTGTTATAGCAGCCATAGGAAGGTAATAACAGACCCCTTTTCTTTTCTAAACAAATTAATTCCTCTGGAGAGTCCCTGGAAGATCCATTTAGTCTCAAAGTTAAAAACCATCTATACACTGACAACTCCCAAATTCTAGCCTAAACCTTAACTTGTATATATAACTGCATACTTGAAGGTAGGATGTAAAAGATGTATCTCACACTTAAAATCTGAACTCCTGATCCTTTCTCACCCAATAGACTCCACCCACATTTTCCCACAACTTGGTTATAGGCAACTCTATCCTGGTTTTATTCAAACAAAGAACCTTAAAATCATCTTGAGTCTTCTATTTCTCTCATTCTCATATCCAACCAATCTTAGAATCCTGTTGTCTTGTATGTTCAAAACTAGCAAATTAAATGATTAAATTTAATCATTAAATCTTACTGCTTTTAGTGCTGTTTGCCTGGATGATTGTTTCTACTTTTGTACACTAGATTTATTCTCGAATATGGCCAGAATAAACTGTCAGTCTGATAGATCAAGTTATTTCTCCACGGCTACTTATTTCTTTTAGAATAAATTCCCTAAACTTCATAATGTCTTTAAAACCCTACTATCTTGTCCACCCTGCCATTTCAACACCCTGCTCTCTTGACTTCATCTTTTTATGCTCTGGCCCTTATTCACTCAGTTTCCACAAATGTGTCTCTTTGCTGTTCTCCCAACAGACCAAAAGAAGCTTTCACTTCAGAGTTTTTGCAGTAGATGGTTCCTCTACGTAGAATGTTCTTCCTCCAAATACCCACATGTTCACTCCCTGCTTGATCCTTTACCTACTTCAAGTCTTTATTCAAATGTCTCTCTCAATGAAGCCTCTCTAAGCACCCTATTCAGTATTGCAAACTCCTCCCCCTAACACTGGCCCACTTGACTTTTTTTCCCCCTCTCCATAGCATTTATCATCTTTTATCATATGGTATAACTTACTACTTTATTATTATTATTTTCTCCATTAGAATGTATACTGTAATGTGAAGGTAGAGATTTTTGTCTGGTTTATTTACTGATATATCACTAATATCTAGAAAAGCATAAAACATATTAGCCACTTTTGGTTATTTTTGACACCTTGTAGTTCCATATACAATTCAGAATCTACATGTCAAGTTCTACACTAAACCATTTTGACACTGTTGAATAAATTCTGAACAAGGATGAAAGGTTATCACTCTTAACCCTACCCTCTCAAAACAAACAAACAAACAAACCAGATAAGTATCTACATATGTTAATAACTATAGTCATTTGTGGAAGCTTTTGAAAGAATCAAATCACAGAAGAATACACAAAATAAACCCAGCAAGACCAAATAATGTATTGTTTAAGTACATATATGTAGGGACTGGAACTGTAGTTCAGTGGTAGATAGAGCGTTTGCCTTGCATGGGTGAGGCACCAGGTTGGATCCTCAGCACCACATTAAAAAAATACATAGGGCTGGGGCTGTAGCTCAGTGGTAGAGTGCTTGCCTGGCATGTGTGAGGCACTGGGTTCGATCCTCAGCACCACATATAAATAATAAATGAATAAAATAAAGATCCATCAACAACTAAACAAATATTTTTAAAAAATGTTTAAAAAAATGAAAAGTAAATAAGTAATTGAAATAAAGATATTATGTCCATTTACAACTCAAAAATATCTAAAAAAAAAAGAACACATATGTAGATGGTAAACTTCAAAGAAAGGAAGAGGAGTAATTACCACAAAATCAAAGACAGTATATATATTCCTATGGGGAAGTGAAGAGGATATATATGGGGCTTCCAAGGAACTACAATTTATTTTTCTTAACTTAGGTGGTAAAAACTTGGGTGTATGTAATTATTCTTTAAACTATACATACAATGTTTGGTATACAATATATAAGAATAAATAGAAATGTAAGAATTACAAAAGGTAAAAATAGAAACAAATACAAATAAAAGCAAATGCAGAGAGACAAATAAAACTTATATATGCTAAATCTTGGGTTGAGTATTTTTAAACGCTATATACCTTGAGAAAAAGGCATAGTTTACAAAAAAAGGAAAGTATTTTCTCTTTTTATTAAAATTTCAAATATCCATAGAAAATAATATACACATTCTCATAACTGCATCATTTTAATAATTAATTTTTTTCCAGTTTTGCTTGTTTCCTTGCTTTCTACACACACACACATACACACACACTTTAAAATTTTGAACCGTTGTGCACAATATTGTGTGCAGAACATCACAGCACTTCCCATCTAAATACTTCAGCATGCACTTTCTAAGAATAATACATTATCACACTGGGGCTGTACCTCAATGGCAGAGCGCTTGCCTGGCATATGTGAAGCACTAGGTTCAATTCTTAGCACAGCATAAAAAAATAAGCAATTAAAATAAAAGCATGCTATCCATCTATAAATGCAAACAATAAAAATAAAAAAGAATACATTATCACAGAATACTTTCATGCTTAAGAAAATGGTTGCTAAATCTATAAAATACCTAATATCCAAAGAATAGAAAAACAGAAAGTTTAGGAAACATATATAATAGTAAACCTAATTGAAAACATCCATTAGGTGCTTAAAAATCTAGATTCATGGCATTAAAATAAGCTACACTGTGACAAAAACATGTTTTAATTAGATGATTACTATGCAGACTGGAAAATCTAATGAAAACATCTCAATGAAGTTAAGAATTACTTTGATATATTTTAAATTTTGATTTGAAAGAATCCTATCTATTTATCGAAAAGCTCTTTCAGCAGCAATTTAGCAAAAATTACCTCAGAAACTGAAACCAGAATTCATCAATGATTAAAACTTAAATTTTAAATTGACCAGAAAACAAATAAATACTGGGAAATAAAACAAATACTGAATAAGAAGTACTATGAAAAATAGTCTTTTAACAAGAGTGTAATTACACCTAAAGTTTATCAATATTAAATGATCACATATATATTCAAATTAGTATTTATTATTCTATCAAGAATTCTATTTTCTGCTCAAGAAGTTATCACATAATAAAATATTTGCAAATTAACAATCTAATATCTTTTGATCATTTGCTAAAACTTTATTTGAAATATAATATTTACTGCTCCGACATTCAACTCATTTTAAATAAAAACAAGTTCTTCACTTTGACATTCTGCAGGGCTCATTATCAGGATATTTTGTGAAACATGAACACAGGATAAATTTAAAAGGAAGGTTAAAAAAGGAAAGTACTAGCTTCTAAATGAATTGTTAATATTGGTGATCAGGTTACTCAAATATAAATCAAAGCAGAAAATGGTAAAATGGAAAAACAATCTCAATACTTGTTATTCTAATGCACAAGAATTTCTATAATAAATAAAATATTACTAGGGACACTACATACAACTTTCTTATGTGCTATTAAGCACTATTAACAGTCAAATTCAATTTAAGACCTAATCCAGAGCATACCACAAATATGTAAGTCATATTTTTGTCTTTGTCAGAAGACAGTTATGTATGATATTTTTTCCTTCTGATTTCTTAACCAGTTTTGCAAACAATTACAATATTTTTACCAGGCCAAAAGTCCCACTCCTCTTACATTCACTCATAGATTTCCCTTCTTTTTTTTAGCCTGTGAAACATGGGAGGATATTTTTTAAACTGTAAATAAATCCTAACTAGTTACAAGACTGATTTCTAGCTACTCTCAATGAAGAGGAACTATTGACCTTTTAAACTATTAATCATTTGTAAGGAATATTTACATCCAGTTTTTTTTAAAGAATTTAACTTTTATCTTATTTATTTGTTTTTATGTGGTGCTGAGGATTGCTAGGCAAATGCTCTACCACTGAGCCACAACCCCAGCCCTAATTCCAGTTTCTTACAGCTAGAATTCACATTTGAACAAATAAGAAAATGCCAAACTGAAGGTAAATAAGTCAAATTTAAATTTATTCTTTCAAGTAATTAATTCTTTGTTAAGTTTAATAAAGTAGCTAGCAGAGGGGGTGGGGAAAATGCTATTTGCATTGATTCTGCAAGCATTTGATTTGACTGGGTAGAGACCAATTGTCTGTGTTAGACCCTAAACCCTAAGAGCTATATAAAATAAATAAAATAGGATGCCATTTATTCTGAGTAAGATGAGAGGAACAAATGATAGCAGAAGGATATTTCACAAGTGGTTCCCTTGACTAAGTTACTTCCTAGAAAGAAAAGAAACATAGAGGATACTTAAAATACTTTCGTTGACTAAATGAAACATTAAAAACTAAAAAGGAGGTTTAATTGTTCATAAGTTATTCTAGAAAAAGCTAAAACTAGAATATTAAATATTAATTTATAGTTAAATCAAATAATTTCAAGTACATCTTAAAAAATATGAAAGCTAATGTATTCTAACTTACTAACCTTATTAAAAATTTCCCATGTTCTGGAAAGTTAATTAAAGCAAAAATAGTTTCTGTTAAGTAAACTAATAAAATCTGCAAGATAGCTTGTTCAGATTTGTTAAATTTTAATCACCTCAAATGCAGTACCTAGTAATTCAGTATTACATATCTCACTTTTTACATACACAATGTAACATACTGGATCTTAAAACAGAAAGTAACTATTACATATTTTATATACCTGTGATTATTTGTATTTATTAAATATGCAAAAATTATTTTTAGCCTAAAAATAAAAGAGACTATAAATACATAGTCACATTCAAGCATTTTACAACATTTTCCCTGAAAGGAAAGCTAACTGATGATACAAGAAACTAAATATATTATTAAGTAGATCAATATGAAATTAAATGCTATGAACTCTTGAATGTTTTCTTTTATATTACCACTTATTTTTAGAATTTATCATAAGTTTAAAAAATAGTTTCCTAAAAATTCTTTAGGGAAACATATGGACAAATTCCATCCACCTCACCCTGGAAATACATTATCCATCTGAACACAGAAGACAGAATCTAAACAGCTCAAGTGCTTTAAAAATACTTTCCTCACCCCAGAAACTGGTTTTATTATTTGATGCTTGTTTAAAATGTTAATATAGAACTGGTTTTCCCTAAATTATAAAGTAAAGATGACTTTAATGGCATATTCACTTCACTTAGAGAGTATGCACTAAATTGTTATCAATAACCACATTGATATATGCTGTTTTTAATGTTTTAGTTATGAAACAGAAATTAAAAGCGAAAAAAATCCCACATGCATTGTATTTAAAAATAGCTTTAGTATGTAAGATGGATGTGCTTTTTTTTAACTTTCAAAGTAATAAAACCATAAATGAAGATAATGGTATTTAATTGGCCTGAATCTTCAATTTTTCTAGGTTCCTTAACATGCGTTATTTTTTTATAGTTAAACTTTCAAATTCGATATTTTGAAATTTGAATTTGAAATTTACAAGATAAATTATAAGATATTATTCTATAGACACAAGAAAAGTATAATTTTTGAGGAAATCTCAATGAATTCCTGATGACACACATAATAAATTGGTGCCACATATGTGCAAGTGCTCAATACTGTATTAGCATGAAGCTCAGTGTTTCTTGACAAAAAGTTTATAATACCTTTAACATAGACAGTACTCTATTATTTTGAATTCTTCTCTTTGAAAAAACTTTAAATCTTTAAGTAACTGATCTGAAAGAATTATCAGTCTGGTCCATGTGACTACATGATCTTATATACCTGTGGCCACCCGAATTCTAATCCTCACAGACAATGAATGTTAGCAAGACATTTCTGATTGATCAAAAATGACTTCAATTAAAACCTAACATTTTAACTTTCCTGTAATTATTTTTAAGCTTTTCCATTTCTACTATAATCTAGTTTTTTAGATCCGTGGTATCCAGTCAATTTATCTATGACTAAACAATTAAGTGTTCACATATCTATCCTCATCAGCACTTCTTTGGGGCAGCAACTTGCTTAAATTGCCAATTTTAGTTCTTGGCATATAGCAAGGACAGAAAATGCTTACTGGACAAATGAAAAATGAAAGAACAAAAATATTTCTGTAGAGATAGAAATATGAAATGCTCTAAAATATGTTTTAAGTCATTGTTCATTCTTATAAATAGAATCCTGAGTAGAAGTTTTTAGCTGCCCCTGAACTGAATATTAAGACTCATAATAAAGGTAAAAATGATATATAAACAACCCCCTATATTGAAAACAGCCACCAACCAAATGGGGTCAAACTGCTGACTTTATGTTTACCAAGAAGTTGCATAATAAATGTTAGGTCTGGTCAGGGTCCAAGATGTTCAATTAGGGGAACCAGTCAGCAGCTGCGGAGCAGCAGCTGACGTCACCAGTAGATACGCCTCCTGTCAATCAGCAGGTTTTCCTGACCTATCCAGGAAGGACTCTGGCCTTCTCTTCCTGCCCGCCAAGCCCTCCCCTTCCTGACTAGGCTTTCTTGAAATTCTGTGCACGGAAGCTCCAGCGCCATTTCTCCCGGACACTCTCTGATGGACGGGAGGATTCGGCCCGAGAGTGTGTATTCCAATAAAGTCTTGCCGAGAGGCCTAATTCATCTCCTCCCTGGTCGTCTAATCTTTACATAATGGTGCACGAAACCCAGGAGGGTTTTGAACCTCCCCTGTACCAGGGTTGAGGCAAGCCCTCCGGACCGGGAGAACTCCTGAGCTGCTCTCTGTCTTCCTCTTCCGGACTGACAAGAGTGAGGTAGGCCACCCTTCCTCTGGCTCCACAGCTTGCCCCTCCCCCACCGTCTGCTCCAGAGGCCCATCCTGTAAGTCACATGTGTGCGTGGGCTCTCTGTCCGCTTGAGGCCATGTGGACTGGGAAGACGTTCCCAATCCCCATGTTAGCCAATCGCCGCCACCCTTTGGGCCCTGGAAGGTTCGAGGGATGCCTCAATTTTCCGCCTGGTCCCCACTCTCCCATGGATGCGAACATTTTTTTGGGATGCCATTTTATGTATCCGCCCACTCCCCCGGGACTGCTGAGAAGTCACAAGGAATCCCAACTCTTCTCTAGACCTCAAAACTCCATTGTACTATGGCTTAGATAATGGACCAAAATGGCCTCCACGGGGAATTTTTAATTTTCAAATCCTCACTGATTTGGTTAATTTTTGTCACTGGATGGGGAATGGACAGAAATTCCTTTCACCAAGGCTTTGTTGGAAAGCGCGCTCTCGCCCCTCCCTTCTTTCCCATCCGTTCTGTCCTCAAGTTCTTCTCGCTGCGCTCTCACCCCTCCCCTCTCTAAAGCCGAAACAGTTCCCCAGCAGTTTCCCGCCGGAGAAAACAAAGCCGGCTTCCGTCCCACTGCCGGAAGGCAGGAACGAGGCATTCACCAGAGCCTGCCTGCCCCACCTCCCCTCACTCTCAGCTTCCCCAAGCTGCAGCGCCGCCTTCCCAGGAGGCAGAGCTGACCTCAGTCCCAGCGCCGGATGGCAGAGACCGAGCATTGGGCGGGCCCGCCTGCCCTGGTCTCTCGCTCCATTCGCCCACGCCGCTCCGGTGACCTGGTGTGGCTGCTCTCGCCGCTACCAGCTGGAGCTCACTCTCTCTCGTCTGTGAGCTACCGGCCCGCCCACCCCACATTCCTGCATCTCTCGCTCCGTCCCCCGCGCCGCTGGGGCACACTAGCACGGCTGCCACAGACAAGAGACTTAAAGCCCACCCTGTATTTTTGTTATGTTTACTGGTCATATCATTTTTTTTCTGACTCTTTTCTTAACTTCTATATTTTTGCTATCAAAATTGACACAGATAATGAGCGCTCATCAATTAAACCTAAAAAAAAATGGATCCAAATATTTTTAATTCACATCATTTAAAAGGTTCAATTTAATTTGGATAAACACAAAAGTTTATAGAGTCCTATATGAAGTTTTAAAGGTTTCTACTGTTGCCTAAGTTCAAAAACTTACAAGGATTGCTTTGGGATATGAACAGAAGGAATTAAAGATTCTAAATATGGTATTTATTGGAAGGAAAGAAAATATTTCTAATCAAAAGGTTTACAACTGTGATTAAC
>CM053400.1:147464277-147486499 GCA_028644305.1 Xerus rutilus
TTCAGAACTAAACTTAATGTAATAACATCAATGTAATTCTGGTTCTATATTAAATGTGTTCATATCTTCCAGGTATACAAGTCTTTAAAATAGAAGGTTTAAAAGAATGTTTTATCAAGCTGATGTTCTCCAAACTGAACTTGTATGGTATCCATTCATATCATTTAATGTTTTATAACTGAACCTATCATCAATAAGACTTTAAATTATTTTACATCAAAGTGATCTTTAAATAAATGAGGACTTAATCTATTTAATATTCTGCTAAGATTTTGCAAGGAGCCCTGTCTTACCTGAGATAGTTCTGTCTCCCAGCTTACTACAATGGCTTCAGAATAGACGAGACTCCAGTTCATTTAAAGATATGTTCAAAGGATTAATTTTGTTGTAAAGATCGTTAGGACCTCAAACAGGGATATAATATGTAACTCACCTGAAATTTGAGAAAGCTGTTACACAAACTAAATATGTTTTGCTGTTGTTGATTTTATTTTGTATTTTCCTGAAACTCTAACTATTGCCTGTTAATGTTTTATAGAGATACTACTTCAAGAACAACCAACCCAAATTATTTTTAGATCAGCCACCACCTATAAGATAGACCTTAAAGTTAAAACCCAGTACCCTTACTTTATAACTGGTGAGATTGGCTTGCTGAGTGTTTAAGATCAAGACTTAAAAACTAAAATTAAATTAAAGGGCCAAGAAAATCAGTATTTGGCTCTTGCCCTTTGAGTCAACCTAAATCCAAGGAATGAGGAAACTTCTCTGAAGCGCTCTACACCTCTGGGCTGCAGGACCTCCTGATCAGGGAGATTTCTGAGACCATTAGAGAATTAAAGAGACAATCAAATGCCACACAATGAACAGGAAGGTCAAAAAGAGAGGGAACCTTCTCTCATGCTTCCCAGGGAAGCCGGATGGTCAGCGCCAGACCTCAACCTATCCTAACGCAGATGGCACTAGCAGAGCTAACAAGCTGCTCTCAAGTTCCTCAAGGATGCCTCCCGGGAGAACAAAAGGTGACTCTTAACAATAGGTAAGAACAAAAGTCAATTTGACTTGCTTCATCTTAAACACCTAGCAAATCCAAGAACACAGCCGTTCCTGGGCATTTAAAATAATTTAAAGACAGACATCTATGACATTAAAAACTAAATGCTATGTTTACATGCCTTGTCCTCTCCAGCCTTGTTATAGGGACTTAACTGTACAATGAGGCTGAATTACCATGACTTGTTACCACTTCCCTCTCTAGGGCAAAAAGGGCCATCTTTCTATTGGTAATAGTTGGGCTCTCCTTGGCCCCTATTCACTGCCTCTGGGCTAGGGCAGGAGGACTTAATTATGCAATAATCGCTACTTAAAAACTTGAACAAATTTCATTACAGAACCGACCAGCCTTGAACTCTCATCTCACTGGATTCCCACCAAACTCAAAATTTCTCAACAGCCCCCCTTCTTTTTCTGCTAATCAGTAATCTCTCCCAAGCTTCTGTTCCTACCCACAAGTGATGTGTCTACATTCAAGCAATATGACTGACAACCAGAGGCTCCCACACCCCTGTGTCTGCCTCCCTGCCTGGCCAATGCCCCAGCTGCACTCCCATCTCTCGACGCCCCCAATCCCGCATGAAATAGCCAGACAGAATCTGCTGTCCTATATCACCAAAAAGGCTGGGATGTTAGGTCTGGTCAGGGTCCAAGATGCTCAATTAGGGGAACCAGTCAGCAGCTGCAGAGCTGCAGCAAGCCAGATGCTGACGTCACCAGTAGACACGCCTCCTGTCAATCAGCGGGTTTTCCCGACCTATCCAGGAAGGACTCTGGTCTTCTCTTCCTGTCCCCAAGCCCTCCCCTTCCTGACCGGGCTTTCTTGAAATTCTCTGTGCACAGAAGCTCCAGCGCCATTTCTCCCGGACACACTCTGATGGATGCGTGGATTCGGCATCAGAGCGTATATTCCAATAAAGCCTTGCCGAGTGGCTTTAATTCATCTCCTCCTGGTCGTCTAATCTTTACAATAAACTGTACCACTATCAAATTATCATCCTAGCCTACATAAAAGGGACAGGATGAATCAGGAACACTGGGATGCAGTGTTTTTCAAAAAAGCTTCCTCCTCTTTTTTTTTAATGTATTTATCTTGTTACTTGATTTTTTGTTTGTTTTTAGAGTACAAAATTGTATCTTAAAATAAGTATTGTTCTGACACATTTTCTTCTAGGATTCTTATTTTCAAATTATTGTAAACCATACTTCATACACACATACACATCCTCTTAAGGAACATTAGACTATCATCCTCCAGATTCATTTTTTTTCCCTTTTTTAAAAAATTTGTTTATTCTACTTAGGTATACATGACTGCAGAATGCATTTTGATTCATTGTACACAAATGGAGTACAACTTTTCATTTCTTTGGTTGTATGTGATGTAGAATCACACCATGTATGCAGTCATACATGAAGCTAGGGCAATGATGTCCATCTCATTCCTGTAGGAGCACTCTCCATACCTTCAACCCCTCCCTTCCATATTTCCCCATTCTATGCTAATGGATTGTGCGCTTAAAAGAAAGCACCTCATTGTTTGTAACTTTGGGCCATGATTGGTCCAGGTGTGTATATAAGCTTCTGTACTTTCTGGAATAAATGGTGTTTCTGCCTCTCCTCCAGCAGAACCGTTTACCAACCCCGGAGTCTGGGTGGAGTGACTCCGTGGACCGACACCCCAAAACCCCGTCCTGTGAGACCCCACTTCATCCCCTGAGGACCCTCTTTTCTCCTCTCTCAGGACCCCAACTCGTTGAGTGGACCCATGCAGCACGACTTAAAGCAATATATTCCACCATCTTTCCTGCCCTCATGCCCCCTCCCTCTCCCTTCCCTTTGACAAAATTCCTCCATTCTTCCTGTGTCCCCACTCCATTATGAATCGGCATCCACTTATCAGAGAGAACATTTGGCTTTTGGTTTTCTGAGATTGGCTTACTTCACTTAGCATGATATTCTCCAATTCCATCTATTTACCTGCAAATGCCATAATTTTATTCTTTTATTGCTAAGTAATATTCTATTGTGTGTGTATATATATACACACACACACCATGGTTTCTTTATCCATTCATTCATTGAGGGGCATCTAGGTTGGTTCCTCATTCAAGCCCAGCTGGAGAGCACTAAGATATTCCACCATAGACATCGTGGTTCCTTGCAAGAAGGGGAGATGCCTTTCACTTCTCAGCTGGACTGATTATTGAACAGGGAACCTGCAAACTTGTTTTGGAGCTGCCAATGGAGTAGAATTTAGATGACTTGATGTAATCTTGAAAGTAGGGAAAAATATATTGACCTAGAAACTTGTCTACTTATTGTGCAGAGATTTCTGAAGACAGGAGGCTTGATGGAGCCTCCTACAACAGCAGAATCAATATTGCCAGAGAAATAGTTTACTTGAAAAAATGGCAAGAACCTCATGTTTCTCCTACTGACCCTCACTCCGAGCCACCAGAACTAGAACATCATTGATTCCTACAACTCATGTAAAGGAACACAGAGATTAGGAAATAAGGGCTTCTGGTCAAATGTGTCAATGCCTCACCTTGAAAAGAGTAGGGATTGAATTGATAGAATGGAAAGGAGATACAGCTGCTCATCTCTTTCTTTTTTAAAATATTTTTTTAGTTGTAGATGGACACAATATCTTTATTTTTTATGTGGTGCTAAGGATCGAACCCAATGCCTCATGCATGCAAGGCAAGCACTCTACCACTGAGCCACAACCCCAGCCCCACAGCTGCTCATTTCTAAAGGATAGTTCAGTGATAAAGGAGACCAAGAGAAAATTATCACTCCAAGAAAACCATATATACCATCCACATGAAAATTGCAAGACTGTTAGAGACACTCTGTAGCAATTAGAACCAGATTATGCCAGTGTAGTACTACTGTCTTGAGATAACCAGTTTCAGATGATGACCCCTGCCTCTTCTATCCTTCTATAGTGCCCCCTCCTCTACTTCTCTATAAGCTAAACCAGAAGACCACCTAAGGTCATTTAGGTGGTTTTCCCTAAGATGTAGAATGGGGAAGAAACAGGTGAGATTTAAATCACATATGAGATTAAAATGTTTAACTTCAGACATTTACTAACCAAAAATGACCAAAAAGCTGTAGCATTTGTCTAAAGTCATAGTTAAGGGGCAGAAAAGAAAAATTAGATAGACAATGTTTCAAAGGAGATTTGTTTAAAAAGAAAAAGAAGGAAGGTAGGGGGAGAAGTCATTTCGGGTATATACTCAATGAGTTATAAATGTTTTTAAAAATGCCTATGTTATTTATTTACACATCCTGGCATGAGGAAAATCCTTAAAGAACTGCTAACAAAAAACCTGATAGCTCAAACTATTCTTTAAATTCAAGGACAGGCTGATATATGCCCCCGTCCCTGCTAAGAAACAAACATCTTATTTATGATACATTCTCAGGTGGCAGTTGTAATCTGCCTTCACTTAATTTAAGCTTGGTTGGTTGAATATATACCCAATGCTAGATAAAGCCAGTTTCCTCTGCTTACTGCTCCTGCTCTGCCACCTTAAACTTGGAATGCTTTGAAATCCTTTTTTTTTTTTTTTTTTGGTACTGGGGAGACTGAACCCAGAGTGCTTAACCACTGAGTCATATCCTCAGCCCTTTTTTATATTTTATTTAGAGATAGGGTCTCAGTTACTTAGGGCCTCACTAATTTGCTGAAGCTGGCTTTGAACTCACAATCATCCTGCCTCAGTCTCCAGAGCACTGGGATTACAAGCATATGCCACCATGCCTAGCTTTCAAAATCCATTTTTGATAACCATTTCTCCTTACTTCAAGGCTCTTTTTGGTTGATTTCATATACATAAAGTGTGTGTATATACATACAAATACACAAATATAATTTTTAATGATGCACTGTAATTATACATACTAGTGGGATTCACTGTTACATATTTGTATTTCATGTACTCTTCTTATGCTGAATATTCCCCAATTCATAGGTTCATTCTATATTTTCAGCTACCTAGTGGATTTATATGTAGTCCAGGCAGTGCAAACTTAACACATCCACAATAGAACTTATTAGCTTGCCTTCCACATAAAACCTGTTCTTTCCATTTTGTCTACTCTTTGCTTCAAACAAGGGCAACACCATCAATCTAATCCTCTAAATCAGAAACCTTCTTTGCCCTATTTCTCTGTACATAACTGGTTATCAGATCTGGATGATTTTAAATTATCTAATCCAGATGATTTCTTGAATCTAGCCTCTCTTTGCCTTAATCCACTTTGACAATTTCAAATGGTCTTCAATCCAATGTTCCTAGATCTCTAGTTTCTCAAATACCTATAAGTTTCACTTTGACACTAAAGACCAATTCTAATGAGTATTCCTTTGGTAATAATTCTGTACTAGCTATTCACTGTCCAAAGGATTAGGGCTAAATCCATGCCAGTTTGGTAGCTTGGCAGGACAGGTCCCTACTGCAACATATCTCTAGTATTACTCTGCTCAGCTGCTTCCTATCATGAATCATGGCAAAATGTTTCATAAAAGCCCAAATTAATGGAGGCCTAATAGTTAAAAAATGGAATCAAGAGGAAGAAAAAAGTATAGGTAACTATAAGGATGAAAGAAATCTTTTTCATTTTTATTAGAGCTTTATAGTTATACATTGTCATTGGGTTCACCCCAACAAACTCATACATGCATGGAAGTCAGTTTCAGCTCATGATTACCCACTTTCCCCCACCCTTCTCCCTCCCCCTCTCCCATCTGCCATCCTCTACTCTACTACTCTTCCTTTTGTTCATCTATTCATTTGTATTTGGTTCTTTGTGTTATCCTAACTTTCCCTCCCCCTTTCCTTTATTTTACTATAGTTTTCCACATATGAGAAAACATTCAACCTTTGAGTTTCTGAGTTTGGCTAATTGCACTTAGCATGATATTTTTGATTTCCATTCATTTACCGGCAAATGCCATAATTCATTCCTTTTTTATAGCTGAGTAGAACTCCATTATGTGTATATATGCCACAATTTCTTAATCCATTCATCTATTGACAGGCATCTGGGTTGATCCTATAATTTAGCTACTGTGAATTGTGCTGCTATAAACATTGATGTGGCTGTATTGATGTAGTATGCCAATTTTAGATGTTCTAGGAAAATACCAAGGAGTAGGATAGCTGGGTTATACGGTGATTCCATCCCTAGTTTTTTGAGGAATCTCCACACTGCTTAGGAAAGAATTCTGTAAAGTGAAACATGAATTGCTAGCATACTGAAAGAGCTATTGTAAAATGATGACCACTAAATTTCCTTTAACTCAGTTTTTTTTTCCTGAAACAGTAAAAATTCTATAATAAAGGCATATAGGAAAACAGATGTTTGCTGGTTTTAGTTGCAATTCAGTGGTTTCTGCAAACCAAATGAGAACTTATCTCCACTATATTTTTACTGTGCCTTATATAGATATTCTAAGGGAAAGTCTTCAGTGTTCATAGTCAGGACAAGAATGACGGAATGTTCAAAACCGAAAGTAAGGCAATTTCAATAATTTTGTTCCATCACTGAAGTTGTAATAAGTTAGACTGCAAATTTCTTCTCATTGAAGAATATAATCATGAGAATATAAATAACATAAAAATGACTGTTTTAGATCTCTTCCATTAGCAAAGATAATCCACAACTGACTACTCATTTCATTAATACAAGAACATGGCTGGTTATTAGCTTTCATATGTTAAGTATTTATGTCTTTGTAGCTTTGAATATTATGCAGCTTTATGTGGATTCTCATATTAAGATATAGAGTTATAAACTAAATTGGAGGCCTGTGCAATTACAATTTGGTACTCTAACTCAGGTTGCTCGGTTAATAGTATATTAACAATATATTGCATATCAAATTTTAACATGCACCATTACTTAATTCATAAAGGAAAAAAGTTTCTTAAAAATTATTAGATAAATCAATGAAATTAAGATATCATTTTTAAAATTATTTTTTCAGTTGCTGATGGACTTTTATTTTTATTGATTGATTGACTGATTGATTGATTTGGTGCTGAGAAACGAACCCAGTGCCTCACACATGTTAGGCAAGTGCTCTACCACAGTTACAACCCCAGCCCAAGATATAATTTTTCTAAAAATCTTTTATATGCTGTGATACATATATTAGTTTGATATTGTCTTTCATTTGTCTCCTTAAAATCTGTCTATAATTCTGAGAAGAAAATATTTCTACTACTGATAGACAAAGTTTACAAAACAAGATGACTTTGATTTTGAATCAAGACAATTAGGTTTCTAATTTTAAAAAATAGTGATTATTAACAGAAAATCTTCCAACATGAATGCAACTTAATAAAGGCTTTCTATTTAATAAAAGAATTAAACTACGGAAAAGGTTGCTAATCTAATAATGTAAGGACATGAAAAAAAGATGTCAGTTTTTGTTCATCCAGACCAATAAATATAATAGGCTCCAAAAGAATAATCTACTTCTAACCATAAAAGACATATACATCAGGAAGTATAATAGAAATCAATTGTGGAAAGTTTTCTGATACCAAACTACTACTATGTATATTCTAAAAATTATGAAAGTATAAAAGTAACTTCAGGTTTAAAGAAATTTTAGTTATGACAGTTCAAGTAAAAGCCAGCTATTCCATTATCAAAAACACCCTGATAAATGCATTACTAGTTACCTCAAACAATTATAACTTATTTGAAATCTAATGGTTTATTGATTTCAAGAGGTAAACACTGTGGGTCATCAGTCTTAAAATAAAAGATTATAAATTAGAGTGCCCACTGTTTGATCCTAAATTCCACTATTGTTTAACATTTCTTTTGTTGTCATCACCCCAACAGTTCCCAAAGCTTACTGACTAAACATCCAAAATGAGGTTATGAACAGAAAGCCCTCCTAGTCAAAATAACTTTCCCAGACATCAACATTAGCCAAAACATATGCTCAGAGTTCAACATTTTTTTAAAAATGTAAAGTAGCCAATTTTTCAACACAATCTTCTAAATAAATTACATTTTAAAAAGAACAAATTACTGTGAGGAAAGTTTGTACTTTCTAGAACTCTTTTTTGTAAGACATTTTTCTTTTTGCCATGTGCTTTAAACATCTTAATAAATTCCAACATGGTGACAAGAAACCACATACTGCACCTGTGCTTTCTATTTTAATTAATCCAATAAATGCAGGCCTGCTCACTTTAATTTGTAAAGGAAATGATGATATGCGTTTTAACTTAAGGTATGAATTACCTAAATAAGCAGAATTAGCTTAATGCTTCAATAGACTTTGCCTAGACATCGCATGCAATAAAAATTTCAGCAACTATAGATCCTTAAATGTCATATTTAGAAATAAGAAAGTAAAATGTTCATTCTACCTCAGGTAGCCCAAATGAATTAAATTATACTGAAGAAATAAATAAGTGGAGCAATTCAGAGTCATTAAATTTTTTATCTGTAACTACAACAGAATCAATTAAATCCAGTTTAGTTGCTTAGTGACTATTAACATTCATTTGAACTTACACATAAACACTACCTTTGAAGCAGGCCACTTTCCTTTCTGAACAATGGTTATGTCGGTCTTAAATATCTTAGTAGACCGATGGTCAAACCTTATAGCAAGTCTACATGACCTGGACAACCATATGACACAACTGCACACACACTGCACCATCTGTTGGATATGGCTGCCAGCACAATTTCGTGAGCTGGCAAAGGACCGAAAATAGTCAAGAATTCTGCAAGTATTTCAAAGTGCAGGCTTCTCATTAATTTTAATTTCCTGTTGGCTCTACAAGGAATGAGTGAATAGTGAAAGCACAATGTGCCACATACACTCAAGTTTATGCCACATGCACACCTGTAATCATAAACTCTTATCCAGGGCTACCCACTGGCACATTTAAGATTTTACGTGTTTATGTCTTTTTTACCCTAGAAGAAACAAATCTGAAACATCTACAGTTATCTTTTCATACTTTGCTAATATGCTCTCAAACATCTGGAAATACTTCACAATAATCATTTAATTAATGCAAAGCTAATCGATGACTCTGTGCTTTACTTCACTCAAATGAAGTGGTTTCCTCAGTCCACAGAACCAAGAACTGAAGAGAACAAGCAGTCCTTTGACTAAAAAATACACTACAAGAGAAACTTTTAGCCATCATCTCTTTATGCAAAGACATCATCTGTATTTAAACAGATAAAGTAGATGATAGCAAACTGCCAGTGGGTAATAGGGGTAAAAAACTGGTCATTGCTGCTGCTTAGGTTCTCCTTAAGGCTTTCTACAGGGCCTGTCTTGTTGAGGGCTTTCTAAAGTGCTGCCTTTTAAGAGCTCCTGTAATCCACTGCTGTCTCCAGTTTCTTAATTAGCCTTTCACTACTGCTGGTTTTGTGGAAAGGTGAAAAGACCCTGACAAGAAAACGTTTCTCCAGAACAAGAGCAGAGCCAAAAAAGCACATGGTGGCTCCAGCAACAGCGTTGGCACTTTCTCTGAGTTTACTATTTTCTGCATCTTGCAGAAATGACTTGTTTTATTTTGTTTCCCTATAATCATATTGAATTACCAACTAAGGAATCAGAGGTAGGACTGCAGAAAACCTAGGAAAGCCCCAGGCAAGTTTACACTTAGAGGAGAGGGTTTATTTTTCCTCTGCTACAAGTATTGAGACTTTTCCTCCAGTACTGCCCTAGAGGATTCTTATATGCCTTAGCTCAAAAGAACAACATGAATTGAATAAACATTTAAGAATCAGAGTAATCAAAAAATGTTAACTGACAATTCAGTTTGGGTCAAAAACAAAAATGGTTGATTTACCTAATTCCTCTTATACTTGTAATTATTGTCAATCCAATTTCTTTCTTTTTTAAAAAAATTTGGAACCCATATAGTGGGTTTAACAGATGGCTTTTAAAGTTTTTGTTCTTATTCCAAAATCTTTATGTTACCGAAAATATATCTATTTAAATATGATACTGTAATTTTTGCAAAACAAGATCTACATGCGCTCTATTTAACACTAAACAATCTGGATGCTAAGGCTGTTTGGAAATAATTCTAACAAAAACTGAAACATTAGACAAGTGCTATAATAAACAGATTTGCCTTTTACATTTGTTTTGGAAATCTTCATAGACACAGCCTAAATAGAACTATTTAGTAGAATTAAATTATTACCACAGGTCAATTAGTTGAAATATACTTTATCTCCTATCTTTATATGATAATCCCCAAACTGGTAACATCACAAACTCTATTACCATCTTATTACATCTAGGAACATAAAATGAAATACACTTCACAGAACATCCAAAAGACAAATAAATACTAAAATGATTTAAAAGAAAATACACAAATCATATTGCATCCAGGCTTTAAGATAAAAAGTGCTTCCTATTCTGCACGTCTGTCTAGCAGGTGACTCAATGAACAAACTTTGCCTTTTAGGAATCTGCTTTGAATGTCTCAAGACAAGGAAGTGTCCTCTCTCATATTTCTTTCCTGAAACCTATTTCCCTCAAGGCAGAAGGATAAACATTCTATGTCCTGGAAATATGGCCAAAACAACTTCAGCTTGTTTTAAGCAACTTCTGTTACTCACAGAAATCACACAAAATTCAGTTCTCTTTTGGAAGGTAGCTTTGAAATACATCATGAGAGGAGATAACAAAAACCTCAGCACAATTTACACTTTGATGAGTCACATTTTTAAACATTTTACATCCAATAGATGAGGGAGTGATTAAGACCAGATTTTCCTTATCATCAACAGGTTGTATCACAAGTGGAAGTTTATCTTTGCTTTTAGTCCACTTCCCTACTTTGTGAGCAAAGTATTCTACCCAGTCACTTACACTGTGCCCACCTATGCCTCTTTTCTAATTACTCTTTCTGTCCCCCTATACAATTTTGTTATCTTTTGCCACACTATGACTCTTAGCATTCTTTACTCATTTCCTGACAATCATTCCTTTATTCAATTTTAGTTATTCCCATTTACATTCCCCTCAGTGGCTATTACATTTCCTCAAAGAGATGAGAGGGTTGAGCAGTTCCAGTTGACAATGTAGTAAATGCTGGGGAAGAACTGTTCTAGTCACTCCCTTACTCTCTACTCCCTGTTCAAGGCTATCTGCCCTGTAAAAGTCAAAAAAGTAATTATTCTGTAAAAATTGGATCCAGTCATATAATCCCTTCAAATCTCTTACTGGAATGGCTCCCTCCCTGTTTTTAAAATTTTTACCTTTAATTCCTCACTTTATAGTACTCTTCAATTGAATAAGTCAACTACTTTTGTTGAATGATCTTTTATAATGTTTCCTGCATTGACTCTTGTTTTTTTTTTTCATTTTTCTATTTTATTACTATTTTATTTCAAGCCTTGCCACATACCTGATTTCCCCATCTCTAGTCAATTAGCTCAAATATATATACAGATATACGGCTATATGTCAATCAATCCTATATGTCATTCTTAAGCTTAATATTCTTAAAACACCTTTCTTCATGTCATTCTCCAACTTAAGTACCTTTAGTAGTTTCCTACTCTCTATGAAATACAAATTCAGACCTCACAATCTTGGAAGGCTTCCAACATTTGACCTAGACCCACCTTTCACTTTTATGTCCCATGTTGTTCCAAATTAACGGCCACAAACTTGAAGGTCTCTACTTGTATTATATTAGTCAGCTTTTCCTCACTATGAACAAAATATCTGGCAAGAACAACTCAGAGAAGGAAAAATTTATTTTTGATCATAGTTGTAGAAGTTTTAGTCCATGGTTGATCATTTCCATTGCTTTGGGCTTGAGGAGAAACAGAACATCATGGCAGAAGGACACAGTGGAAGAAGGCTTCTCAGCTCACAGTCGCTGAGAAGCAGAGAGCACACACATACTTCAAGGTAAGAACCAGGGACCAGATATAGTCCTCAAGGCCATGCCCCCAATGACCTTATGCTCCGCTTCTTTCAACAATGCCCCACTAGCCTGTAGTTCTTACCACCTCCCAGTAGTCCATTCAGTAACCGATGGATTAATTCACTGAAGAGGTCAGAGCCCTCATGCTCCCATCACTTTCTCAAAGCCCTACCTCGGGACATTGCTGCACTGGAGACCAAGCCTTTACACCTGAGCTTTTGGGGAACATTCACGATTAAAAACTTCATTGTCACCCAATATACCTGTGCTTTCCTACTGCTACACTTTTAGATTTTTTTTGGTGGTGGTAGAGATTGAACCCAGAGCCTCATCACACAAAGCATGTGTTCTACCACTGAGCTACTTACTCCTCCACTCCTCCCACCTGCACTCCTGCCCTGATGTTTTTATTTTATAACATCATTCTTTGGAATGACTGACTTTCCTCTTTCTTCTCTCTTTTCTTGCGGGGCAGGGTACTGGGAATTGAACCCAGGGGCACTCTACCACTGATCTACAACCCCAACCAACTCTTTTTATTTTTTGAGACAGGGTCTTGTTAAGTTGCTGAGCTGGCCTCAAACTTGGCGATCCTTCTGCCTCAGCCTCTGGAGCTGCTGGGATTACAGGTGTGCATCACCTCACCTGGCTTCTGCTACCCATCTTTTAATGTTCAGTTATAGTCTCCCATCACATTATAATTTCATAAACTATTCTATCCTTTACTAACTTCCCTCTTATCCCAAATCAAAAGTATTAATCTGAATCATAACTTAATACTTCTTAATAAATATGTATAAAATTTATTTTTACCCATAGTGCTTAGCATAGTCCAAAGCAAAAAGTAGTACATTTGTTAAATTAGCTTAATGTTTTCTAATAAATTATGGAATTCCTAGATGAAAGGTCTCCAAAGTCTATGTTTGCTGAAAACATTACCAAAATTTTACTAATAACAGATAGCTGGCTGGGCTTGAGCTGTGTAGCTCAGTGGTAGAGCACATGCCTAGCATGCATGAGGTCCTGGGTTAGATCTCAGCACTGAAAACACAAATAAATTAATTAAAAAAGAGCTAGCCAGTTGAAAAAAAAAAGGCTCATAAAACTAGAATAAATTTGAGAGAGACAATGGAAGGCTACATGTCAAATATTGTGTGCATGTATATGAAAAATTTAAAAGCAGGGTACTGAAATGACCCTTATCAAAGTCACTAAAGTCCTTCCATCTTCTGAATTCAATATTCTAATTTCTCTTGAAGTCTATTACATTCTCTAGTAGATTGTTTGCAAGATAATTGCCATCACTTTTCCATTTCATAGGGACCTTTGCAAATGTGACTTTGCTGTTTTTCCCAAAATGAGGTGAAATTTATTTCCAAATCCCTTGAATCTGGACTGGCTTCCTGACATATTTTGACTAACATAATACAGCAACAGTGACACTACTTGTAAATTTCTTTTTTTATTGTGGTAAAATATATATAAAATTAACTCTTTAAAAAAAACATAGTTCTTATGTTTAGATCTTTGATCCATTTTGAGTAAATTTTTTGTAAATAAAGTAAGAGAAGGGCTAAACTACAGTTTTTCATATGGATATCCAGTTTTCCCAGGACCATTAATTTAAAATGTTCTTTACCTATTGAATGGTGCTATAGTTTAGATACTGAATGTCAACAAAGGCCCATGCATTAAAGGCTGGTACTGTTGGAAATGGGTGGAATGTTTGAGAGGTGGGATCTAGTGTGAGATTCTTAGGTCATTGGGGGCAATGCCCACAAAGGGGATTGAGAGATCCAAACCCTTTATTTTTCTCTCTTGCTTCCTAGTCATGAGCTGAGAAGTTTGCTCGGCTACTTGCTCCCCGCCACTGCCAGCCAACACTCCCACAGAGGTCTAAAAACAATGGATTCACCTGATTACGGACTGTAACCTTTGAAACTATGAGACCAAACAATCTGTTTATCTTCATAAGTTAATTACTCAGGTGTTAATTAATAATGATCTTGGTACTCTTGTCAAAATCTTTTGATCACAGATATGAGGATTTAGTTCTGAGCTCTTTATTTTATTCTACTGGTATCCCTGTTAGTCTTTACGCAAGTACCACACTGTTTTCATTAGAGTAGCTTTGTAGCAAGTTTTGGAATCAGGAAATATGAGATCTTCGACTTTGTTCTCTTTTCCAAGATTGTGTTCACTATAAAGTGTGCTATGGAAACCTAAATCAATTTTAGCATGAATTTTTCTATTTTTACAGAAGCATTATTAGGATTCTGATTTAGATTATACTGAATCTGTAGATCACTTTGGGCAATATTAATATCTTAATAATATTAAGTCTTCCAGCTCATGAATAGAAGATATCTTTCCTTGTACTCTTTTTTTCTGCAACATTTTGCAGTTTTCAAATGTACAAGTCTTTCACCTCCTTGGTTAGGAACATTCCTAAATATTTCATTGTTTTTGATGCTATTGTAAATGGACAGTGTGTATATTCTAAACTGAGATCAAGAAGCTTTGCAACTTCTGTTTTCAAGCTCTTGGAAGGCTTCTACTGCCACATAAAAACCTCAATGGGATCATATGAGTTACCCAAAACTCAGCACAACTGCCAGAAACATGAGCAGGTAATTGTAGAGAAACTATACAACTGCCTCAGTCAAGGTGGCAGATAACTACAGCCACTTGAGAAACACCAAGTGAAACCAGCAGAATAACCATTTAGCTAAACTTGATCAAACTGTTATCCCACCAAATAATGAGCAAATAAAATAATCTTAAGCCATTAAGTTTTGGGATGGTAGCAAAGAATAACTGAAATCAAATTAAATTACTTTATTTGCTCTTTCTTAACTATGATAATTTATTCATTACTTATAGCTCACTCATTTCAAACCATTTCCCAGAGGCTATTGAGATTTATTCCAACTGAGACAAGACAGAGTTTTTGATGCTGAGTACTCTACATTATTCATCATGTTCATGAATGATTTAAAGCTTGAATGTCAGTATTCTAAATAATTTATAATTTTTTAAAAAGTACATAACTTAAAATGAAATCTTACTAGAACTAAAGAAATGCAGATTTTTTTCTAATTTTTTACTTCAATATTGAAAAATGGTAAACAGGCTTTATAACCTGTGATTTACACTAATATTTGCTAGTAATTAATACTAAATTTATTGAGGATGGATTTTTAAATTTTATCATCTCATTATTAGAACACTCAAATAATCACACTATTTAGGGGAAAAGTACTTAAACTTAAAAATATTCCAAATCCCAAAGCATTTAGGTATCATGGTATCTAGGCAAAATGGCTTAATACTGCTTAAAAATTTTAAAGATATTACATGTCTAAATTTTTATTTACTTATAAGTTATGTGTTTATTTAATAAATATAAAGAATTGAAATTTTACTTGGAAAAAATCTTCCAGAATACTACCAAAAGTAACAAATTATTTAAAACTTGCAAAAACAAAAATATACTTCATAAAAATTTTTACTCCATTAAAGAATTTATTTTGAGAATCTATTCTTTCAAGTTATGCAAACTTAATGATTGCTTTAAAATGCTATTTGTATTCTTTGCATTCTTTAAAAGAAATAAATAATAATTAGTGGGGCAGAAGAAATAAGGAAAAAATGTAACAAAATAGGCGAGAAGGCAGTTTTATACTGAAGTTTATATGTGACCTAGATACATACAGTACAGGACTATTATTTCTGACAAACTAAGTAGAATTAGCAGTCAAGGAGAAAATAAATCAGCTGTTTTCAAAGCCAAAGCAAATTTTTCAAAGTCTATGTCATAAATACCTTTGCATTATTTATTTTGGTAATTGAGTTTATAGTCAGAAGTATCTCATATTTGCACTACTGAAAATATCTTTTATAATAGTTTCCATTTTAGTTATAAAGACTCCTAAATATTTCTCCAAATTTGAGCCATGATTTGTTTAACTATAAGCAATTCTTTATACTTCTGTAAATATATTTCTGCAAACAAACTACAATTTCACCATTTTCCTACTCATATACATGGCTATATGTTAAATATTAATAGTCCATAATTTCATATACACAATTTGTATTTATAAACTATGTGTCTCAATGTGATGATAAAATACAAATATAAAAAACGTAAGTGGAATAATTAAAACATACTTACAAAGTCAAAGTCTCCATCTTGAGGAACTTTCCAGTTATCAGGAAAAACATTTTTGGACATAGGGAAGGGTTCATGCATGTTCTGATTACAGTTTTCATGATTCTTATTCTTGAAGTCCTGCTTATCAAAATAGTCCATGAAAGATGGTCTTTGTACTTGTGGTGAAGTTGCATTTCCTTAGGAAAACAAAGAACATAGAGAGGTTATAAGCCTTTACATTTAAAGAAGTATAATTTTTATTGAAGTGTGATTTTTTTTATTGAGTCACATAATAAATTTGTACTGCTCAAAATCAAAGGTGACATATCAATTTATGAAGAACAAAGTAAAATAAAATATACTTTTAAAGAAGTATCCAAACCAAATAAAAATTAAACTATTAAGTACACAGGTATAGAATATTCTCTGATTATAGAAACATTTCAGACTTTCAGCAGAATGTGATTTTATTAAAAATCTTATCAGATGCCTCTGAAATTTATCAAAGAAATTAAACTTTAAAAATCCAAGTGTTTTTTGTGTTCTTTTTACATTTAAGCCTGTGTTGTTATTGTAATTAAGAAACTTTCAGCTGTCAGAAATTACCCAGCATTTCTCTTATCTATTTCACTACTCCCTCATCATCTCACTAGATGATTTTCCTTCTCTCTGAACTTTCAAGGCTTTGCCTGACATACTTATATTCATGTTTTCCACAGCTATTTTCTCCAGTCCAGACCTTGCTCCTAAATTTCATATCCAACTTTGAAACTGCTTGCTGTTATACTATTTAATCTGAGATGATTTTCAGTTACTAATCACTAATTCTAAAACTAAATACAAGATCTTTTCTCTTAAACCTGCAGCTCCCCAAACATTCTATCTTGGTTAAGGTCAACATTATTTACTGAATCCCCAAAGTAACAAAGTTAAGAATTAACTAAGGGCTGGAGTTGTGGTTCAGTGGTAGAGCACTTGCCTAGCATGTGTGAGGCACTGGGTTCGATTCTCAGCACCACACATAAATAAATTAATTTTAATATATTTTTAGTTGTAGATGGCCACAATATCTTTATTTATTTTTATGTGGTGCTGAGGATCTAACCCAGTGCCTCATGCATGCAAGGCAAGCGGTCTACCAGTGAGCCACAATCCTAGCCCTAAAAAAATATTTTAAAAGAAGAATGAACTAAGATAGCCTGATGATCAAAATCATTCCTAAGGTCTTCTCTCACCCACCCCTTGGCCCCGGAGGGCTGGAGGGCTCCACAGTCCTGTCCGGCCCCACCCCGCCCAGCCCTCCGCCCCTCACGTTCTTTTTGTCATTTTGAATACACTCCTAGGTGGACTATGAAAGATTGTGATGAACTTCTCAAATACTATGAATTATATGAAACTATTGGAACAGGTGGCTTTGCAAAGGTCAAGCTTGCCTGCCATATCCTCACTGGAGACATGGTAGCTATAAAAATCATGGATAAAAATGCACTAGAGTTCTCAAATACTATATTCATTAATCTAATAAAAGAACATTAAAAACCATTTTTCTGGGGGGAAGTTCCAAGATGGTGACCTAGACTGACGCCGCGGTCAGTCTCTCCAGAACCGGAGATTGAAGTTGTGGAAATACCATCTCCCAGACAGCTTCATCCTACAGCTACCTCCACAGTTATTTCACTTGTGCGTGTACACAGGGCCACCAGGCAGCAGTGATTGCCACAAGCAGTGTGACTTCAGCAGCAAAAGGCTGTGGAGCTCCTCTGCCGGCAGCTCCTATGCGGGCAGCTCGGAGCCCAGCCCGGGCTTTGGCCCGGGCAGGACCTGCTTCTACACGAGGGGGAATGGGACAGCCCCTGGAAACAAACTGAACTCAACACAGAACACCGTGAATCGGCGGCGATTCCACCAGCGGCCGGGCCCAGAGTTACACCCTGCTGTGAAACCCATACCCAGGACACCAATGGGAAAGCCCAGCAAGCAATGGACAATGCCACCTACTGGAGGTGAAAGGAACCATACCTGTTTATTTACATTGAGACTTTTTTTTTCCTTTTTTTTTATTCTTATTTTTTATTTTATCCTTTATCTTTTTCTCCTAATATTTCTCTTGTTAAATCTTTTTGTTTTATTTCACTGGTCTTTTCTTCTTTCTTTTTCCTTCCCTCTTTTCTCTCTCACTCTTTTCCTACCTTCTAATCCCCAACAGTTGTGAAACCAAGTATTTGTTATACAGTGGGACATGGTAGATTGGGATTTATGAACTGTGCACTAGAGTGGTAGTATATAGTTTTGGACCTCCCACTTGCATATGTTTTATTTTTCTTGCTAGCATCTCTCCTCGCTGTACTCTCTTTTCTTCATCCTTAATGGTCTTCCCCAACTCTTGGTCGCTCTTTCTAGTAATAGCCAACTTCTCTTGGATTCCTTTTTCATGCTTTCTAAGATCTAATAACCATATCCTCACTTCCTACTACCCCAACATTCTATCCTACACCCCACCCTCAAGCTTCCTTAGCCCACCAACAGAAACTATAGACCCTTGTGCAAACTTATTGTTTACATAATAGATTGTAAAGGAACCCATAATCAATATATATCGTGACTAAACTGTAAATGTATTTGGGAGCTATTAGGAACTACATGGTTTGAAACTATATATTGCTTGTATTGAGATCAATCAATATTGGTCTCCCCCTCAAAAGAGAGGTTTGGAAACCCTGCAGGGAAACTATACCTATATAGGAGTAAAAACTGTGACAACTTGGATCAGCAGTGCTAGAAGGAAAGACACGCAATCACCATGAAAAAACAAGGGAAGAAAGTGACTCAAACAAACCAAGATAACACACTATTAGAATCCATGGTCAGTACAGCAGAAGAAATGACAGAACAGGAATTCAGGATGTACATAATTAAAATGATCTGTGACTTAAAGAATAATACAAGAGGGGCTGAGGTTATGGTGCAGTGGTAGCGTGCTTGCCTAGCATGAGTGAGGCACTGGGTTCGATCCTCAGCACCACATAAAAAATAAAGATATTCTGTCCATCTAAAACTAAAAAAAAAATAAATATTTTTTAAAAATGATATATAAGAGCAAGCCCAGTCAACAAAAGACCATTTTGATAAAGAAATACATAGGCAAATACAGGAAGTAGAAGATCACTTCAATAGGGAGGTAGAGATTCTGAAAAGGAACCAAACAGAAATCCTTGAAATGAAGGAAACAATAAACTATATTAAAAACTCAATAGAAAACATCACCAACAGATTAGACCACTCGGAAGACAAAACCTCAGATACTGAAGACAAAATATTTAACCTTGAGAACAGAGTTGACCACACAGTGAAGATAGTAGAGAAACCATGAACAGAACATCCAAGAACTATGGGATAACATTAAAAGAACAAACTTAAGAATTATTGGGATAGAGGAAGGCACTGAACTCCAAACCAAAGGAATGAGCAATCTATTCAATGAAATAATATCAGAAAACTTTCCAAATATGAAGAATGAATTGGATAATGAAATTCAAGAGGCTTACAGGACACCAAATGTACAAAATCAAAACAGACCTATACCAAGGCACATCATAATGAAAATGCCTAACATTCAGAATAAGGAGAGAATCTTAAAAGCCACAAGAGAAAGGAACCACATTACATATAGGGGGAAGCCATTAGGATCACTGCAGACTTCTCAACCCAGACCCTGAGAGTAAGAAGATCATGGCAAAGCATATACCAAGCACTAAAAGACAGCGCATGCCAACCAAGAATCTTATATCCAGCAAAATTAAGTTCTAGGTTTGATGATGAAATAAAAACATTCCAAAATAAAAAAAAATTAAAAGAATTCACAGTAAGAAAGCTGGCACTACAGAACATTCTTGGGAAAATATTCCATGAGGAGGAAATCAAAAACAACAATGAAAACCTTCAGAGGGAAGAGCTACATTAAAAGCCAATCAAAGGAGAAACCCAGTCAAGTTCAAACCTAAGAATAAACCAAAATGTCTGGAAATACAAACCATGTCTCCATAATAACATTGAATGTCAATGGCATAAACTCAGCAATTAAAAGACACAGACTGGCAGATTGGATTGAAAAAAAAAAAAAAGACCCAACAATATGCTGCCTCCAAGAGACTCATCTCATAGAAAGAGACACTCACAGATGGAAAGTGAAAGGATGGAAAAAAATTTATCACTCACATGGACTGCGTAAACAAGCAAGAGTTTCCATCCACATTTCAGATGAAGTAGACTTCAAACTAAAGTTAGTGAAAAGGGATAAAGAAGGTCATTTCATACTGCTCAAGCGAATCAAACATCAACAAGACATAACAATCTTAAATATGCCCCAAACAATGGGGCAGCCATGTTTGTCAAACAAACCCTTCTCAAATTCAAGAACCAAATAGATCCAAACACAATAGTATTGGGTGACTTTAACACAACTCTCTCACCACTGGATAGATCTTCCAAACAAAAATTAAACAAAGAATCTATAAGACTTAACAGAACAATCAATGGTCTAGACTTAACAGATATTTATAGAATATTCCATCCTTCAACAAGCAAATACACATTTTTCTCAGCAGCACATGGATCCTTCTCCAAAATAGATCATATGCTATGCCACAAAGCAAGTCTTCGTAAATACAAAAAAATAGACATACTACTCTGCATTCTATCTGACCATAATGGACTGAAACTAGAAATTAATGACAGTTTTAAAAAAAGATGCCACTACAACACCTGGAGACTCAATAATTTGCTATTGAACAATGCATGGGTAACAGAAGACATCAGGGAAGAGATAAAAAAATTCTTGGAGGTAAATGAGAACTCCGATACAACATACCAAAATCTCTGGGACACTATGAAGGCAGTGCGAAGAGGAAAGTTCATTGCATTAAGCTCACATATTCAAAGATGTAAAAGTCAACAAATCAATGACTTGACACCACAACTCAAAGCCATAGAAAAAGAAGAACAAAGTAACACCAAAAGAAGTAGAATACAGGAAATAATTAGAATCAGAGCTGAAATCAATGAAATTGAAACACAAAAAAAAATTCAAAAAATTGATAAAACAAAAAGCTGGTTCTTCGAAAAAATAACAAAATTGACAAACCCTTAGCCACCCTAACAAAAAGGAGGAGAGAGAAAACCCAAATTACCAAAATTTGTGATGAAAAAGGAAATATCACGACAGACTCTGCTGAAATACAGAGGATAATCAGAAACTATTTTGAAAACTTATATTCCAGTAAAATAGAAAACTCTGAGGACACCGACAAATTCTTAGAGACATATGACCTACCCAAACTGAACAAGGAGGACAATCATGACTTAAACAGATCAATTACATGCAAAGAAATAGAAGAGGCCATCAAGAGCCTTCCATCTAAGAAAAGACCTGGACCAGATGGATTCTCAGCCAAGTTCTACAAAACCTACAATGAAGAACTAACTCCATTACTCCTCAAATTATTCCACGAAATAGAAAGGGAACCCTTCCAAACTCATTCTATGAGGCTAGTATCACCTTGATTCCAAAACCAGACAGAGACACGCCAAAAAAGGAAAATTTCAGACCAATATCCCTGATGAATATAGATGCAAAAATTCTCAGTAAAATTTTGGCAAATCGCATACAAAAGCATATTAAAAAAAGAGTGCACCATGATCAAGTGGGGTTCATTCCAGGGATGCAAGGTTGGTTCAACATATGGAAATCAATACACGTAACCCATCACATCAATAGACTTAAAGATAAGAATCACATGATTCTATCAATTGATGCAGAGAAAGCATTTGACAAAATACAGCACCCTTTCATGTTCAAAACACTAGAGAAACTAGGGATAGTTGGAACATACCTCAACATTGTTAAAGCAATATATGCTAAGCCTAAGGCCAACATCATCCTAAATGGAGGAAATTTGGAAGCATTCCCTCTAAAAACTGGAACAAGACAGGGATGCCCTCTCTTACCACTCTTATTCAATATAGTCCTTGAAACTCTTGCCAGAGAAATCAGACA
>CM053400.1:147486999-147524961 GCA_028644305.1 Xerus rutilus
AATGCATGAGCAGAATACAGGCGTGTATTAGAGCAGGCATAGCCCACGAGCCAAGCATGCACAGTGACGTTACCACCAGCCAATGCTGTGCACTTCCTTAAGTTGTCCACCTGTTTACTGCAAGTTTCTGGCATACAGCCAGGTAGCCATCTTGAAAGGGCAGGGCAGCTCCCGGGCCCAGGGAGCCTGCCTCCAACAATAAATCTCACTACTTTCTACCTCATTAAGTGGAATCATTACAGTATGTCCTTTTTTAAATGACTGGCTCATTTCATTTAGCATAATGTCCTGAAGCTTGACTATGTGTCAAGAATTTCACAAGAATACTATGTGTCAGAATTTCTATACTTTTCTATAGAAAATTTCTATGCTTTTCAAGGCTAACTAATATTCCATTATAAATATTATACCACATTTTGTTTATCCATTCATCTGTCAATAAACATTGGGTTGCTCCCATCTTTTAGTTTTGGGGAATTATGCTGTTACAATTATGGGTATACAAATATATCCTAGAAACACAGCCGACTGTGTGTTTTTAAATTACCTATCAAGTTAAGTTAACTAAGTCTTTTTCTATGTATGTACAGATCCTTATTTGCAAGTGATCTTAATTTAATACCTACACAGGAGCCTTTTACATTTTCTTGTAGGTGTTTTGATGGTTGAGCTTAAACTCTGATCAAGTGAATCATGACACAAAGTAGATATGTAAAAAATATAAACTATTAGTAATATGCTTATTTTTTTCAAAATCTGAATTGTATCTTTTAAATGTGTTTCTATCTTAACCTTTCATTACACTATAAGATCTCTAATACAGGAACCTAAACACTTGCCTGAATAATTCATAAATAAGATTACTCTGACTATCAATGAGTGTTTCTACCTACCCAGAAGTTCAATCTCTATAAACCTGGAGAAGAGCTATGAGATACTATGTTTTTTCATCATTATTTTTGAATTAGTGGAGGCTACTGGTCTTTCATCAATATCAACTGTATTGTGATAATACACTTGAGATATTATTATAATTAGAGTAACTGTCCCAGTGGAATCAGGAAGAATATGACATTCTGAATATGCATGTACTAGTAGAAAAATGGAAGATGATTCTCAATATGACTCTTACTCTAAGAGTAAGAGTACCTATTCTAAGTACCTATTCTCTAATTCCAGGTGTTAGAATGCTTAAAAATAAGTTTGATAAAATATATGGAACTCAAATCATACCCACTGAAAAGATACTGAGGTACTCAAAATTAGAATAGTATAAAGCAACAGTATTTGTAGCAAACCCTCTAAACTTAGAGCATCTTCATATTTCACATACAAAAAATAAATAAATTTTAAAAACCCAACCAATCAACCAACCAACCAACCAACCAAAAGCTCCTTTTGTACAGTTCATCAAGATAATGGCAAAAGCTGCCCTTAAATTACTTGTCAGAAAAGATTTTATTATTATATTAACAATGAAAATATATATCTCATATATATTTGCAGAAGACAAGGTGTTCTATTTCAATGATCAATAAATATTTTAAAAATCAAGATTTTGTTTTTGTGGTGTTCAACTTCAACTTTGTTTCCTGAAATCCCAGAAAGAAATAGAAGGAGGGAAGGAAGTAGTTAATTTGACAAGATTGTATGACTGACATTTGGACAGGACACAAATATTCCATTAACATTTTCAACAGATTTTAAGTATCCTTGATTTGTGTCTGGGCCTCATCATTAACAAGACATAGTTCTCTATCTCCAGAATCAAAATTTTGTTCCTATGGCAACCTCTTAGTCCAAAACAGTGTTCAGAAATTTAACCTTGGTTATTCTCCACTTCTGCCCCATTTTATGAGACTAGGGGGTAAATATATTGAAGTGTGGCTAAACTTAGCAAACTCTGTACAAAATACTAGAGAAAATCAAGTCACAAAGTAGGAGGCAGGGTAAGGAGATATCTCATAAAGGAATCCTTTGCTCAATATTCTTTACCATTTTTGCATGCTTGCACACATGCTCTTTCTGTTAAGAGATGAGTAATTTTTCTGGTTGAACTGAGGATCAAACCTAGGGCATCATGCAGGCTAGGCACAAAATAAACTAAGCTAGCTGCACCCCCAGTTCAAGAAGAGTAATTCTGTAATAGAATTTATATTTTAGTCCTAAATTCTGATTTGTATCAGAAGGTCTTAAAATGGGTAACACATAAAGACATCTACAAACTTGAACTTTCAGTACAAGGGTTATTAATGTTTATATAGGAAAGAATCAGAGAAGAGAGAAAATGGAATTTGGGGGAAACTAACTTGGAAAATTAAGAAACCCATGAAGATCACCATTATCAATTGATAAAGGTATAGAAATGTTTCACTGAAGTGTATTTTTAGATAGCATTTTTAAAAAGTAAATTCAAGGGCTTTGGTAAATGAACACACACACACATACAAATGACATTTCTAATCCACCAAAGAAAACAGCACTCCATGACCAAAGTCCCTCCCCCAAATCTTCCTCCTCCTCTCTCCACAAAGGGATAGGACCTCATTGCTCTTACTACTCTTCCCTTCCACTCAGTACTGTCTTCACTGCAAAGATTCTAGTTATGGTCTCTGTTTTCTCTTTAAGTCAAAGGTATGGAAACTCTTCATCCAGAATCTTTACCAATACCCTGGCACCATAATGAAAGAGTCAGGGTTATTTTGATAAACCAGTCACTCTTAATTCAGATCTTTAAATCAGAGAAAATACACACATAGCATTTTAGGAATAAATGGAAGACTAACTTTTTCCTACCAAAAACTAACATAAAGCAGCTATTCTAGTATGACCTACACATTAAAAGCAGTAGTATGCACTGGAAAGGAGGAGAAAAATAAAATCTTAAAATTAATTTACTTTTATTATGGAGGATAGAGTGGGAAAAACTTTTTATCTTTTTTTAAAAATTTTTTTAGTTGTTATTTTATTTACTTGTATGCGATGCTGAGAATTGAACTCAGTGTCTCACGAATACTAGGCAAGCGCTCTACCACTGAGCTACAACCCCAGCCCAACTTTTTATCTTTTATAAAAACGTTCACAAAAATAGTAAGATGGGCTTAGGAGATAGTTCCTTTAGAGACAAAATAGGGATAAGGCTGAAAGAAAGATAGTATTCTGTTCTGATATGAGTCAGCAAAGTAGAAACTTGGTAACAGTTACAACAGAAAGGGCAGAGGCAGACCAATTTCTGAGGTTGAACAAAAAGAAATCATTGAGAAATTTCATTCCAGAAATCTACTTTCCCATCCCTAATAGTCCTGGACCTGCTTCTAACACTATCCTAATCAGGAGCTTCTAATCTATTCTATGAGCTTCTATGAGCTACTGTCGAAGTTTCTGAGTGAAACAGCTGCCAACCTAATATCTATAACCCCTCTTTTCCATAGCAAGAGTGCCTCTCTTATGGGTAGAGTGGCCATCTAATAAAATTGTGGCCAATGATATGTAAGAGTTTCTAAGAAAGTTCTGTTTTCTTGATTGATGAACCACCCCTTCTATTTCTTGCTTTTTCTTCTTGCCTGGAATGCAGTCTGGAGAATAAGCATTTGTTCTGTAAGCAGGAGTATGACAGTAACACTCTAAAGATGGTATTACAAAAAGGCTCTCTAATGACATCACGAAATCACTTTCTCAAGGCAGAAAACTCTGCTTCTGTATTTCTTGTTAAGTGAAAAAAGAAATGAATCCTATTTTGTTTAAACCACTTTTACTTGGGTTTTCCGGTACATGCAGCCAATTTCAGCACTTAAATGGTACATTTCTATTCCCAAGTGGAAGATGTAGGAAGAAGTAGGAGTAGAAATGAAGATTTCGTTGCAGGAACATACTGATTTGAAATCTGAAATCCACTATTATAAAATGAAATCCACATAGTAGTTTAATTACCACTACATTTCAGATACATTATAATTTTAAGAACATTTTACTGGCTGACCTAAAAATCAGTGGTAAAATGCCTCATGGGTTATATACTCAAAAGTTTGGAAAATTATCCATTCTTACGTTAGAAATAAACATTCTTACAAAGAGTTAAAGAAGTCTAAACATCAAACAAAAGGTAGTCTGTTCCATTAATTTTTCTTTTTGGATGACTTTATAACAAGATAATTTTATTCAAAATATGCTTATACATAATTTTCTATTCAAGTGTATGTGCTTAAACCTCTAAATATTTTGCATTGATTAATTTAAAACCTAGTATTAACATTTAGAATATGTCTTTGTTATACACAAAGAAAGGTTAAAAAATAATTTTTTAAAAAGTTTCTAAAGAGGAATAGATTATTTATTTTGAAAGTTAATGAGAGGGGGCAGCTATAATTGCCCAGTAATGTTTAACTATACAATATGAAACACATGCCACAGTGTGCAGCTTAGTCTCCAGGGAGATACATATTCACAGAAGTGGGACAGAGAGGATGATGTCTCAGACTTGCAATTTATTAGGAAGAAAAGAAAGAAAAGGAAGAAAAAGAAAGAAAAAACAGGAATCCTGGGCTCTTCCATGGGAGAATGAAGCAGGAAATCTCAAGATAGTAACCACTGTCACATGTGATTGTGGTTGCTATGGCAAATACTTTTTTTAAACACAGAAAGAATCATCACATAAAATTGACATCAATTTCTCAAGCTGCAGTTAAATTTTGACCTTAGCTTATAAAAATATACTTTACTCTGATAATAAATGTATTTTCAAAATTACCCAGTTCCTCAAATTTGGCCCCATTCTTTCAACTTCCTTGCTTGTAGGGAAAAACAAAAACACAAACAATCCATTAGTAATAAAATAACCACTACTCATTTCCCTTTGTGCCTGTGAAATTTTAAAGAAAAAGGTGTTTTCCCATCTCCTTCATGTATTCCTCAAAACATTTACAAGGGTATTATATTGTGTGAAATACAATACCTTACAAAATATGCCAATCCTTCCACTATTATTCATTAACTTTCCTAATTAGCATTTTCTAAACAAGTAAAGTCTTCATGAAAATTTTAATGTACAAAGAAATTTAAAAATACTTTAACAAAATTTAATTTTTTAAATTTCTTAGCATGATTACGACATAGTCAAGTGTAAAGAATGAAATAGCAATTCTAACATAAATATGTACCAACATCAAAGGTATTTATGAATATTCCCTAATTTGTTCTTCTAAAAATACTTTAAGATGTAGGTATTCCACATGACTAAAGATCTTGGAAATTTGTCCTTTAATTTGTTTGCAAGAGTAAAGAGAATACATATTAAAAACCAGGATGTTAATATAGAAGCTACTGACCTAATTTTTTCGCCTATTTCATCAGATGGTATTTTAAAACAAAGGAGGATACATATGACAAGGAGAAGTTCCAGAGGCTAGTCAAAAAAGAGATTAAAAGCTTAGAAAAGAATACCTGGACAAAGGTTAAAGGGACTGAAATTATCCAGTCAGGAAAAGAAAAGTCTGAAGAACAATTTAATAAGTATCTGAGTATATATGAAAAGTTCTTACACAAAATAGTGACCAGATGTTTTCCATCTCCAATGAGAGCAAAATAGAAGGAAACAGACAAATTGAAGCCCAGGATTTTAGTTAAATAAAAGTAATGATTTCCTACGTGAGTAATAAACATTAGAGTGTTCTGCCTATATCTATGAAAGTTTTTTCTTCAGAGTTCTTTGCAAGAAAGATTTTCATGCACAAGAAGAACTAATATTTACATGCTTCCTGTGCTTTCAGGTAGTCAATCAGATACCCTACAACCAAAAGGCATACAACAGGACTAAACTTGGTTATACTTCATTCACATCCCACAGACACAAGGAACAAAGAAGAGCACACCATGCTGCATGCCTCCCAGGAGCTTCAAATCACTATAGTCACATGGAAGCTGGATAACTACTACTTCTGAAGAGGAAAACAAAGTGTTTCTAATTGCCTGAAAATACTATAGGTATTTGTATCCTGTTGCAAGAAGGGCTTGTTTACTACTGTCACTTTTACTGCCACGTCCTGGCAAGATTAATTTACTAGTTATGCAACAGTTTATTGTTTGTTTGATTGACTGTTTTTTCAGGAAGAATGCTAAGATCTCTGGGAGAAGTAGAAACATAACCCTTCTATACACTCTTCTTCCCTTTTTGATTATTTCTTGGCACTGGACACTCCATCTTTACAGATTTACTTGTTTAGCTCAAGCCTTTGCAATTATGGGGGAAAAGTATTTCATAAACATTTCATACATCATACCTGTGTATCTAATCCTTTTCTGAAATAGGTTTTAGGGGGAAAAAAAAAGAAAGAATATAAATCAGAACTGAGAGAGAAAAAAAGACGGCTGACTAAGCAAAAAATTAAACTTAGAAATCAATGCCCAGGGTAAACTGCGTTGGACTTAACAATTCTGCCTAGGGACATTAGACAAACTAGAGAACAACAATATTTAATGGTCACTCTTCTGTTCTTGGTGTCTCTCCTAAACCTTTCAAAATCAATCTATTACCTCTTTGCAGAATAAACTCCTAAAAATGTAAAGAAGAATCTTATTTGCTCTCTTTTACTAATTAAGTGAAACTGCTAACCAAAATAAACTGTGATTTTTGTTTTTATTTTTTTGTGGTGCTGAAAATTGAAACCACAGCCTTGCACACACTAGGCAAGATTCTACCACTAAGCTACAGCCCTAACCCAACTTTTCACAGAGACTAAGTTACCCAGGCTGGCCTCAAACCTATAATCCCTCCTGCCTCAGCCTCTGAAGTTGCTGGGATTACAAGTATGTGCCACCATGCCTGGCATCTGTGATGCACTTTGTAAATCCCTATATATTACAGATAGGCAAAAATAAATTTAAAAAATGTGTATCCAATTAAAATGTCTTAACCTAGCAATTAGTAACTAACAGTTATGAAAATTTAATGTAAGTAAAGAATATAAAGCCTAAATCTTATCAATTGTTTCTCCACTTTGGGGCGGGGGTACTTGGGATTGAACCCAAGGGCCTTCTACCACTGAGCTACATCCCTAGCCATTGTTGTTTTTTATTTTGAGATGGTCTCGCTAAGTTGCTTAGAACATTGCTAAGTTTCTGAGGCTGGCCTTGAACTTGCGATCTTTCTGCCTCAGCCTCCTGAGTTGCTGTAATTATAGGCATATACCATTGTGCCAGACTCTTCACCTATTCTTAATACAAAATGTATTACTACACTATCAAGGTCTCTCTCTGCTCAGTGTGTTCCAGGGTGTCTCCATCATTGTTAAATACTCTAGGTAGGTTCTAAATATAATGTGAGTTCTGGCCCCAGAGACTACAAAGTAGGTGTTATTTCCTTGTTCTAAGAAGTGGCTATCAGTCCGAGTTGCACATGAGAAGCACTTGTACAGCTTTGTTGCTGTTTGTTTAATTCAGGTTTTAAACAGATACCCAGGCCCTGCTCCAGCCTGCAAAATTAGCATCTCCGAAAGGCAACTGCTATGATATATGTTTCTGAGTTTAGTGATTTGTATCCAAGAACAGAGTTCATAATACATTGCTACAATCTTTTTAGGTAACAAAAATGCTAAAGACACAAATGAGGTTTTGATTGATGTGACATAAACTGAGACCTCATACCAACTAATTTAAGCCTTAAGAAATATTTATATCATGAATAAAAACAAAACTGAAGTAGTTATGTGGTTTTCAATTAAGTAAGTCTTTCTTCAAAGACATATTTGTTACACTTGCTATACTACAGTATGATAATCCCTAGGGGTTAGACTAGTATCATTTGATTATATTTTGGAGAACATCAAAAATTCCACATCATGGAATGATGTCTAATCTATAGAAATATAAAATACACATAGTTGGCCCAGGGATTTAAACTTGCTGAGCACATAAAACAACTGTAGCTACATAAAACACTACCTGCTCAACTTAAAAATGGGCTTTCCATAAAATATTTTTGTGACAAAAAGTCACATCTATGTAATTGATTACCATCAAATTATAATATATGTTGCTTTCTGTAGTTGTCATAGCTAAACATCACAACACAAATTATGTGAAAATCTGTGGTGTAATTTTAAAGTATAATGTTTGAGAAATCATCATCACTATCTCCTCCACGAAATATAATAACATAAATGAGATTTCATGAAGACTCATTTTTTAACTACTGTATATATGGCTGATGTTGAATGACAACTACATGAAAAGCTGTTTATATAGTTTTGTAGGAAGCTCTGTAGTTCATTAGAGATAAAGCACTCCAGATCTTCTAACTCATATGCTAAAAATCCTAAACTTGAATGAAAGAATTTTATCAGTTGCAGAAAAGTGATGCTACATGCTGATGGGAAATATGTTAATTACCTTAAAAAAGGGTATTTTTATCTATAGGACATATGACTTGTACCCAAACACCAACTGGCTTTGGAGGCCACAAGAACATGTGTATGCATTAGAATTAGATATGTTATGGATGCAAAAGATCTGTTCTATTCAGAAGCCCAGCTAGAAATTTTAGGAAATTAAAGATTTAGGCTGTTTTCTACGGCAAAGCAGGAGACCCACAAGTGGTGGGAAATAGATAATGTATATACTTCACCATTCTTCTAGGATTAATAATCTGCATTTCATGCTTCATAATTTTCCCCTTCAAAGTATGCAATCACAATGGACTGTACTCTAGGAATGTAAAGAAAGCAGCACAGTGAGCCTAATGACTTGAAGCTATGAGGTAGGACCTCAGAGAGGAAACAGCAACATAGAGGCAGTAGCAAAGAGAAAGGGGTAGGCAAAAAGAAAACAGAAATGTCAAGAGAGGAAATTCCAACATCCATTTTGCAGTTCCAGCAAATTATTTTAATGTTTATAACTTTCTAGGCTCTATGATGGCAGAAGTCATGTAATCCTGCTTTCCTACCATTTCAAAGCAAAACTATGTAGTAGAAAACAGCTAGTACTTAAACTTCAACATTAACCACATAAGACTAGGGTAGCAAGAGGAAAAGAAGAGAAAGGTCAATACAGATGAAGAGATAATTAGTTTTTGCCTGTCACCGTGAAATCACAATGTCCTGCACTATAAACTGCAGTATCTTCAAAAACTTTTTTTTTTTTAATTTATTTTAAGAAAGAAATGCTAGTCCATGAAAGAATCCCTATCATTATCACTCTGGAAGCAACAGAGATCAGAGAGAATGGCTTAGTTGGCATTTCAGCCCCTGCAGCACCCAGGCATTGTGTCTCAAACACAAATGATAAGCAGCAAATATGCATGGAATGGAATTTTCTCTATGAGTACTCCTGTCTCCTGATCCTTCTTGCTAGTGTTTTCTTATTTTCTCACATCAGCTCTCATTTTTTTCTACAGCACTCTTGTCTCTGTGGCTTAACTGATAATTTAGACAACATGAAATAATATTATGCCGTACTTATTTGAACAGAATTTGAGGTTTACTTTTTTAATTGGAAAAGTAAATGTTAAGAACACTATCTTCTTTTCTCTAGAATACTTTACAAATCCAATTATAGCTAGCAACCTTCAACAGAAAAAAAAGTTCCATAATCCTCTAAAAATGCATTCCGTTGTGCTATATTAAAATAAAATTTTAAAGGTTGACTTGTGGCATATTCTTTTTATTTTTTATTTTTTTCCAACTGTTAAATAAAGTCAAGACACAAAATTTTCCACATCCAGCTCTAAAAAAGTAACACAGAACTACCCTGTTTCTCTATATACTTTCAAAAGAGAAAACTAATATTCAATGGGAAAAGCCACATACTTTTCATAGTTCCATCTTCTTCTTCCTCGTCCTCACTGTTTATAACCATGGTCCCCAAGTCAGACTCTAACATGGTGCTGTTATGTTCTATCATGGTCTGAGCTCCTTCACTCATTGTGCTTGTAGCCCGCATTGTGCCCACACTTTCTGAACTAGTTTTCACCATGGTGTGAGAATCCAGCTCATCTTCATCCTGCAAGCAAATTACCACAGTGATTAGAAAAGTTTCTCTAAGTAAGCTGCATTTCTTAATTCTTAATATATATTATATCTTTAATAATGATAAAAATACTATTACAGTTAATTTTAAGGTAAACACACACAAATGTTATTTAAGAGTTAAAATTACAAAAAATAATTTAAGGTTTCCAGCAATTAAAGCGAAGCAAAGTCAGGTGCACACCTCTGTAATCCCTGTGAGTCGGGAGGCTGAGACAGAAGGATCACAAGTTTGAGGGCAGCCTCAGTAACTTAGTAAGACCTTCACTCAAATAAGTACTCCCTCAAAAGAAAAACAAAACAAAAACCTCGAACAACAAAAACTGTTTTGTGAAACAGAATAGTGCTAAATGCTTTTGAACTGAGAAATAAGATAGGTAAATCATCAACAAACATTTAAAAAATGGTGACAAAGTAAAATAAGCATACAAAAGAGAACACCTTTAAGATCAAGTATGTTGGCACTTTCTTTTATAATAAGCATAATAATGTTTATAACCTCTACAACAGTCATTAGCCTTTTCTCTTAAATTGTTCTAAAAAATACATATAAAATTTACCATTTTACTGATTTTTAAATATCTAGTTCAGTGGCAGTAAGTATATTCACAATATTGTACAACCATCACCACTACACATTTCTAGAACTTTTTCATCATTTCACTCAAAGATTGTGTCCCCAATAAACAGTAATTCCTCATCCCCCACTTTCCCCAATGCCTGGTGCCATAGTTTCTTTCCCTACGAATTTGCCTCTTTTAGATACCTCATATAAGTAGAATCATACAATATATACTCTTTTGTGTCTGCCTAATTTCACTTAGCATATTGATTTCAAGATTAATCCATGTAGTACCATGTGTTAGAACCTTGTTTTATTTTAAGACTGAATGATATTCCATTGCATGTATATTAAGCATTTTATTTTCCCACTCATTTGTTGATAAGGATATTTGGTTTGTTTATGACCTTTGGCTATTATGGATAATGTTGAAATGAACTCTGGTTTCCCTGCTTTGAGTTCTCTTGGGCATATATATTCAACAGACTACTGGTAACTGTTTCATTTTGTGAGGAATCACCAAATGGTTTCCCACAGTACTTATGCCATTTTACATGTCCACCAGTGATATCTAAATGTTTTAGTCAGCTTTTTTGCCACTGTGACCAAAAGATGGACAAAAACAATGTGGAGAAGGAAAAGTTTATTAGGTGCTCAAAGTTTCAGAGGTCTCAGTTCATACACAACCAACTCCACTGCTATGGACACAAAGTGAGGCGGCACATCAAGATGCAAGGGTATGGCAGAGTAAAGTAGCTCAGGACATGGCACCAGGAAGGAGAGAGAACTCTTGCTCACCAGGGGCAAAATATGTACCCCAAAGGCATGCCTCCTCAATGACCCACCTCCTCCAGCCACATCCTACATGTCTGTAGTTATGGCCCAAATAATCCCTACTAGGGAATTAATGCACTGATTAGGTTAAAACTTTCATAAACCAATCATTTCACTTCTAAACTTTCTTGCACTGTCCCACACATGAGCTTCTAGGGGACATTTCATCTGAACCGTAACACTACATTTCCAACTTCTTTACAACCTTGTGAACATATTATTTTTCGTTTTTAAAAACAGCAGCCATCTTAATGAATATGAAGTGAATTCTCATTGTGGTTTGATTTGTATTTCCTTAATTTGCAGTGAGGTTATCCTTCACATACTTAGTGGTCATTTGTATATGTTCTTTGGAAAAATGTTTACTCAAGTTCTTTGCCCATTTTTTTTGAAATAAAATTTTGTTTTTTGTCATTGTAGAGTTGTTATACATTCTGGAATTCTGGAATTATACATTCTAGATATTAACCTCTTAGCAGATAAATGATTTGCAAATACTTTTCTCTTATTATGTGGGGTAGTTTTTTCACTGTTGATAGTGTCTTGAGTCACAAAAGTTTTTAATTGTAATGAAATCTACTTTATCTGTTTTTCTTTTCTTGCCTGTGCTTTTGTTGTCAGTTCCGGCCATTATCTTTTAAATATTTCACAAAAAAGGCAAGTCTATAATAGGTATGAATGAAAAATCCTCCATAAAACATTCACCAAAAGATATACCAGAATAGGGTGATAAAAAGGTCAACTAAAAAATCCTGTTTGAGAGATTAAAGAATCTGCAATGTGAAAAAATAATAAGGAAAACTTGATCAGGCACTGAAATTCATTTATATCTACTCCACTTCTGTAAAAATATACAAGCAAAATCTAGTTCTAGCAGAAATCAAAATGCAAATGAGGAGAATTGCTGTATCTCAGCAACTTAAGTGATTTGAAGTAACAGCTGAACAGCTGTTTGACAGCCCTCCTCTTCCTAAAGATACATGAAAAGCTTGGACATTATAGCTTAAACTCTTTTGCTCTTCTTTCATGGCCCTCCCTCTTTTAGAAGACTTCTTCATTCTCATAATTTTAATTATCTAATATATCTCTACTACTTTCATGACATCTAAAACTCAATTATTTTCACCCACTCTTTGCCTTTTCTTGGCCACTGTGGTGCATGTGCTTGATTCTGTTCCTCACCATATCCTCTCACAAGACTTTCAGGATCAAGTGATTTTTGTCCAAGAAACAAAAGCAAATTTGTCCCATTTCTAATGGATTTGAATGAAAGAGAAGACACCGGAAGAGAACCAAGTTGGCTCTATAAGGAATCATACCACCAATGGAAGAAAGTAGTTTCATACTCTCCTCAAAGTACACAGCACTACACAAACCTTTCCTAAATACTACTTGTATCACAATATTCTTCTACTGAAGAATCTATAATGACTCCCAGTCCTTGCCTACAGTAAAGCTAAATATTTCTGCCTAGGTTTAATGTTCTCTGTTTTTCTCTCATTTTTCCTCACCAATCCTATTTTCCCATTATTCATATATCCCCCATGCAGGCAGGCTGAACTTGACTGAATCCTCCTATATCATAATCCCATGTGATATTATCCTCATTAAGACTTCCTCTTTGCTCGTTGTCCTCTTTACCCAAAACGTCCTTCCCTCTAACCATTTAACAAAATCTACTGATCATGTATCTATCACTTCCATAGCTAATCTAATCTAGTTTTTGCTAATTTTCGTCTTCTCCAAACTTCTGTAGAATTTACAACATGCATTACATACTTTTGCATTTAAATTTATGATCTCTTGTTTTAGAAAATGTTTTATAAATGTAAGTACCATATGAACAATAATGTCTTATAATACTTTTCAACCCACTGAAGTGTTTCAATCTATATTCATACAGTAAGCATTCAATATATTTTTATTTTTTAAAGTATCCTTCTAGTTGGAAAAAAGTTAATTCAACTCAGAAAGTAAGAGACTTCCCTGAAGTCACACATGCTTAAAAGTACTGCTGGAATTAAGAAAGAAGCTCTTGAATTTCTTAGCCTATTATTCCACCACATATATGTACCTTACATGTAAATTTTTATCTGCTTGAACGCTTAGATTAGAGGTGTTGGCTTACAATGTTAACAGCTCCTGTTCTCAGAGTCTCACACAAATTATCCAGTCCATCCTAGTCCTGGCCACTATCTTCACTCATTTGGATTATTAAAATAGCCTTCTATTTTCACCGTTCCCATTCTTGCCTCTCTGAGCCTCACATACAACAGGCAGATTGAGACTTTTGAAATACAAATATCATCATATAACTCTCTTGCTGCAAATTTTTCATTTGCCCATTCATTACATTTAGAATATAATCCAAAATTTTTATCATGGCTAAATGTGATCTGGCCTAGTAACACCTGCAATCTCATCTTCCATCACATCCCTTCTTGCTCACCAAGCTACAATCACTGGCCTCCTTGCTGTTTCTTAATCATGCAATTAAAGACTCTTTGAGTCTTTAAACTGGCTGATCTCCCAGACTGGAATGCTCTTCTACAACACAGTTTGATGATTTATTTAACTAGGTCTCTACCTGGATATCACCTCCTTGGTGAGGACTTCTGTGACTACCAATTTAAACTGAAGCCTCTATCATTCTCTATTCTTTTATTCTTTTACAGTCTTCACAGCCTGTACCTCACCTTCTCTACCTCTAGAATATAAGCCGGATGAAGGCCAGAGAATTATTTAAAATTTTGAATTCCCACTGCTAAAACACCTAGTACACAGTAGATACTTGACAAATATTTATTTAGTGAATAAATTGGTTTGTATTTTAATTTACTAATACATTCAATGAGTACTTACTACACATTCGTAATATCTCAAGTAATGAACAAGGCATTGGAGATACAATGCCTCTACAAAAAAGATGAGTTAAGACAGTTTTGTTTCACTTTGTTTTTTATACATTTTGATTAAAGGAGAAATCTTTTGGCATGTGAACAATAAACTACAGGATAATATTTTAAGTGCTATAAGAAAAGTGCTGATAGTACAATGGAAAATCCAATAATACAGTCTTTAATTTTGCTTTTTAAAAGTGAAGAAGGCATCACAAAGAAGGTTGCCCTTAAGTCTTTTTTTTTCCTTGAACATTTAAAAAAATTTTGATTCACATGTAATAAGTGTACAAATTTATGGGGAAGAGTGTGATATTTCAATACATTCATATAATATGTACTGGTAATCAGGGTAATTAATGTTTCCATCTCCTTATCATTATTTTGAGTTTGGATATTTTGAGCTTCTCTCTCCTAGTTAGTAAACATACACATAACACATAAACATAGATTTGGGTGGAGTATTTTATATTACAACTACTTTTTATATCAAAATGACACTCAAATACATAGTTTCTCAGCTTGAAATCCCACAACTGAATCAGGTGTCACCATATTCCTGTGGTACCTTGTGCTTAGGTTGATCATACACTTATTACCCCATGCTGTAATTGTCTATATACTTGACTCGTCTGAATTCCCAATTAGACTCTAAAATCTGTAAGAGCAGTAATTGTATTTTTAAAAGCTATTCCTAGCCAGTTCAAAGCATTGTTCTTATTATGTATTTATTGAATAAACATTAAGTTTTTCATTATGAGGTAGTCCCAAAGCACAGAACTAAGAACAATGTTATGTGAAGTTCTAGTGATACTATTTTATTTAAGCTTATTACTATAAACATAGAATGACTACTGAAGAAACTTTGGGATGAGAATGCTACTAACTAATATTATTTGGTTGATCACTTAATAATGATAAACATAGTTACCATCAGTGAGCTAGAAATACAACATTAAAGCACTACATTTTTATAGGCTACTCCCATTTAATTTTCTTATTAACCCCATGAGGTATTCTCTCTCTTGTACCAATGATAAACCTGAAGCTAATTGGTTCACAAATTTGCCCAAGGTCGTACAACAAATAAGTAGAGAAGAATTCTAAAAAGGTCTATCTGATGCTAAACCTCAAGATCTAACTTCCAATTACATAAGACTTTTAAATATCAATAGCATTTAAGTCCAATTTAATTTATATTACATGTTTTCTAGAGCATCTTTCATTTTGCTAAACTAAGAGATGAAGAAAATGACATACACAAAAAACTGATTTGCACCTGTTCAGTTAATTCTTTTTAAAAGTTGAGGTTTAGGGGCTGGGATTATGGCGCAGTGGTAGCGCGCTCGCCTAGCACACGGGAGGCACTGGGTTTGATCCTCAGCACCACATAAAAATAAAATAAAGCTATTGTGTCCACCTACAACTAAAAAATAAATATTAAAAAAAAAAAAAAAAAAAAAAAAAAGTTGAGGTTTATTCTTTCCAGTAGACTGTGTCAAGGACATGGGGAAAAGCTGATTTTCTATGAGTTCCTTTAAAAAATCTACTTCTTTAACATTTTATTATGGTTGCAACCACTTTATTTCCAAAACACTCAATCTATTTTTATATGTGAGTCATTTGTCTCTTATTCCTGTAAGAATTAATGCTGTGACCAGTGGAAATATAACACCTAATTGGTAAGAAATAGGATTTTTAGCCTTCCTGTAGTCTATGCTGGGTTTAAATCTACAAAAGAATGAAGCTTGTGACTCTGAATTCAGACAACTGTCTCATATGATCTATAAAATTGTAAAAGCACTGATCAAGTGTCGAAGGGATGGTCCTTACTGCAAATTATTTTCATATATATAATCACTTTGCTAAAGGATGACAAAAAATAGCAATGAAAAAAATCATGAATACTCAGTTCACTAATAATTTGGTGATGGTGCTGAAAACTTTTCAGCAACATTTTTTTTAAAAAAATCATTAATTCTGAACTTATTTTTTAAAATTTTTTTTTAGTTGTAGATGAACACATCTTTATTTTATTTATTTTATTTATTTATTTTTATGTGGTGCTGAGGATCGAACCCAGTGACTTATGCATATTAGGCAAGTGCTCTACTACTGAGCTACAATCTCAGCCCCTGAACTTATTTTTGATATGTTAGAGCACTACTAAAATTTTATTTGATATTTTTTATATTTTTATAACAGAAAATTTATTTATATTTTTTAAAATTATACTTCATTTTACTATTATTCCTCGGGTGAAGAAAAGCAGAAGAAAAACATGTTGATACTTTATAGAAAAAGGTCTGCAGAACAGATGCTTCCCCACTGCAGAAAGCAGCCAATTTCAGTAAGGAATACAATAGCATTTTCAATCAGTGGCCATCATGTGCCAGGAATGCAAAACAGAGTATTGATGATAATCCAGCTTATGAATCATAAAATCCACATGGAATACAAATATTTGAAAACATTATTAGGAAATTCTACTCCATTGCTAAGGCAGATTTATGCTGTAACAGTCTGACAAATAATCAAAGATCTTGCATTTGGTTTCTTCACAGATGCCATATCTACTACCTTAAAGGAATTTGTAAATCTTCAGCAAATATATTAATGATTTTAAGGCTATTTACTCAAACATTTTAAAAAGGATTTGTCATCTGTAACACTACTGAATATTTAGGCTGCTCCTCTGCAGCTTAGTTATATAGATATACTAATTGAAAATATTTGAATCATTTTATTTCTCTTCCTAAATGATATAAAATAATCCTTTATTGCAAATGAAATCACATTGATAGTACAGCATCACTCTTACAGCAGAAATCATAATGACTGTCATTCAGATGGGCAATGCTAATGAATATGCATTGTAATTGAACATGAAAAAAACTGTTCTTCAGGAATAAAACAAACACGTAAGATTTATATTCTTAATACTTTAAAAAAATTTTTTTAGTTGTAGATGGACACAATATCTTTATTTTATTTATTTATTTTTATGTGGTAGTGAGGCTTGAACCCAGTGCCTCACGCATGCAAGGCAAACACTCCGCCACTGAGCTACAATCCCAACTCCTTTTAATACTTCTTAAAGATGCTAATTAAACAGCAAACAATGTAATAAATATATAAATGCATGACTGAGGTTTCAAGATAGTAAGGGAGACCCCTCAAGTGCCCAGAATATACAGCTATGATAATAAGATAAATCTGACCTAAGAGCTGCCCCTAGGGGTATGTCATAATGGGAATGAAAGATTCTGGTTAACTAAAATTTGGTAGATAAAGAGGAAAAGAGCTCTCTGGGTTCTCTTCATATTAGAACTGGAACCCTTGCATGAAGTCAGGAATATTGATGTTCTACATCCTTAGTGTAAGGGTAAATGAGGAAAAATTTAACCATAGGCAAAGGAGAAGACAATTCTCACCTGAAGTAAGGGTAAGGGTGACGGTAAGGAAGCCCTCCTTTAGAATTTACAACCATGTGTTTGGCTTTCAATTTCACATTACCCGCTTGTTTTGTGGAACTTTGTACTCAGAAATTAACTTAATGCAGTTTCAGTATGTGTTATAGTTTGGATGTGAGGTGTCTCCCAAAAGCTCACATGTGAGACAGTGCAAAAAAGTTCAGAGGAGAAATGATTGGGTTGTAAGAGTCTTAACCCAATCAGTGATTTAATCTCATAACAGGGATTAACTGAGTGGTAAATGAAGGGGTTGGAGGGGGTGAGAATTGAGGCATGGCTTTGAGTATATATTTGTATCTGGCAGGTAGACTCTCTCTGCTTTCTGATAGTCATGTGAGCTGGTTCCCTCTCCCATACTCTACCACCATGATGTCTTGCCTCATTTTGAGCCCCGGGGAATAGAATCAGCCACTTAATGACTGAGACCCTGAAACTGTGAGCCCTCAAATAAACTTTTTCTCCTCTACAATTGTGCTGGTCAGGTCCTTTACCACAGTAGTGAAAAAGCTGACTAAAACAGTATGGTAGCACCCCAGATGCCTGATAGAAACAAATGCAAATACATCCTAGAGGAATTCATTTATATTGAACCCTCAAACCAGAACTGACATTATTTTCTGAGATAAAATACAGATAAACAAAAGCTTACAATCTCAAAGACAAATATATGAATAAACATGCTACTGAGAATGGCCAAAAATAACAAGAGAATTAAGATACTCTTGTCCCTTATAATTAAGTTAGGCTCCTTGGAAAGCTGGATCATAGTATAAAAATAGATGAGTAGGCACAAAAGTAGAAATATTCTTGCTAGAATGAAAAGGAATAAAGGATGGCCTACAGATTACACAATGCTTTGAATGCCAGAAGCCTAAATAAGTCGCCTGGCAGAGAAGTGATAGGAAATATGGAAATTAAAGGATGAACTGGTGAAGAACAAGACTGAAAAAAGATTGGAACCAGAAAGCTATTACTGGAAATACGGGCGTGGTGACACATAGCTGTAATCCCAGTGGTTTGGGAGGCTGAGGCAGGAGGATCGCAAATTCAATGCCAGCCTGAGCAACTTGGTGAGCCCCTGTCTCTAAATATTCTAAAAGGGCCAAAGATGTGGCTCAGTGGTTAATTGCCCCTTAGTTCAATCCCCAGTATCTTCACCCCAAAAAAGCTATTGCTGAAATCCAGATTTCTATACTGGAATCTATACTAAAAGGGTCCTATAGCAATAGAAGTACCAGATCAAATCTGAATAAAATCAAGGGGGAAAAAACCCAACATTTTCTAGAAACTTGCTTACAGTTAAACATAATATATCAAAAATAACTGCAATATTCTGGACCAAGAGACCAAATTGATTTTCTAAAGAGAAAGCTGTTAAAGATTCTGATTTAAATAAATGAAGACAGAAAACAAAATAGATGACACTGATTTTTAAAACCAAAATATGACTTAATGGACTTCCCACTTTAGCACATGATGAAGAAAACTAAACTATTTATGGTGAATGAGTCAACTAGTAAGTCAACAAAGCATGTGCAGGGCAACTTCAAGGATATGAGCATAAAACAGGAAAACTATGGCAGAAATCTTTTACTCCTTATACATAACTGAATTTGGCAGCTGGTGATTACTTAAGATAACACTAACTTTGTGCTAACATATAAATTTTAATCTTTACTTGAGTTAGAAAAGGCAAAAAAAAAAATCAAAGGGCCCTATTTTATATTTGTTTCAATGACTCAAATCATATTCGTCCCATTCTCTTATAGCAAGGTGAAACTACTTAAGTGACCCAACGGAGCATTATGGACAAATTTCACTTCCAAATACACTGAAGGAATGCACTTACTCCATTGTCTGTTATAATATACAAGGTTGTATCTGTTCTTTCTGTACCAGTGAAATGACCCAGAGTAGGATCAACTGGTCTCATTAGTGCCATGTTTAACCTAACTGGGATAAGACCTACTGAGAAAACAAAAATGTTCTCTTTCACAGAGCTACCTTAAGTACCACTTCCACGTCTGACAGGCAAAAAAAAAAAAAAGTACTAAAAAGATATGCAACCACTTAAAATGACTAAAATTTTCAGTATCTAAAAAATCTGCACAAAGAATGAAGTTTCTTCACACTGCTTTAAGTAGGTGGTCCATCCATTTCACTACAAAACCAGCATAATAGCTCATACAGCTGCTGTCTTTGACATACCTGTCCTTAACAAACAGAAATTTCAGGGATCCTAACTTTCTGCATGTTCACAGGCATATTTTAAAGTTACATCAAAGCATTTGGGACCTCCAAAAGTCATAAAAGATTTGTTCTTTCATCAGTACACCAAGCCTAAATGGTGAGAAGGTGTGTGGGCAGGACTTCAGAGGTACCATGATGCAAGACTGAACAAGTTCTTGGCATTATACTAAATTTTCCGAACAAGAGATTATCTTCCATTCCCTATGAACAATACAGATACACAACAGAGTAAATTAAGAGGTAAAAGCAACCTTAACTATGACTTTTATTTTTTCTCTCCAAGCCAAAAGCATGTCAAAAGATTAGCAAAATATAAAGGAGACTATAAATCAAATATTTTAGAGTAACACCTTTAAAAACTATTGTTATTACAAACAATTTATTAAAAATCCACAAGAGGGCACCAGAGACAAAAGACTAAAATTCCATTAACTGGAGACTGAGACAAACAGGTTCCTAAAACAGGTAAACATATTTACTAATGTACTATCAATATTTTTCAGAACCAGATTGGTAACCACTTACATTTTTAAATTTGAGATATTTAGAAATACTTTAACCATTTTCATGTTGTTATATTTTTTAAGAAGCAGTTATATTTTTCCAAAGCAATATTTATGTGTTTTAAGGTCAATGGAGATCATCTACATTTTGTAATTTCCACAATGACTTGCATATAATAGCTGAAGCTCAATGAACAGCTGTTGAGTTCACAAAAGTAATAAAAGCATACAACAGGAAATAAATATTCACATTACATTATCACTGCATTATAAGTTGCTTTTATATAAAGACTTCTGCCTGTATCTCATGTTCCTATAAAAAATATATCTAAGTGCTAATTTGTCTTGAAAAGAATTTATTTTTTTCTGTTAATTTATGATGATGTTTAAGAGCAAACAGAAACTTTAAAACTACACATTTAACAAAAGAATTTTTGCTTGCATAAATTTAAAAATGATACTATTAAGCGATTTGAAGAAATCAACCTGAAAAACATACAATTCAAAAGAAGACTGCTTGAAACATACTAAAATAATAGTATTATTTTAACACAGTTGACATTACTGAGACTCTGATACAAAAGAAATTTGTGGGCAGACAATGGTAAGCTAAGCAAAAAATGATCCCTCCCACAACCCAAATATTTATCATATGATTGGTTTAAGCATTGTTGAAGAAAACTCTCATGTACAAGCATATATACCTTATTAACTTTTAAATGTACATACAAGTTGAGTATCCGTATCTGAAATGCCTGGCACCAGAAGTGTTTCAGATTTTAGGATATTTGCATATACATAATGAGGTATCTTAGGAGGCAAAGGTCTAAACATGAAATTCAATTGTTTTATATACTCCTTACAAACATAGCCTGAACATGATTTTAAGCAGCATTTTTAGTGTACTGGCATTTTCATTGAAACCCATTACAGGAGGTCAGATATAAAATTTTTCATTCCTGGTGTCATATCAGTGCTCAAAAGATTTCAGATCTCAGAGCATTTAAGATTTCAGATTTTCAGATTTTCAGAGATATCGTATGAACTCATATTTAGCTTAATATAGATACAGACAGACAGTTATACAAATCTGTGTATACACACACATAAAACTATGATTTGTATATATTCACAGATTAGTACACATACACATTATCTCCTTGCTTTGTTAACTAAAAGAGCATAGAAGCAACAACCGCTCAAAGCAGCAGCAAACAGAGTTTCATCTTCATTTATAATACTATCCCCTCCAGTAAAAAGAATTGAGCTCCATATTCTAGGTCTGGGGCAGGAAAGATACAGGATGATCCTGAGAATATTTTTTAGTAAGGAATGTGCCTAAAACAAAACAAAAACCCATACTGATGGGGGGATATCACAGGAAAAAGGAATTGACTGAAAAAGATTTCAGTGGCCTAATCTGAAACAATTTGAGCAAAATATTAAATAAAGTAGTATTGGGTTATAATCCAAAATTATAAAGTGAAAAACTTTGAATCAACATCAATACAAATGATTAAATTAAAAAACAGAACAAATATCCTGTGGAGAACAACCCCAAATAATTTATGTGGCTACTCTGCCATATTGCCTCAAAAGAGTAGAGTGTAACTCTCCCTTCCTCAAATGTGGCTGTATATTATAACTTTTTTCCAATGAGCAGCATGGTACAGGCAAGAGTAATTTTACTGTAAAATAACTGAAAATCACTACCTTAGCCAGGTGACCATGGTTAACAATAACAGTGATAAATCATACTGACAAAAAGTATTCTTTCTTCTTCTCTCTTTTTTTTTGGGGGGGGGGGGAGGGGGAGTTCACAGGGATCAAATCCAGGATCTCATAGACACTAGGCAAATGGTCTACAGCTGAGCTATATCCCCAGCTGCAGAAAGTGTTCTTAATATGATGAGATAATCCTTTCTTTATGAGTTTTCCTCTCCAAAAACCAGTAACCCCAGTTTCACCATAAGAAAAAAACATCAAATACCAATTGACAGTCTAAAAAATATCTATCTAGGAGCTCTCAAAACTCTCAAGGCCACCAAAACCAAAGATATTATGAGAAACTATGACATCAAGAGGGGCCTATGGAGACATGATCACTAAATGTGGTGTGGTTTCCTGGATAAATCCTGAAACAGAAAAAGGACATTAGGTTAAAACTAAGTAATTCTGGACAGAGCAGGGAATTCAGTTTAAATCTGTCAATGCTGGTTCATTAATTGGACAAATGTATCTTACTAATACATTAATAATGGGGAAAACTAAATGTCAGGTATATGGAAACTCTACAGTATTTTGCAATTATTCTATAAATCTAAAGCTATTCAAAAATTAACAAGTTTATTTAAAGAATAAAATTGAAGCAATCCTTCCTTTAAACTCAAATATTTACTGAGTATCTGACATATCACTATACCCTATGCTAGGATGTATGTAGGTCAATAGGTCTCATTCAAGCCTAACTACAGTCAACTAGGGAACTCTTTAAAATTTCTTATGCCTAGGTTCCAGTTTACAACAATTAAATGAGAAATTTCCCAGAGTAAAAAGTAAGTATTGTTTTTTTCCTAAAAGTCATCAGGTGGTTCAAATGTATAATGAGATTATATCCCATCACATATCACAAATCCCCAGGAACTATTTTTCCATTAGCAGTAATTAGACACACAGATGTTAAGTGATTCATGTATTCAAATTTTGAATTTATAAGAACTCTTCATTCCATTACTTAACCAGAATTGTTTTTGCAATTTCTTTTCAGAACAGATATTTTAAAAATAATTAACAAATTTCAACATTGCCCGTTTTTAAAAAGCAATTCACTTAAGTATACATTATATTCAAAACAGCATTGCTGGGCCCTGTGGCACAAGCCTATAATCCCAGCACTTAGGGAGGCTGAGACAGGAGAATCCTGAGTTCAAAGCCAGACTCAGCAACGGTGAGGCGCTAAGCAACTCAGTGAGACCCTGTCTCTACATAAAACTCAAAACAGGGCTGGGGATGTGGCTCAGTGGTCAAGTACCCCTGAGTTCAATCCCTGGTACCAAAAAAAAAATAGCATAAGATATTTTAAACCCTTATGACAGGGACAATTCATGTAGTAGATTTGCTTTATACTACTGACAATACTACTATAAATGCTCCTTAGTAACATGTATTGTAAAGTCGTATTGCATAGAAAGAGCAAATTAGTTAATACACATGCTTTAAAAGGTGGATTTCCCATAGGCCCTTCAAATATTTACAGTAAATATGAACAAATATAGATATGTTATTTAATTAACTCACAGTAAAGATTGGGAATGTGCTCCAGAAAACAAATACTTTCTAAGTATGTAATACAGATGACCCAGCACCAATTTTATATCACTGCTGAGAAATGCTCCCCATTCCCCCCATGTCAAAAAAAAAAGATGTTTATCACACTTAGCACTGCTTAAACTAATACAAAAACTTTGATATTGCAATTAACCTGCTATAGAAATGTTTGCAATTTGTTTAATTCTAAATATCCATACAATTACTCTAGGACCTATCAAAACATGTCAATTTAAGATGTGTTCTCATCAGACAATGAGAAAATGCTTTTTCCATAATAAGAACAAAAATAAAATTCATAAGGCACTTTTCCAATAATGTTCCATCCATATCTTTCTAGAATAAAAAATATTTAAGGAGGTTTGTTTATAATAGTTACCCAGGGCACAGGTGTACGGCTCTGAAATTTTAAACACCAACATTGTGAAATGATTGTCATATACTGTTTTCTTTTCAAAAGTCACATTGAAAGTGGATGAAAATGTCAATTTAATTTTAGGCCACTAATTTTCCTTCAACTCTTAAGCTAAATATATAGAAGAAAATTAAATCTGGGAAAATGTTAAACTGATAATAGAATAACCCATTAAACTCTCTGAAAATTGCAACTATATAGAATAGAAAAAGCAGAATCCACAATTGGCCCATATAGTAAGACTAAATATCAAATATAAATTCTCTCTTATAATATAGAAATTCAATATGGTCAATTTCACAGTTCTGGAATTTTGAAATCAGGTAAAGAATATGAAATACATTTTCTCAAAACTTAGGTTTATAAAAATTTTCAATGGTCCAATGTCAAATCTGTTCTGTTTTATACTAGCCCAATTACTGGATAAGAACTGATCCAGGAACTGGACTAGACATAGCTACAATAAAGTCTGCCAAAGAATACAGGTCCTCTGGACTAAAAATTAATGCAGAAGCAAAACCTGGCAAAACAGATCTGCCACCATGCTGAAAAAAAAACCCCTTCATTTTTGAAATAAATATAAAAATTTAAAAAAAAAGAAACATAATAAAATTAGGCAAAAAGAAATGAGGGAAAATGCACTGAAAACAAACAGAATACTAAAATATTCATCCAAAACCTTCTGCATATCCTAAAAGACAACCAATACTCAGTACCATAACAAAGCAGGTATTCAACAAATTAATTCCCCAAATCGGAACAAATTCAAAAAACAAACCAGCAAGTGTCATGGCCAAAGGTAACCAAGATGAGCTGCAAATGATAAATTAAGAGGTTACAAAGCAACAATCTTGAATTCACAGATAAAGATGTTAAGGCAAACACAGTATCAATTAGATGTGGCTCATTATTCTAAAACTGTTCTTAATGGGGGATCGAGGGAGGGAACAGTCGAAGTCAGTACCTTATTCTACACCACCTAGAGACAATATTTTGTAAATATTTAGTTTAATGCTGTATATTGTTTGCATTAGTTGTTATTATTTATCTCCCCCTAAACCATGAGGTACTGGAAATCTTCAGGGACACTTTAAGTCTACAGGGTAGAAACTCTTATTGTCTCAGATCCATAATGCTGGATGGGTAGTCACATAAATAACATGAAAAAGAAGGGAACAAACTACCCCAAACAAACCAAAATATTTCAATAACAGAATCCACTGGCACTACAATGGAAGAAATGTCAGAGAAAGAGTTTGGAAAGTTCATCATTAAACTGATCAGCGAGGTAAAGGATGCTGTAAAGAGTGAAATCAGAAAGAAAATGCAGCAAATGAAAGATCACTTCAATGAAGAGAGATTCTGAAACAAAATTAAGCAAAACTCCTTGAAATGAAGGAATCAATAAACCAAATTAAAAATTTATCACCAGCAGACTAGATCACTTAGAATATAGATTTAGGCAACAAATATAAAATTCATAATCTTGAAAATAAAGTTGACCATGAGAAAACATGTTTAGAGACCATGAACAGAACTTCCAAGAAATACAGGATAACCTGAAAAGACATAATTTAAGATTTTTCGGGATAGATGAAAGACTGCAGATACAAACCAAAGGAATACACAATATTTTCAATAATATCAGAAATTTTCCCAAACCTAAAGAATTAAATGGAAAATAAAATACAAGTGGCTTACAGGACCACAAATATACAAAATTACAACAGACACACAACAAGGCATATTATTATGATAATGCATAAAATACAAACAAGGATAGCACTTTAAAGGCTGCCAGAGAAAAACGTCAAATAACATTTAGAGGGGAACCAATCTGGATATCAGCTGATTTCTCAACCCAGACCCTCAAAGCTAGGAGGTCTTGGAATTATATATGCCAAACTCCAATAGAAAATGGATGCCAACCAAGAATACTATACCCAGCAAAATTAAGCTTCAGATTTGAAGATGAAATAAAAATCTTCCATGATAAACAAAAGTTAAAAGAATTCACAACTAGAAAGCCTGCACTATAGAACATTCTCAGAAAAATATTTCATGAGGATGAAATGAAAAATAAAAGTGAAAATAAGCAAAGGAAGAACCTAAAGAAATAGTCAAAGGAGAAATTAGTTCTAATTAAAAGCCAGAAATAAACCAAAATGACTGGGAATAAAAAAATATACCTCAATTATAACTTTGAATGTAAATGGCCTAATCTCACCAATCAAAAGACACAGACTGGTAGATTGGATTAAAAAACAAGACCTAGCAAAATGTTGTCTCCAAGAGACTCACCTCATAGGCAAAGTCATCCACAGACTGAAGGTGTAAGGATGGGAAAAAACATAGCACTCATATGGATGTCATCAACAAACAGGGGTTTCTATCTTCATATCAGATAAAATGGACTTCAAACCAAATTTACTCAGAATAGACAAAATAGGTCATTTTATACCGCTTATGGGAATTATACAACAACAAGAAATAGCAATCGGAAATACTTCGGCCCCAAACAATGGAGCATCTACATACATCAAACAAACCCTTCTCGATTTCAAGAATCAAATAGACCATAACACAATAATACTGGGTGACTTTTAACACTCTTAACAAAGAAAAGGGGAGGGGGAGAATTCAATCAATAAATGGGTAAAGGAACTAAACAGGCACTTCACAGAAGAAGAAATATGAAGTCAACAAATATATGAAAAAACGTTCACCATCTCTAGCAATTAGAGAAATGCATATTAAAGCTACATTGAAATTCCACCTAACTCCAGTCAGAATAGCAATTATCAAGAATACAAAAAACAACAAATGGTACAATATGTGGGGGAAAAGGTATACTCATACATGGCTGGTAGGATTGCAAATTGGTGCAACCACTCTGCAAGCAGTACAGAGAATCCTAAGAAATCTTGGAATAGAACTACCATTCAACTCAGTTATCCCACTATTCAGTTTATACCCAAAGGATTTAAAATCAGCATACTACAGTGACAAATCCACATTAATGTTTATAGCAGCTCAAGTCACAATACCTAAGCTAAGGAACCAGCCTATGTGCACTTGAATAGATGAATGGATACAGAAAATATGGTATATATACACAATGGAATAGTACACAGTCATAACAAATAATGGCTTTGACTTTGGCCAGTAAATGGATATGTCTGGAGACTATCATGCTCAGTGAAATGACCCAATCCCAAAGAACCAAAGGCCAACAAATGCTCTCTCTGATATGCAGGTGCTAATGCACAATGGTGGGGTCGGGGTTGGGATTGTAGTTCATTGGATTAGACAAAGGGGAAGGAAAGTGGGGATAAAAATAGGAAAGACAGGAGAATGAATCAGACATAACTTTCCTATATTCACATATGAATACATCACCAGTGAAAATCCATATCATGCACAATCACAAGAAGGTATCAATTAGAATAAGTTATACTCAATGTATGTATAATATGTCAAAATATACTCTACTGTTATGTATATCTAAAAAGAACAAATAAAAAAAGAACAAACAAACAAACACAATCTGTCTTGTTCATATGTCATTCTACCTCTCATTTAACCAGCTATATACATGAGAGGTCTCTGGACTGACTTGGGCTGATTCTGGTACTGATCTATTATTTTTAAATATTTTTTTAATTGTATATGGATACAGTAACTTTATTTTGTTTTATTTTTATGTGGTGTCAGGGATCGAACTCAGTGCCTCATGCATGCTAGCCAAGTACTCTACCACTGAGCCACAACCCCAGCCTCTGTAAGAAAGAGACTGCTTCTCATGTTTATGAAACCAGACGAAACATAAGGAAACTGTTAACATATTAAAAGAAATTTTATGTCCATCAGAAGGGGTGCTGACCAGTAAGGGAAGCCTGTTATGTCAGGAGTGCAGGAGTGCAAGCCATATGGAAGAAAACAGTGTGCACCTGCCTAAGGATTTGATATATCTGGTACATTGGTCTTCCTATTGTAGAGATAATACACATTATGTGATTTTAGTCTGTTGCTATTAAAAATCCAACTCACGAAATAAAAAAAAAGAAAGCATCTTACATGCCTACAACTCTTATACATAATGTAAATCAAAGTTTGTGTTGATTTATTCAAAAACAAGTGCAATTATTGTGAAAATATCTGACATGAAAAAAGTATCACTTAAATCACATAAAATGGCCTTCAAATGCACATCAGTGGTACTGAGTTCTTTGAGCAGTTAGCTGTTTTATTTTAAAACAGTATACGTAATCCTGTTTAGATCAATTTACAAAAAATCCCAAAGGAATGAATAGTATAAACTGTCTATGTAAAATTTTGAGATTCAATGTGGATAAACATTTCTGATAAAATACAACTACTGATTTTAAATTTTGCCAAAAATGAATTTATAGGATAAACTTTTTACTATGGGTAAAAGTATTTCAGATCCATTCTTCATATCTCCATGTTCTTATAAATGTTTGTATGTGTATGTATTTACACACACACACACACATTTTATATTCAGGGCAACAATTATGAAAGCTACTGCCTGAGAACATAATCTTTGTAAAGCAAAGGATGTAAATATTGTTCAATGTGTGATTCTGCCAAGACTTTTATTTTTTTCTTATAATTAAAAAAACTAAGAAATGTAATAGTTTCACTCAAAATCACTAACCTTACTCCAAAGAATAAATGCTTAAAGGAAAAAAAGGGGGGAAATCATAAAAACATGATACAATTTTAAAATTTGTCCAATCTTGTCCTAAAAAGAACCTAATTCCTCTCACCTTGAATATAGATATTTGATACACCTAACCTACTGAACACAACAGCTTGGCCAATCCTACTTAACTTGTGCTCAGAACACTTACTTTAGCCTGCACATGGACAAAACCCCACAGATGATGTTACAATGAAGTACTGAATATCTAAGGTAATTTAGTGAACACTGGAATGAAAGTGAGAATCAGAATGGTTGTACTGGTATACTTTCACATCACTGTTAAGTTGAAAAATCAGTAAGTTAAACCATCATTAGTTGGGCACCACTGTATGCATACTGGAAATCAAACTGCTGAATCTGTTTCACGTCCTAGAAAAGCACCAAACTCTTCTCCTCAGGGCTTTACCACTAAACATTTACCAGTGAACAAATGCTCCAAATTCTCCACATATTTACCAACACTTACTTTCACAGCAAAGTTGATGACCAGGTAAAAGACACAAAAGATGTGACACAAAACTGTCCAAATTCAAGACAACTTTTGTTCAACAAACAAAATTAGTGTTAACTAGATACTGTGTATTGCTACTGTATCAACTTTACATCTCACTAATCATTTATTCTTAAGACAAAAATAAAGGATAACAAACATTAAATACAAAAAATATATATTTTAAGATTTAATGAAATATACCTCACTTATGTAATAAAATGGTAAATTCTATTAATATAGTTTTTAAAAAATTTAGAAAAATGACCTGGAAGATATTTAAAAATCAATTTTTGAGGATAATTACAAACCGAATTTTCTTCTTCCTCTTCCAATTCTCGCTGCTGTTCTTCATGTCTTTTAGCTTTGATCTCCATAGCTTCTGTGATCAGGTCTCTTAATATCGATACAGGTTTTGCATTCTTGATAAAAGGATGCTAGAAAAGTAAAATTTAATAATACAAATTCAAATACATTTTTCAAATTTTTACTAACAAATAGTAAAACAACAGTAAATACTAACCAGGATTATCGACTTCAGTGATTATTTTTCATCTACAAGTAAGTGTGTTAATTAAGAAAGCAGAATACTTTGGCTGCTTTAGAAAAAAAGAGTCTGAGGGTACCATTTTTAAAAAATCAAGTAAGCACACACACAAAAAATATAATCCTGTCAATACAACTACATTATGCTTAAGGATATAATTGTGCAAATAAAGTATATATTACGTTGTAAAAATAATATTTTTTTAAGATCAGTGATTATACTACATATATAATTAACTTATTTTGGCATGGAGATACAAAATTTAATTAATCTTACTAATAAACTGATAGCCAGAATCAGTGGTCAAAAGAAAGGCAACTTGGGCTGAGGCTGTGGCTCAGTGGTAGAGCACTTGCCTAGCATGTGTGAGGCACTGGGTTAGATTCTCAGCACCGCATATAAATAAATAAGCACAAAGGTCCATCAACAATTTTTCAAAAATATGAAAAAGAAAGGCAACTTGTTACTTCTTCCTCATAGTCTTTATTATATTTGGTCTTGAATAATTTAACCATTTCCACTAAAAACAGAAAAATGTTGTGCAAAAAATAAGAATGGCCTCAATTTTATACTATATATAAAAAACTTATTGTTACTTGTTTATGTCATTCTAATCTAGGTCAAATACTGAAGTTCTCTACTATGTTACATATTATACACTCTAAAACAATAAAAGGGAACTCATCATAATAGACTTGCATTTTTTTATTGAGAAGGAGGAGCATTAGAGGAGGAGAGAGGGAGAAGTTATATGTATAATTTGGAATAGATAAGCTCATTCTGAGGCAGAAGTTTCAAAATGGAAATTTCATAATTATATGTCAGTAGATATGAGGTAAAGTCAACCTTTTATTTGAATGAAGTCAACAGAACACAAAAATACACTTAAAGACAAAAACATTTAGTGATAAAGAAAAAATTATAGACATTTAAAACAGCAAACATGTTTGGAAAAACTATGAATAAGAATTCTGGCAGAATCCAGAAATCCTAGGATCAATTACTAAGAACAAACAAATTCTTGCATAACAGTTACAGATTAATCATCAGATAAATTAAGTCCTATTAACGAATCTGTGGTAGAGACTCCTGGTCACCTACCAAAATAGTAACTCTTTCAAATGATTGTGACTGCGTAAATAAGTTGGCACCAAATGAATGTGAGTACAAATGTTGCATTCCATTTCCTGGTCTGAGTAGTAAAACACTGAGTATACACTCATCCTTTAACTCTTCCTTTTGTGCTAAGTTGGAAAACAGAGGTACTGGTGATGCAACTGCAAACAACTACAAAGACAAAAACATATATTACAGGATGGCAGAGCAACAATAAGCAAGAAACCTCTGTCTTACTCAGAAAATTTTTTAGGAATGCTAGTAAAAAAAGTCACGTAAAAAATACACGTGAAAAAGATATGTTCTTCACCCTCAAGGAACTAAGTAGAATGAGGAATGAAAAATAAACATTGAAATTTATAACATGACATATGAGCTACATTCATGATGGTTTAGCACAACCTACATGCTAAAGAGTTGTAAAAACAGAACTGGCTAGAGGCATATAGCTCAGTAATAAAGTGCAAGAAGAATGGTATGGTGTGCACAGATGCCTCATACAGAAGAAAACTGCCATTTTAGGTGAACAGCTTGAACAAATACACAAAGATAGGGGATGTATGCTGGAACATGGTAAAGCATATACCTGGTGAAAGTGAGTACATCATTTAGGGAAATGGTGTTCTATGAGTTTAGATACAAGCCACAATGAAGCAAGCAAAATAAATGTTTAGAATGAGATGTCTGAATTTTGTCTGAGAGCCACTTCGATTACATGAAAGAGAATAATAAATGAAAAAAATCTTTGATAATATCATCTGGTAGTAGGGTTTAGAAATGAATGAAGTGGAGAGAGACTGTAAAACTACAAGTGTGCATTATCAGAAATCTGGCTTATAAAAATATCACCCTAAGTGAAATAAGCCAATCCCAAAGAACCAAAGGCCAAATGTTTTCTCTGATATGTGGAAGCTAATTCACAATAAAGGGTGAAGGGGTAGGGAAGAACAGAAGTACTTTGGATTAGACAGAGGGAAGTGAAGGGAGGGGAGGAGGTAGGGGATAGGAATGAATGGGGCATTATTACCCTATGTGCATATATGATTACATGGCCAGTATAACTACACATGATGTACAACCAGAAGAATTATAAGTTATACTCCATTTACATATGATGTGTCAAAAAATACATTCTACTGTCATGTTTTTTTTTTGGGGGGAGGGGGCTACCGAGGATTGAATTCAGGGGCACTTGACGACTGAGCCACTCCCCAGCCCTATTTTGGGTTTTATGTACAGACAGGGTCTCACTGAGTTCCTTAGCACCTCGTGGTTGCTGAGGCTGGCATTGAACTAGAGATTCTCCTGTCTCAGCCTCCCATGCTGGGATTATAGGCATGTGCCACCGTGCCTGGTTTACTGTCATGTATAACTAATTAGAAAAAACAAACATAAAAAATTTTTTTAAAAGTGCTTGCCAAAATAGAGAGGAAATGTTCAATCTCATGAAAAATGAGAAGGACTTAGTGGCAACAATGTATCAAACAGAAAGATTTTATCATGAATAACAAGACCAAAAAGGCAAAACAGAAGGAAGATTTAGTGTACGAGATGGTCAAAAAGTTCACAGCATTGTAAGAATTCTGAAGCAGTTTTGTTATGGTTTGGATATGAGGTATCACTCAAAAGCTCCTGTTAGTGCAGGAATATTCAGAGGTAAAATGATTAGATTATGAGAGCTATGACCTAATGTTCCATCCTGGTTTGAATGGACTGATTGGATAGTAACATCAGGTAGATGGGGTGTGGCTGGAGGAGGTGGGTCACTGGGGATGTGCTCCTGGAAGGGTTTACCCTCCCTGGAGCCTCTCCCCTGCCCTGTCCCCCAGCTTCTTGAAATGAGCAGCTTTTCCTGAGCTGGGTCCTTCCCCCATGATGTGCTGCGTCACCTTAGACCTAGAGCAATGTAGCCTGCCATGGAAACCTCTGAAATCATGAACAAACTTTTCCTCCTGTAAGTTGTTCTTGTCAGTTCTTTTGGTCACAGCAACACAAAAGCTAACTAAAACAATTTTAAATTTCAAAGTAGGAATCCAACTGGTAGTCTGTAAATAGCCCAAAATAAAAAACAAAACAAAACAAAAACAACTATAAAGTCTGAAACATTTTTGGTCCCAAGCATTTCAAATAAGGAATCTTCAACCTAATACAGAAGTGAGAGATCAACAATGCAAAAACTAGGAACCAATAAAGTTACATCTCTTGAAAAAGGTACAGAAATCTCACTGTATTATGCCTTTCTATCTCAGGGAAAATTATGACCCATGCCTTCAAGCCACAGTTATTTCTAAGAGATGCTAAAGTACATATCTGGTTTATCCAACCTACTGCGGCCTTACCTTTGGGCAGTTCACTATGAATTCACTACAGTATATGTTCGACTATGAAGCTCAACATTCCTAAATTCAAAATCTCGCTATGTCCAATTCATTTGTACTCATCCTTTCTCTATGTAGCTGCTATAAACATAATAATGACCAACAATGAGGGACTGGCTAGTAAAGTTTAAAAGGTACTTGAAGAACACCACCATGTTATTTGAGCTTTCTGAATAGTAATGAAAGAAGTTTTATCAGAGACACGGTTAAATTATTAAGTATATTTTTCTTTTTTAAAACAGCACGTGGGGGGGCTGGGATTGTAGCTCAGCGGTAGAGCACTTGTCTTGCATGCGTGAGGCCCTGGGTTCGATCCTTAGCACCACATACAAAGCAATAAAATAAAGACATTGTGTCCATCTACAACTAAAAAAAATATTTAAAAAAAAAAACAGCAGGTGGGTAAAGTTAAAACTGTAAAACAACATTAAAAACAATGCAGAAAAAACAAAAAAACAAGATGGCAAGAGTAAAATACGAAGCTGGGCACAGTGGTGGATGCCTGTAATCCCTGCACTTTGGGAGGCTGAGACGGAAGAATCGAGAGTTCAAAGCCAGCCTCAGCAACCACGAGGCGATAAGCAACTCAGTGAGACCCTGTCTTTACATAAAACACAAAATAGGGCTGGGGATGTGGCTCAGTGGTCAAGTGCCCCTGAGTTCAATCCCCAGTACCAAAAAAAAAAAGTAAAATATGAAAATTGTGGTAAAAATGGTATTAGCATATAATTATATACCAATGTAAATAAAATGGTTGAATTTCCATTTATTAAGTTTTATTTAAGTACTAAAAGACAAAGGTTCACTTGATTCATAATATACAATAAAAACTAGACACAAGGTTGATCTAAATAAGTAAAACATAGAAAATTTTATTATTCCTTTTGCAAAAGTCACTGAAAAATAATATAGGCAAAAAATAAAAATATAAATCATCTGAATAGTATAAATGATTGAACAGATAAATCATACTTTATGCCCAATAAACAGAAGCTACATTTTTGTTAAATGCCTACAAAAGTATACGATTCTAGTATGAGAAAAGAAAGAATAGCAAAACACAATAGAATGCCTAGAAATGGAATGTAATATATGAAGGAAACTGGCATATTATGGAGAAAGCATTTCTAATCAGTGAGGGAAAAAAATAATTAAACAAAAACTAAGTTAACTGCCAGCCCTTTTTTTGTGGGGGGGGGTTGGGGGGGGGCCGTATTAAACTATAGTCTTACCACAGAAACACCAAAATAAATTCCAGCTAGTTAAGGAATTAAATATTTAAAGAAAATGGAAATAGGAAAAAACTATATGATAATATTGGAGAATATTTACATATTCAATTCAAAGTCATAAAATGAAAGAAAAAGGATGATTTGAATATACAGAACTTAAAAATGTATAAATGTGGGGTTGGGGATGTAGCTCAGTGATGTACATAATTAAAATGTACTGTGACTTAAAGAATGATATAAGAGAGCAAGCCCAGTCAGCAAAAGATCATTTCGATAAAGAGATACATAGGCAAATACAGGAAGTAAAAGATCACTTCAATAAGGAGGTAGAGATTCTGAAAAGGAACCAAACAGAAATCCTTGAAATGAAAGAAACAATAAACCAAATTGAAAACTCAACAGAAAGCATCACCAACAGATTAGACCACTTGGAAGACAAAACCTCAGATACTGAAGACAAAATATTTAACCTTGAGAACAGAGTTGACCACACAGTGAAGATGGTAGAGAAACCATGAACAGAACATCCAAGAACTATGGGATAACATTAAAAGAACAAACTTAAGAATTATTGGGATAGAGGAAGGCACTGAACTCCAAACCAAAGGAATGAGCAATCTATTCAATGAAATAATATCAGAAAACTTTCCAAATATGAAGAATGAATTGGATAATGAAATTCAAGAGGCTTACAGGACACGAAACGTACAAATTCAAAACAGACCTACACCAAGGCACATCATAATGAAAATGCCTAACATTCAGAATAAGGAGAGAATCTTAAAAGCCACAAGAGAAAGGAACCACATTACATATAAGGGGAAGCCAATTAGGATCACTGCAGACTTCTCAACCCAGACCCTGAGAGTAAGAAGATCATGGCAAAGCATATACCAAGCACTAAAAGACAGCGCATGCCAACCAAGAATCTTATATCCAGCAAAATTAAGTTCTAGGTTTGATGATGAAATAAAAACCTTCCAAGATAAACAAAAATTAAAAGAATTCACAGCAAGAAAGCCGGCACTACAGAACATTCTTGGTAAAATATTCCAAGAGGAGGAAATCAAAAACAACAATGAAAACCTGCAGAGGGAGGAGCTACACTAAAGGCCAATCAAAGGAGAAACCCAGTCAAGTTAAACACTAAGAATAAACCAAAATTCCTGGAAATACAAACCATGTCTCCATAATAACATTGAATGTCAATGGCCTAAACTCAGCAATTAAAAGACATGGACTGGCAGACTGGATTTAAAAAAAAGACCCAACAATATGCTGCCTCCAAGAGACTCATCTCATAGAAAGAGACACTCAGATTGAAGGTGAAAGGATGGAAAAAAATTTATCACTCACATGGACTGCATAAACAAACAGGAGTTTCCATCCTCATTTCAGATAAAATGGACTTCAAACCACTAAACCAAAGTTAGTGAAAAGGGATAAAGAAGGTTATTTCATACTGCTTAAGGGAATCATACATCAACAACACATAACAATCTTAAATATCTATGCCCCAAACAATGGGGCAGCCATGTTCGTCAAACAAACCCTTCTCAAATTCAAAAACCAAATAGACCCCAACACAATAGTACTGGGTGACGTTAACACAGCTCTCTCACCACTGGATATATCTTCCAAATAAAAACTAAACAAAGAATCTACAAGACTTAATAGAACAATCAATGGTCTACACTTAACGGATATTTATAGAATAGTCCATCCTTCAACAAGCAAATACATGTTTTTCTCAGAAACACATGGATCATTCTCCAAAATAGATCATATGCTATGCCACAAAGCAAGTCTTCGTAAATACAAAAAAATAGACATACTACCCTGCATTCTATCCAACCATAATGGTCTGAAACTAGAAATTAATGACAGTTTTAAAAAAAGATGCCACTACAACACCTGGAGACTCAATAATTTGCTATTGAACAATGCATGGGTAACAGAAGACATCAGGGAAGAGATAAAAAAATTCTTGGAGGTAAATGAGAACTCCGATACAACATACCAAAATCTCTGGGACACTATGAAGGCAGTGCTAAGCGGAAAGTTCATTGCATTAAGCTCACATATTCAAAGATGTAAAAGTCAACAAATCAATGACTTGACACCACAACTCAAAGCCATAGAAAAAGAAGAACAAAGTAACACCAAAAGAAGTAGAATACAGGAAATAATTAGAATCAGAGCTGAAATCAATGAAATTGAAACACAAAAAAACAATTCAAAAAATTGATAAAACAAAAAGCTGGTTCTTTGAAAAAATAAACAAAAATTGACAAACCCTTAGTCACCCTAACAAAAAGGAGGAGAGAGAAAACCCAAATTACCAAAATTTGTGATGAAAAAGGAAATATCACGACAGACCCTGCTGAAATACAGAGGATAATCAGAAACGATTTTGAAAACTTATATTTCAGTAAAATAGAAAAACCTGAAGACACCGACAAATTCCTAGAGACATTTGATCTACCCAAACTGAACCAGGAGAACATTCACGACTTAAACAGATCAATTACATGCAAGGAAATAGAAGAGTCCATCAAGAAAAGCGCTGGACCAGATGGATTCTCAGCCAAGTTCTACAAAACCTACAATGAAGAACTAACTCCATTACTCCTCAAATTATTCCACGAAATAGAAAGGGAACCCTTCCAAACTCATTCTATGAGGCTAGTATCACCTTGATTCCAAAACCAGACAGAGACACGCCAAAAAAGGAAAATTTCAGACCAATATCCCTGATGAATATAGATGCAAAAATTCTCAGTAAAATTTTGGCAAATGGCATACAAAAGCATATTAAAAAAAGAGTGCACCACGATCAAGTGGGGTTCATTCCAAGGATGCAAGGTTGCTTCAACATATGGAAATCAATACACGTAACCCATCACATCAATAGACTTAAAGATAAGAATCACATGATTCTATCAATTGACGCAGAGAAAGCACTTGACAAAATACAGCACCCTTTCATGTTCAAAACACTAGAGAAACTAGGGATAGTTGGAACATACCTCAACATTGTTAAAGCAATATATGCTAAGCCTAAGGCCAACATCATCCTAAATGGAGGAAATTTGGAAGCATTCCCTCTAAAAACTGGAACAAGACAGGGATGCCCTCTCTTACCACTCTTATTCAATATAGTCCTTGAAACTCTTGCCAGAGAAATCAGACA
>CM053400.1:147525461-147609713 GCA_028644305.1 Xerus rutilus
GGATCAAAGACCTAGGAATTAGACCAGAGACCCTGCGGCTAATTGAGGAGAAAGTAGGTCCAAATCTTCATCACGTTGAATTAGGCCCCGAATTCCTTAACAAGACTCCTATAGCACAAGAAATAAAAGCAAGAATCAATAAATGGGATGGACTTAAACTAAAAAGCTTCTTCTCAGCAAAAGAAACTACCAATGAGGTGAACAGAGAGCCTACATTCTGGGAGCAAAATTTTTGCCACACGCACATCAGATAGAGCACTGATCTCCAGGATATATAAAGAGCTCAAAAAACTTAACACCAAAAAACAAACAACCCAATCAATAAATGGGCTAAGGAGCTGAACAGAAACTTCTCAGAAGATGATATAAAAATCAATAAACAAGTATATGAAGAAATGTTCAACATCTCTAGCCATTAGAGAAATGCAAATCAAAACTACTCTCAGATTTCATCTCACCCCAGTCAGAATGGCAGCTATCCAAAATACCAGCAACAATAAGTGCTGGCGAGGATGTGGGGAAAAAGGCACACTCAAACATTGCTGGTGGGACTGCAAACTGGTGCAACCAATCTGGAAAGCAGTATGGAGATTTTTTTAAAAACTTGGAATGGAACCACCATTTGATCCAGCTATTCCACTTCTTGGCCTATAACCTAAAGACTTAAAAATAGCATACCACAGTAACGCAGCCACTTCAATGTTTATAGCAACACAATTCACAACTGCAAAACTGCGGAAGCAACCCAGATGCCCTTCAATAGACGAATGGAAAAGAAACTGCGGTTTCCATATACACAATGGAATATTATTCAGCAATAAAAGAGAATAAAATTATGGCATTTGCAGGTAAATGGATGGAATTGGAGAACATTATGCATAGTGAAGTAAGCCAATCCCAAAAAACCAAATGCCGAATGTTCTCTCTGATTAGTGGATGCTGATACATAAGGGAGGTGGGAATGGGGAACATCGGAGAAATTGAGGAACTCTTGGTGAGGCAGGGAGGAGGTGAGGCGAGGGAAAGGGGAATGGGTGTATTAAAGATGGTTGATTGAGATGGTCATTACTACCCTTGGTGCATGTATAAAGACACAAATGGTGTGACTCTATTTAAAAAAAAGAGGAATCTCCATACTGAAGGGTCTGAGACGTAAGAAAAGGTACATAGGACTGAAAATACATGGCCTAAATTTCAGTATCATAGAGGTACATGGGAGGTAGAAAGAGGGTAAGATAAGAGGCCAGACAAGGACATATGTCCTTGTAACAGAGGGCCTTGAGAATGGCTAACAGTACGAGAGAAAACCTAAAAAACAAGGAAGCAAATACTGGCTAATAAAAATAGTACACAAGCATTAAGTAAAAACAGTTGTGTTGCTTGCCATTATTATAAAGAAGGATAAATGTGTGGGCCAAATCCAAATAGAGAGAGAGGGTAATGCATCCATTGTATTAACAATGGATACATTGTTAATGTGTCCATACCAATCAACCTTCAAGGGTAGAAAGGAAAGTAGATAAGGAGTTAAAGAACAGGGCTAGGGTCAATGGAAATATATTTAATCACTGTGGGATCTTTGGTGAGTAGATTAACCTTTCTGGGCTGCAATTTCGTTTCCCACAAATATTTCCTAAGTGCTCTGAGAAAAGTTAGAAAACACTGCAGAAGAAAAAAACAGAAAGAAATATAGGTTAATCTATCAAAAAAATCGTTTCACTTTTTCTACTTTTCCTTTAGCCTTTCTTGACTTCTTTGAGTTGAACAATTAAGATACTTATGACAAAAAATACCAATAGGCCTTAAATTTATTTCTATGCTTAAAACATTTCTTTGAAATAATGACAATATTTTAACATTTTTAACACATAACATAAAATTTACCATCTTAACAATTACTTTATTTCTGAAAAGCAATACTTGCATATAAATCTAAAATCAAAAGTCTCATAAAGAGTATTCAGCAAAAAGTTAAGTCTCAATCTCAGTCCTGGTGCTTACCCTTGCAATTACCTTCTCTGAAGGCCAATTTCTTACTTTTCTAGACATATTCCTTTTCAAGCATTCACATAAACATATATACATGTATATGGGTATATATGTATTTTTCCAATCATTCTTCTTCAATCATTTCTAATTCATTGGCAGACATATAGGCTGCTTCCAATCTTTGCTACTACAATGTTCTATGACTATTTTTACACTTACATCATTTCATACATGATTGAATTTTTCTGTACAATTATTTCCTACAAGTGTAATTTCTGAGGTAAGGAATATATTTTTTTAAACAGATATTGCTATATGAGGCTTTATGGAGATTGATTACTAAGCTAAATTTTCACAGCAATTAACATTATATTTATAAGTCTATTTCACATACCCCTCAAGTTTTGCTTTTTTTTTTTTTTAATGGAAACTTGGGCTGGGCACAGTAGTTCACACCTATAAGTCTACCAGCTCAGGAAACTGAGGCAGAAGGATTGCAAATTCAAGGCCAACTTCAGCAACTTTTCAAGATCCCGTCTCAAAATTTTAAAAATAAAATAAAATAAAATAAAAAGGGCTGGGGATGTAGCTCAGTGGTAAAGCAACCCTGGGTTCAATCCCCAGTATAAAAAAATAAAAAAGGAAAGAAGAAAAGGAAGAGAAGGGAATGGAAGAGAAGGGAAAGGAGGGGAGGGGAGAGGGGGAGAAGAAGGGAAAGGAAAAAATAAAAAAGGAACCTTCGGAACTGGGGATGCAGCTCAGTGGTAGAGCACTTGCCTAGCATGTGCAAGGTCCTAGGCTCAATCTCCATTACCATCAATTAAAAAAAAAACAAAAGAAGAAAAAAGAAAAAAAAATTTTGGAAGTCACTTTTTCATAAGAAAAATTATTTGAATTCTTTTGTCACCTAACAGTAAGAAGTATTTTGCAAATATCAAATTTGCTAATGTGAGACACACTTATTAGTCGAGAGTTCTGAGGCAATTTTGTTGGAAAAAGAAATACTTATTGTAAGTAGTAAAATACTTCTTTTTGCATTGAATTATAAGGCAGATTTTAAAAAAATGAAAACAAACAAAAACCCTCCTCACATTTTGGATACAGAGTCTATTAAAGCAAAGATAATAAAACTTTTCATTTAGGTAATCTTATAACTAATATTACAGCATGTAATAATTTTTTCAAAGTGTTCAGGAATCTTGTATTTGTCTTATAGTGGAAAAAACAAGTCAATGAAGAAATGTTCAGCCAAGGAACACAAGGAAAAGCAATGAAAAAAAACCTATAGGGATAAGAACTCATTTCTGAAAAGAAAATCCTTTGAAAGTTTTGTTTTAACACAGCTTTAATAGGAAAAGAGAAAAACAAAACATGGAAAAAGGCAGAAGGCTGAATGAGACAAAGAGAACTTAGAGCATAATTGTGCGTCTTATTGCTCCATATTTTCTAAGGAGGCTTCATTTTTGTGAAACTCGGAGCATTTCTGGCCAATGTCAAAAGCTAAAAGGTATGAATAAAATATGCTTCCTTTACAAGCACTGACCTGTAATAGTTGTGTTGCAGTAGCTCTCTGCTCAGGATTCTTCACTAAGCACTTCTTAACAAAATCGGTAAAATCATCAGACCACAGTTCAGGTTTCCTGAATGTTGGTGGTGGATTTGTGGGAATCATAAAAATTGCCTAGTACAAATGAAGCATCCAAAAGACATATTCAGAATCACAATAGCACAACCAAATAAAAAAACTCTTTATTTTTTTTAATCAGACTTTGAATATCAAAAACAATTTTAGCTGTTTTAGGATTTCCAATAAGACTGCAATAAAGGAAGTAAGCCCATCTGCTACTAATGTAATCATTTCCCATTAAATTTCCTCTATTTGAACTGTATCTCATTGAGCACATCATTCTTTATTTTATCTATTATTTTCTTATCAGTCTCCAAAGAAAGAGTTTGCTTTTCAGATCCTTTTACCAAAGACATTCCTAGATAGCATATATATTCCCTAATTTTGGTACTACATTCCAGATTTACTTCCCATTTCAGTTTTTTATAAATATCCCCACTGGAAATGGCTAGTAGTTTTTCAATTTGTACCTGCAATCCAAAACATTTAAGTATAAATAGAATTACCGCTGTGATTTGAAGTAATGTTTGATAAAGCCAACATTTTTATTTCTCTTCTTAAAACATGAGTCATGATCCCAAATAAAAAGTTTCAAAGGTAATATACTACTTTATTAGTAGTGATTTAATACTAATAATTTAAAAGTAATGACAATAGATTCAGATAGCTCAAAATTCAAAAGATATAAAAGCCTCCATCCCATCCCAGTCCTCCTAGTTATCCAGTCACCCTTTTTGAACCAAGAGAATTAATCCCTAATGTTCTTAGGATATCATCGTATGCAATTAATTAGCTTCTCTTCTTGGCATCTGGAATAGTTCCTGATAAAACATTATCACTAAAATATTATTTTTCTTCAAAAGATATAAAACAATAAAGTGAAACATATATTATCATTGTATTTCCACATAATATAAAAAAGACAAGCAGCCAACACAGCTATGACAAAAATTTTACAGAGTGAATTAGCACATGTTCTAAATAACTGTAGCTTAATGGATAAGTTTATACAATTACACAGTCAACAAAATAGGTGAAAAAAAAGTCTCTTAGGCAATTTTAATCCAGATTTTAGGATTTCAAATAATTTTAGGCATGTGTAGCCTGCAATCATGGGCCTCTCAAAGACAGATCCAGAGATGGAACATCCCCAAATCTCCCTGTGTAGGCTTTAGAATTCTTTGACTTTCCAGAAGGTGCCTGTCTCTGGAGTATCACTTTTTCTACCTGGCTTTTGGTGTTCCTCTCTTTCATGTGCAAACTAATTTAATATACATTAATCCACACCACTCATTCTCCTTAATGCATTAAGAAGGTAGAGGTAGTGATAATATAAGTTACTATAATACCTAGAAACCACCAGCTGCAGTGGCACACATCTTTAATCCCAGCAGTTCTGGAGGCTGAGGCAGGAGGATCATGAGTTCAAAGCCAGCCTTAGCAACTTAGTCAGGCCCTAAGCAACTCAGTGAAATCTTGTCTTTAAATAAAATATTTAAAAAGGGCTGGGGATGTGGTTCAGTGGTTAAGCAACCTCGGGTTCACTCCCTGGTACAAAACAAAAAACCTAGAAACCAAGTTTTTTAACATTGAAAGAAACTAACCATGGCCATATTTAAAACTTCTGTTCACATATGGAAAAAACACTAAAGCTACAGACAAAGCTATAAAGATAATATATTATAGGATTTTTTTTTTTTTTTTTGTACCGGGGATTGAACTCAGGGGTACTCAACCACTGAGCCACATCCCCGGCCCTATTTGGTGTTTTATTTAAAAACAGGGTCTCACTGAGTTGCTTAGTGCCTTGCCGTTGCTGAGGCTGGCTTTGAACTCGGGATTCTCCTGTCTCAGCCTCCCAAAGTGCTGGGATTATAGGTGTGTACCACTGCACCCGGCTAGGAATATTAATTTTAATGTATACCTTACACAATATAAAGCTGTTCTATTCACTGCTACATTTTTATTAACAGATTTAAAACCACTCCAGTATTCCCATAGTAAAGGATATATAACATGTATTTAGTTCGATCCTTTCATTTTTACATTAAAAACATCTACAGCCCAGAGAGGTTAATTAACTAAAAAACAAATTTTCAGACATACAAAAGAGCAGTCACTTAACAGATTACAAACATACTCCATTGCTTCTACTTCTATGTTTCAAGTAGCAAGATGGTAAAGTACAAAGCAAAGATGGTTAATAAATCTTAACAAACACCTAATTAGAGATAAGAGCTGATAAATGGTACTTCTATTGGGTGATAAATAGTACTACTGTCAATGTATAGACCTGCTGAGTCTTTCCTTTTATTTTCAAGTGGAGAAGAAAGTATAAGCAAATTTTGATCTTTTAAGATAAGGCAATAACAGGAAAAATTACAATTTTTACCACAATTACAACTGACGGTTGATTAAGGTTAAAGATAACTCAAGCAAATATAAATGAGAGAAAGACCATTCAGTGTAAAAAAATAGTCTTTTCAACAAATGATGTCAGGAAGATTGGATATGCAAAAAAAATTAAATTGGACACTCATGTTGTAACATTTACAAAAACTATCTCAAAATGATCAAAAAGTTAACTTTAAGAGCTAAAACTGTAAGTCTTAGTAGAATATACAGGGTAAAAGCTTCACTGCATTGAATTTGACAATGACTTTAGGGACAGAACAAAAGCCCAGGCAATAAATGAAAAATAGATGAATTGGACTTCATTAAACTTTAAAAACTTATGCATCAAAGTATATTACCAAAAGGATGAAAAGGCAATCCACAGAATGGAGAAGATATTTGCAAATCATATCTGATAAGCAGTTAATGGCTAAAATATATAAAGAACTCACAAACTCAATAACAACAAAAATACAACCCAATTTTTTTAAATGGGCAAAGGAATTAAACACTTCTTCAAAGAAGATATACACATAACCAATAAGCACATGAAAAAATACTCGACATCACTAGTTGGTTAGGAAAATGAAAATCCAAACACAAAAGATACACCACTTCACACCCAATAGGTTGGCAAAGGGAAGGAAGGAAGAAGGGAGGAAGGGGAGAAAGTGAGGGAGGGTGAGGAAAAGGAAGGGGACCAGAGAAAAAGGAAAAGAAAGGATGAAGGAACTAATCAAATGTTTTCAACAGTATGAAGCAATGAACCCTTGTTGTTGAAAATGTACAATGGTAGTCACTGTGTGTGGTGATTAAAAAAAAAATTAAACAGAGTTACTATATGATCCAACAACTCCACTTTGCTATATATACCCAAAAAATTAAAAGCAGAGACTAGAACAGATCTTTGTACACCCATGTTTACAGCAACATTATTCACAACAGCCAAACATTAAAAAGCAATCCATGTGTCCACTGACATATGTATGGATGGTTTCTTATATGTGGTCTGTAAATAAAATGGAATGTTGGGGCTGAAGCCGTGGCTCAGTGGTAGAGCGCTCACCTAGCACGTGTGAGGCACTGAGTTCAATCCTCAGCACCACGTAAAAATAAAATTAAGGTACTGTGTCCACCAACAAATAAAAAAATATTTGAAAAATGGAATATTACTTAACCTTTAAAAGGAAGAAAATTTTGACACACTACAATATGGATGAACCTTGGAGACATTATGCTGTGTGAAATAAAGCAGTAGCAAAAGGACAAATATTTTATGATTGCTCTTATATACCAAATGCATGAAGACAGGGTAAATTAATGGTTGAAAGGGACTGGGGAAAAGATAAAACAAAGAAGTAGAGTTCAATGGGCATGGAGTTTCAGCTAGGTAAAAGGAAAAAGCTCCGGAGATAGATGGTGGTAACTGTTACACAGTAATGTGAATGTACTTTATTCCACAAACTATACACTTTAAAATAGTTAAAATGGCATACTTTATGTTGGTGAGGATGTGGAGAAAACAGCACACTCATACATTGCTGGTGGGACTGCAAATTGGTACAACCAATCTGGAAAGCAGCATGAAGATTCCTTAGAAAACTTGGAATGGAACCACCATTTGACCCAGCTATCCCACTCCTCGGTCTATACCCAAAAGACTTAAAAACAGTACACTACAGCGACACAGCCACTTCAATGTTTACAGCAGCTCAATTCACAATAGCTAAACTGTGGAACCAATCTAGATGCCCTTCAATAGATGAATGGATAAAGAAACTGTGGTATATATACACAATGGAATATTACTCAGCATTAAAAGAGAATTTAATATTATGGTATTTGCAGGTAAATGGATGGAGGTTGAGAACATCATGCTAAGCAAAGTAAGCCAATCCCAAAAAACCAAAGGCTGAATGTTCTCTCTGAATGCTGATCCATAATGTGGGAGGAGGCATGGGAAGAATGAAGAAACTATGGTCAAAGGGGAGAGGAGGGAAGGGATGGGACATGGGGGCAGGAAAGATGGTGGAATGAGATGGACAACAATGCCCTAGGCTCACGTATGACGGCACATATGGTATAACTCTATTATATACAATCAGAGAAATGAAAAGTTGTGCTCCGTTTGTGTACAATGAATCAAAATGCATTCTGCTGTCATGTAAACCTAATTAGAATAAAAAATATATATTAAAAAAGGGCATACTTTATTCCACGAACTGTATACTTTAAAATGGTTAAAACTGTAAATTTTATGTATTATACATTTTACCACATAAATATAAATGAAGGAAAATATAAAGTAAAACTCCAGTTCAGAAATAGCTGAGTGCTTAGTACATAAGAGCATGGTGATAGATGTTAAATGGAGCTCAAAGGTTCAGCAGGAAACAAACTCCCTACTCCTGAACCACTTCTAAATTAGTCTGGTGATTAAAGAAAAAAGTGAATGATTCAAAGAACAGCACAATAATAGAAGAAGTGATAAAAAGCATAAAAAAGTCATCCTCATTAGAAGAAATAGCATAAGGGAAAGGAAAAGAGTAGAATATACCTACTGAGAAGAATAGAGAATAAGCCAATTTAAAGGACTAGGGAAAGATTTGGAAGAGAATGGAGGATATGGAGTTCCACACTAAAAAGAGTTCGGTCTGCAAAAAGGTACATAACTGAAAGGATTTGGGGTGAGAGGATGTGAGGAGGTCTATGCTTAACAATTTTACTTTAAATCAGAGTATGTTTATGATTTACAATGTTAATCTTTTTAATGTGGAGACAAACTAAATACGGAATATAAAAGTCAGTTAGGGCTATATCTACAGGAATGAAAGAGGAGAAATGAGGCAGGAGATAACTTCAAATAAGTCCCTAGAGTATATGTTAACAATGTTCTTTGGGAAGAGTAGAGAAAGAAGGAATGAAAGATTAATCCAGAATTCAACAAATTTAAAAAAAGAAAAAAAGAAACCTTAATTGGAAGGTACACAGGTTTTCTAACAATTCACTAGCTATATCATTTTTTGTTTTGTTTTGCTTTGTCTGAGATGGGGTCTTAACATCAAGGCTAGCCTCAAACTGGAGATCCTCCCACTTCACCCACCCAGGTAGTTGAAGTGCACATGGCTATAGCATTCTTTTGCATGGCCTCAAAATGTGCAGCCATTTTATCACTAGATTTTAACTTGGAAAGTGATCCAAAAGACTTTCCATGGACACACCACTAAAGATTCAATACCCAAGTCTGTTGTTTCTAGGATAGAAGTTAATCTCCTTAACTGTGTATGCGCCATCCTTCCAAAACAGAAAATCCTTTAAAAGATGAGAGAACATTCTCACACATACATTTCATTACATCTATGAAAATCCTGCAAAAGTAGTGTATCCAGTATTACAAAACAATAAGCATCTTTTAGTCAAACAAATATTTATAAAACCATTTTTTATGTGCTCAGAAGATGTACTAATTTAAAGCACCAAACAAAAAGACCACAAAGCCAAATAACACTAGTGGATTAATTTTTATACAATATCAAGCTCACATTCCCACAAGACAAGAATCTGCTGGAATAAATGGCTGCTTTAAACCAGGATGCTTATTTTGCCTTTTGCCTGGGCCCATTCTAGCCAGCTCAAACCATCTATCTGATGGTCCCTTTTAAGTATCTGACTTTGTAAGCCCTGCTACTATAAAATTTAAAATACTATAATACATATTTTGACCCACAGAGCTCACAGTCAACTTACAGAGAAAAAAAAATGAATACATTATAGAACAAATAGCAAACACTGTAGTGCCACTCCATTAAATTTTATCTGTAAATAACTTAATTAGCTACCTAATAAGGCTTTGGGGGTAGACAAAATGGAGTTAACAGCAGCTGATGGAAAAGACATACAAATCCACCTGCTACTTCAAATTAAAAAATAAAAATAAATTTGAACACTCATCTCTGCAAAACAGTTCAAAGGATCTACATAACCTCTACATACACTGACCTCAAACTGTAGGTAATGATACTAGATTGTCTTGATAAATGTTATTCAACTGCACTTTTGTTACAAATTGGTAGATAACAACTCAGTGATTTATGTCCTTGAAGCTAATGCTTTCCTTTGAACTTTGAGCCAATAAGCAGTGGTCTTATCTTAAGATAATCTTAACATATAAGGCTCACCTCAGCAGTAGCTATTAGAAACCCAAGGATAAAAAGCTTAACTCTAACTCTTATTTACCCAGTACTATCATAAAATGAACCTAAAATATCACATCCTACTCTCAAACAAGCATGAAAACTGAGCATACAGTTCAAACAAATAAGTTTTACGATCTACTAAAATGCCTCCAGGAAAACTACTATACCTTTTATTTCCATTTGTAGTGTTAGAAAATCAGTAACAAAGTAAATGATTTTCTCACAGACATTACTGTGTTTAACTAATTTAACACAATTATGGATCACAGAAGATCCTCTTAAGAATCTTTACATTTTGTAGGAGCTGAGTATGTAATAAGCCCCTGCTGTAGAAAGTGGCTAGCCTTAGATTAATCATCCCCTTGCCACCAATCAGATCACACAGACGCACATTACAGCCATAAAATTTATCTTATCTCTAACACCATTCTGATTGAAGAATGTTAGTACAATAAATTATATGATTATCCTGTGTTTGTTTCTACACATTGTGTTGCTTAACTACATACTCAACCTCTGATTAAGTTTTAAAAAGAACTTCCCTGATCACAAGTAGTTTTAAGAAGCCAAGAAGCAGAGGTGCCTCTAATTATCTTCATGCTTGGAATTCCATGCCTCAGCCTCCAGGAGGACCCATGTGGAAAGGGGTTCAATTGAGAAGCTACCATGCCTGAACTTTATAATCTCAGTAGAGTGAGTCAAAACATATATCTAGCTGGGTTTGTGGATGTATAGAAGTGGTGAACATGCCAGAATAACAAAAATACATCTCACTATTTTTGGGTATATGAGCCAAAGGTCGTCTTCTTGATAAATACATGAGGACTCAAAAAGGTGAGAAAGCACTTTATAAAACTACAAAGACCTAAACAAATAAAGCTGTTTCCTGATAGCAAACATAAAACATAGGTAGTAAGCTATTAAGTCAAATAAAAATTAGTAATTTCTGAGGAGAAAATATAATAATAAGATTTGGTTTTGTTGTTGTTTTTGTTTTTTTTTTTATTTTTTTGTTAGTTGTAGATGGACATCTTTTTTTTTTTTTAATGTGGTGCTGAGGATCAAACTCAGTGCTTCACACATGCAAGGCAAGTGCCCTACCACTGAGCCACAACCCCAGCCCTTATTGTTGCTTTTGTTATTGTTGTTTTGTTTTGGGTACTGGGGATTAAATCCGAAGGCACTTCATCACTGAGCTACATTCCAGCTCTTTTTATGTTTTATTTTGAGACAGGGTCCCACCAAGTTTCTTAGGGCCTCATTAAGTTACTGAGACTGGCCTCAAACTTGGATCCTCCTGCATTAGTCTCCTGAGATGCTGGGGCAACAGGTATGCACCACCGCAACTGGCTCAGTAATAATAATTTCTAAAAGACTACTACAAATAAAAGGCAAACAGTACAATGCAACAAAGGCAACGTTGGACCTCAGTGAGAAAAAGAGGCTTGGGTTCTAAATCATCCCCTGTGACTTCAACTGTTTCTCATATAAGTGAGGAGGTTGCAGCAGATGTTTATCAGGTTCCTCTCTGGATACAAAAGACTCTAGCACCCTGTCTAGCATTCTAGAAGTAAAATTCTAGCTAGACAAATATTAAATTTCTAGTTAGAAAAAAGATAGAGAGTGGGGTGGGGATGTGCTCAGTGGTAAAGTGCTTGCCTGGCATGCATGAGGCCCCTGGGTTCGATCCCCAATATGAAGAAGGGGATGAGAGGAAAGGATAAAGGCCTTCTAGATGTTAATATAAAATACATTCCTAAATTTTTATCACCACTCCCTTAAATGCAAATGTAAAATATACAGAAATTTTAAGAAGGCAACAGTAAAAGTCTGAAGCGAACCTTGCTGCTAGAGTGCAGTTTCTACAGTAAGCACAGTTTTAAGTATCAGGAGTAGGAATTCACAACTCACTCCAGCTTTAGTTAAAGGAACTTCCATAACCATTAATTTGGCTAATAAAGGCCAATCTGGAAAGCAAATTAAGGGAGGAGGTACAGCTGGTGCCCTCACTCCCTGTAGATAGTAGTTATCATACTGAAAAGTATAGATATAGAACATTTCTGTCACTGCAGAACATTCTACTGGGCAGTCCTACTCTAGATCTAACTTCTTGGTTACAGTAAATACAGGGAATAAAGGAAAAGCTAAAGGTTTTACATTAAGGCAAATCTAGATTATGGGAGAGTCTACCAAAATGGAGGATGGTGGTCTGATTTCTTCAAAAAGTCAATGTCACAAAGAAAAAAAGAAAACGTGTATGCATGCTGAGGGAGGAGGAGGTTTGACTGAATTAGATTTTAAAAGACCAAACACAATGTCTGTCAACTGAAAAAATAGATGGTATTAGAAAAATCACCATTAATTTTTTTGGACATATATTATTATTCTTCAAGGATGCATGTGAAAGTAAATGTTCAAGGATGAAATATGAAATGCTTGAAAAAAGTAAGACAGACCAACTAGATAGGAAACGGAGAAAGAGGAAAGACTGGATGGATGAACACAAGGAAGAAAGGAAAGATGAACAGAAAATGTAGTCACAAGGGTCCAGAAAAGTGGAAGAGTGAGGCAAAGAAGAGTCAGAGGGAAAAGTGACTATGAAAGAATGTTCTTCTTTGAAGCATTATTCAAATGCAGTTGCTCCGAAGATGAAGGAAGGAGTTTAAAATGAAGATAAACTAAGGAATGTGGGCAGTCTTCAGAAGGTGGAAGGTTCACAGAAACAAATTTTCACCTAATAGAGACCCCAAAAAGAAAAGCAGCCCTGCCTTCAGTTTTAGCCCAGTGAGAGATCTGTGTTAGACTTCTAACCTACAGAGCTGCAAAATACACTTGTGTTGTATAAATCATTAAGTTTGCAGTAATTTGTTACATCAGAAATAGGAAACATATAATATGCATAGACAGTTGTGGGTGGGAGGGAAGAGAGGAGAGGAAGACAGGAGGAAGAAGTTGTCATGATCCAGATATGGGCGGGACAAGGCTAGTATAGTAGAGCTACAGTGCCATCAAGATTTGTTCTCCATGTTTCAGGTTACTTCATAGTCTGAGGTGGCTACCCCAACACTATCTATCACATCCTCACTCCAGATATCAAGGAAGAGATACAGGGTATCAACTCTCTTTATCCATTCTCTTTAAAGAGAACAACCCAACGCTTTTCTTTTAAAGTGTTTTAAACATCTTGCAACCTCTATTCCAAAGACCTTGAAAAACCCCTCGAATTTCCTTGGAGTGTATTTCTAATGCTAATAAGATGAAACATGGTAAGGTTCAGGATAGCTTCAGGATGACAGCCGGGCATGGGAAAGAACAACTACATGATTAATGAACTAGGACTTTTCAGCTGCCTGACCTCTGGGAGGGGAATAATGAAGACTGAGTCCAAACACGTGACCAAAGATTTACTTACTCAGATATACCTACATAATCAAATCCTAGTAAAAACTCTGTCCACGGAGGCTTGGTGGAGTCTTCTGGTTGGCGAACACATTCATGTGCCAGGACAAATATCTCCTGATTCCACAAGAAGGCACAAAAGTTCTGTGTTTCTTGCCAGACACTGCTGTAATGAAGAGATATTTCTCTTCATTTGACTCTCCTGATTTCTATCCTTTGTAATCATAAACATAGAGCTTTCTTGAGTTCTTTACTCATTTTAGCAAATTATCAAGCCAGAGGGGTTGAAGAAACTGCTGAGTTTATAGTCAATCAGAAAGTATGGGTAATCTAATATCAAATAAATAATCTAATATTATGTCTCATTGATTTCTACCAAAATCAGTACAGGAAAGGAAATTATTAAAATTAGAGCCAAAATCAATGAAATTAAGATAAAAAGAAACGATACAAAAGACTAAGGAAACAAAGAGTTGGGTTTTTTGAAAGGATAAACAAAACTTGACAAACCCTTCACCAAACTAACCAAAAGGGAAAAATTTCAAATCATCAAAATCCAAAAGATGAAAAATGAATACCACCACAGACACTACCAAAATCAAGAGGATCATCAAAAGATTTTTGAAAATTTATATTCCAATAAGCTAGTAAATTCTGAAGATACAAATTCCTGAAGACATATGACCTACCCAAACTGAACAAGGAGGATACAGAAAACTTAAGCAGATTAATTTCAAATCATGAAATTGAAGTAGCCATTGAAAGCCTTCCAACAGAGAAAAGCCTAGGACTAGATGGATTCTCAGTCAAGTTATACTAGGTCTTCAAAGAAGAACTAACACTAATCCTCCTCAAATTATTCCATTAAATAGAAAAGGAGAGAACTCTGCCAAACTCATTTTACAAAGCCAGTATCACTCTGATACCAAAACCAGACAAAGACACATCAAGGAAAGAAAACTTTAGACCAATGTACCTGATGAACATAGATGCAAAATTCTTAATATTGGCAAACCGCATACAAAAGCAAATTAAAATGATAGTGCACCATGATCAAGTGGGTTTCATCTCAGGGATGCAAGGATAGTTCAACACACAGAAATCAATACATGTAATTCACCAAATAAATAGACTTAAAGACAAGAATCACATGATTATTTCTACAGATGCAGAAAAGCATTTGACAAGGTACAGTATCCATTTATGTTTAAAACATTAAAAAAAAAAACCTAAAGAGAGAAGGAACTTACCTCAACATTGTAAAGCCTATATAGGACAAATCTAAGGCAAACTTTATTCTGAATGGACAAAAACTAAAAGCATTTCTTCTAAAAGCAAGAACAAGAAAAGGATGCCAACTTTTACCACTGCTATTCAACATAGTACTTGAAACTCTAGCCAGAGCAAGTTAGGTAAGAAGAAGGAAATTAAAGTGATAGGGATAGGAAAAGAATTTAAATTATCTTTTTGCTGATGACATGTTCCTATATTTAAAAGACCCTAAAAACTCCACCAGAACACTTAAAGAGTTCATAAATTAATTCAGCAAAGTAACAGCATACAAAGTCAACACCCATAAATCAACTGCATTCCTATACTCCAATGATGAATCTGCTGAAAAAGAAATTAGGAAACAATTCCATTCACAATAGGCTCAAAAAAATAAAATGAAATACTTGGGAATCAGTCTAACAAAAAAGGTGAAGCATTTCTACAATGAAAACTAGAGAACACTAACAAAGAAATTGAAAAAGACCTTGCCTGTAATCCCAGCACTTAGAGAGGCTGAGACAGGAGAATCGCGAGTTCAAAGCCAGCCTCAGCAATGGCGAGGCGCTAAGCAACTCAGTGAGACCCTGTCTCTACATAAAACACAAAATAGGGCTGGGGATGTGGCTCAGTGGTCGAGTACCCCTGAGTTCAATTCCCAGTACCCAAAAAAAAAAAAAAAGACCTTGGAAGATGAAAAGACCTCCCAAGTTCATGGATAGGCAGAATTAATATTGTTAAAATGACCATACTAAAAAGGTGCTAAACACATTTAATGCAATTCCAATCAAAATTCCAATAACGTTCTTCACAGAAATTTAAAAAGCAGTCATGAAAATCATTTGGAAAAATAAGAGACCCAGGATAGCCAAAGCAAGCCTTAGTGAGAAAAGCGAGCAGGATGCATCCCTACATTGGACCTCAAATTATACCACAGAGCTATAGTAACAAAACCAGCAAGGTATTAGCATTGAAACAGACATGAAGACCAAATGAAATAGAAGACATAGAGACAAGCCCACATAAATCTCATACTAGGCAAAGATGCCAAAAACATGCATTGGAGAAAAGATATTGTTTTTAACAAATTTTGTTGGGAAAACTAGAAATCCATATGTAGCACAATGAAATTTAACCCCTACCTCTTAGCCTGAATAACACTCAACTCAGAGTGGATCAAAGACATAGGAACTAGATCAGAAACTCTGCACCTGCTAGAAGAAAATGTAGGCCCAATACTCCAACATGCCAGCTGAGGAAATGACTTCCTTAACAAGACTCCTAAAGTGCAAGAAGTACAATTAAAAAAAAAAATCAATAAAGAGATGGCACCAAATTAAAAACCTTCTTTATGGAAAAGGAAATAATCAAGGTATGAAGAGAAAGCCTACAGAATGGGAGAAATTTAAAATTTTTTAAAAATATTTATTTTTTAGTTGTAGGTGGACAAAAAGTCTTTATTTTATTTTTATGTGGTGCTGAGGATCGAACCCAGTGCCTCATGCATGCTAGGTGAGCACGCTACCACTGTGCCATAACCCCAGCCTGAAATTTAAAATTTTTAAGCTATAATAATCAAAATAAAAATCTTATTGCTTGGCCTTAAGAACAGAATGGAGGGATAGAGAAACCAAACAGTGCATTGCAAGATAGAACAATAAAACATATACTGCATAAACAAAAGAGAGAAAAGAGACTGGGAGGAAAAATGAACAGAGCCTTAGGGATCTATGGTACTAAATCAAAACATCTACCATTCGTGTGTTTGAAGTTGCAGAAGAAGAATAGAGAGCGTGGCTGAAAATGTATTTGAAAATACAACCACTGAAAGCTTCTCACATCTGGCAAGATATAAACCTATGTATTCAAATAGCTAAACAAACCACAAAGAAGATAAAGTCCACACCAAGACACAATATAATTAACTTCTGAAATCCAAAGGCAAAAGAAAAACTTTTGAATGCAACGAAAAATGCATTAATCTACAGAAGGAAAAAAATGACTGCAGAATTTTCCTTAGAAATCATGGATATTAAAAGGAAGTGACAGAAAGTACTGAAATTTTTAAAACTGTTAATCCAGAATACTATCACCAGTAAAAATATCCTTGATATTTTCAGCCTCAGATGAAGTAAAACAATTTGTTGCCACAGTCCTATATAAAAAGAAATGGCTCAAGTAAGTTTTTAAACATAAAGGAAACTATAAAAATAAGAGACAGGGGCTGGGGTTGTGGCTCAGTGGTGAAGCGCTTGTTTCGCATGTGTGAGGCACTGGGTTCAATCCTCAGCACCACATAAAAATAAATAAATAAAATAAAGATATTGTGTCCATCTACAGATAAAATATATATATATAAAAAAAATATAAGAGCCAGGCATGGTGGTGAATGCCTGTAATTCGAGCAGCTTGAGAGGCTGAGCCAGGAGAACAAATTCAAAGCCAGCCTCGGCAATTCAGCGAGGCTCTAAGCAACTCAGTGAGACTGTCTCTAAATAAAATACAAAAAAAAGGCTGGGAATGTGGCTCAGTGGTTAAGTGCCCCTGGGTTTAATCCCTCAGTACCCAAAAAAAAAAAAAAAGGAAACTTGAATCATCAGGAAGATAGATACAGTCGGAAAACACTAAGGTAAATACAACAGATTTTCCTTTTACTCTTTAATTTTTTAAAATTATTTTTTGACTATTTAATCCAAAGTTATGGTACTGTCTTATGTGATTGTAAATGTATGAAAAAGAAATATTTAAGATAATTAATAAATGGGAGAAGAGAACATTAAGGAAAGTTGGGTTCCTATCCTTCACCTGAATTGATTAAAGAGATATATTCATGAATACTATAGATAAATCAAAATAAACTCAAAAATATGTTCAAAATAACTCATAAAGACAATAGGAAAGTGAAAACAAACAGAAATGGAACATAAAATGCAAGACTTAAGCTCTAAAATAATAATTACAACAAAAGTAAATGGCTTAAATATACCATTTACTGTAAGAGCACATGAAAAACATGATTCAACTCTATGTAGTCTATAAGAAACTCACTTTAAATATAATATAGGCATGTTGAAAGAAAAATGAAGGAAAACATGCAAATATTAAACAAGGAAAACAGAAGTGGCTATACGATTATAAGGTAAAGTAAATTTCAAAAAAGAAAATTACCAGAGACCAATAGGCATACTATCTAATAAGACATAATCCAACAAGAAGATAAAGCAATCCTAAATGTGTGTACATCAAAAAACAAGCTATAAAATATGTGAAGCAAAACTGAAAATTGAAAGACACAAACACTGCATTATAGTTAGAGACTTCAACACCCTCTTAAAAAATACATAAACAATACATAAAATACATAAAACATACATCAACAATTTAAAAAGAATTGACATCATAGTCTCCAGTAAAATGGAATCAAATTAGAAATTAGTAACAGAAAGATGACAGAACAATCAAATACTTGGAAACTGAGCCACACACTTTCAAATAATTCATGGGTCAAAAAAGAAGTCTCAAGAGGAATTTTAAAACACACTGAATTGAATAAAAATAAAAATGCATCATATCAAAAGTTATAAGACATAGGTTGAAGCAGGCTGACAGGGAAATTACTAACACTAAATGCATGTATTAAAAAAAGAGCAAAAGTCTAAGTTAATAATCTATGCTCCTACCTCAGGAATCTAGGAGAAAAAGCAAAATAAACACAAAGAAAGAAAATTATAAAGAACAGAAATCAATGAAATTTAAAATGAAAATTAATAAAGAGCTATTTTTAAATACAATAAAATTGACAAACCTCTACCTAAAATGACAATAAAGAAAAAAATCAACGAGGGTAGTCAAGTTTCTACACATAAAATATGGTTTTTTCTTAAGTGATTGTAAATGGCACTGTACTTCTAACACTGATGTCCACATATTCACTACTAAAGGATATAGAAATACAATTTACTTTTGTATGTTTATCTTGCGTCCTGTAACTTCTAAACTCATAACTTCTCCAAGTGTTTTTTGTAGATTCTTTGGTATTTTCTACACAGAAAATCATATAATTTTCAAGAAGAACAGTTTTATTTCTTCCTTCCAAATTTGTACGTATTTTACTACTACTTCTTGACTTTTTTGCACTGGCAAGAACTCCCAGTTCTGTGTTAAGTAAGAGTGGTGAGGAGATATTTTTCTTGTTCCCAATATTAGGAAGAAAACAGTCTTTCACCATTAATTATAATGTTAGCTGAAACGTTTTTGTATCGATTCTTTATGAAATTAAAGTTCTTTATTACTATTATTCTGAGATTACTCAAACACTATAATTGGGTGATGAATAATGTCAAATGCCTTATTCTGCATTATGTGATTTTTTTTTCTTTAGCCTATTGATATTCCTAGATTGTAATGATTCACTGTGAATGCACGGCACCCCTCCCAGTTGTTTCTAGGTTCTTATTTTTAAATATATATATATTTTGTAGTCATTGGGCCTTTATTTTATTTATTTATATGCTGCCCTGAGTCGAACCCAGTGCTTCACACATGCTAGGCAAGCATTCTACCACTGAGCCACAACTCCAGCCCGTTTCTAGGTTCTTGGGGTGAAAGCTTAGAGTTGTTTAAAACTATGACTCTAGAAAAGAACGATATATTTACATAGCTAGTCCCAGAATCTGTGGTAATTGCTCACATATGAAGCTCAACCTGGGCAGATGATACAATTATGCATGTTCAGGAAACAAACCTTCTTGTTACAAATGAAATGTTTCTGTGGCTAAAATACTGTCAACTCTAAAAATCCACATACAAAAAAACCAGAATTTGTTGCTTAATTTCCCTAATTCTATTAGTCACTACAATAAGCCATATACAAAATAGAATTAGTTATGACTTTTAAATATATATAAGGATATGTATTATACTGTCATTCATTCACTCTATAGAATTCCTACAGTTATATTCTAATAGTGTCCCAAAACTAATGATATAGCACAACTGTTATTGGTACATCAAGTATAAACAAGTTCTGCCATGACAATTTATCATGGTACATTCATGGGTCCATAAACAAATTGTTGAGGGCCAATTTTAAGGAGAAGTATATTACTACAGAAGCCTCTGTAACTTGGCAGAGAATTTCCTACAATGGCTACACTTAAAATACTTAACACATTTCCATGTCTCAGAAGATGATGGACATTAATGTGCTTGTATTTTCTATTGTATTAAATTGGTATCATAATAGTTTTAATGCACTTTCAACATTAGGGTAGAAATGTTCTATCAAAATCAGAAATGGAAACTGCTCGAAAATTGGAAAAACCCATGCTAAAATCAGAAAGATTACTCCTAGAGCATTTAGATAATGACACTACAAATAATATAATATGATCTTACATTGTCATGGTTGCAGTAGTGAAAGAGTGTGTTTATATGCTGATAAAAAGAACCACTGGAGAAGAAGAAATTGAAAAAGTAAGTAGGGAGAGTGAACATATGATAAAGTAATGCTCCAAAAAATATGGAAGAGGAAGAATGGGATTCAGAATACAGGTTAAGAGATTAAATTGAGGCAGAGAAAGAGGACTCTCCTCCTCTACATAGAGGGTGTTGTGAAAGAAGAAGGAAGAATGAAACAAAAGGAAAATGGAAAAAAGAATAAAAGGAAATAAAAATAAACAGCAAAGAAAGGAAGAAAGAGAAAGAAAAACAAAGGAGGAATGGAAGCAAAGTTATGGGTACTATTATGGATTAAATTTTGTCCCTCCAATCCTAACCTCCAATGTTTGACTGGGCCTTTAAAGAGGTAATTTAAGGTTAAATGGGATCATAAGGGTGGGACTCAAATCCCATATGACTTGTGTCCTTATAAGAAAAAGAAATACTAGGGTTATGTATACACAAAAACAAAAGCCATGTGAAGACACAGTGAGAAAGCAGTCATCTAGGAGACAATCAGAAAGCCCTCAGGAGAAATCAAACCTGTCAACAGCTGAATCTTGGCAGTGTAGCCTCCAGAACTATAAGAAATTTCTGTCAAGTCACCCAGTGTGTGGTATTCTGGTATAGTAGCACTAGCAGATTAATACACTGACCTACATATGAAGCAAAAACTATAAACAGTAGCCTCCAGTTTTTCTCTGAGCTAGAAGTCTCTTGTTGAGATTGAGCAGAACTGAGTTCAGATAATGGAGATTTTGCAAAAGACGCAGAAGGGAATGATGGAAAGAAGAACGTGAAAGAACTGCCAACAGCTGATTCTAGAATAGAGATCAAAGTTTTGGTGACATCGGTCTTCATAGCAGTTATTTCTTATATATAACACACAACATGACATAAGAGAAAACCAGACTAACTAGTCTTGGCTTTGATGTAGCTATCATTATAGTTTAGCAGCCTGGTTAGAGGAACATGGTATAGTAGGAATAATCTCAAAACCTTTGAAATTATTTAACTTTGAATAAGAATTCAGCTCTACCAGTAAAGCTGTATCTTGGATTAGTATCTAGAATTGTTATAATAATGATGATAATTAGTAGTAGTAGTAGTAGTAGTAGTAGTAGTATATAGAGTGCCAATAATAATAATGCTTACCCCTTTTAAAGTAGTGAAGACAACAATAATATATGTAAAACTGTCCAACATACGGTTTGCTACATAGCAGGTGCTTAATAAATAATAGGTACTATCCTTATTACCATGGGATAGGTCTAGAGCTGGTACATTGCTAAATGAGTACCCCAAAAAGAGAACAAAAATAAGGGCATTGAAGGTGGTTTAAGAAATGGGGCAAAGTCAAGATAGGCAGCTGAAGAAAGCAACCGAGTATTTTTCAAGGAGGAAAAATAAATGATCTGAAGATAATGATCAGCTGAATTTTAAGCCCAAGAAAGTGGCTTAGAAAGTGAGAAAGATGAAATAAGAACCAAAACCTCCCAAGAAGATTGTTAACACTCTAAGTCAGCAGTTCCTTCTTATGTGTACATAACACAAGAGAGAAAGATGGCATAAAAGAAACCCAGACTTAAATGGTCTTGGCTCTGTTGCCAATCAACTGTATGCACAAGCAAGTCATCTGAAAGGTCTGAGCGTTATTGCAACTCAAGTTGTTATTGGCTCTGGTTTCTCCTTTATCCTGTCTCCCCTGTCCCTATCCCTCCCAATACACACATACACATACCAACCCTAATTACAGGTAAAAATCAAGAAAGGCAACAAAGAAGGAGAAAGATCTGAAAAATGGGCAGATTTCTGACATCTGTCTTGCACACTCTTTAATGTCTCTTTTCTCTCTTCCAGGCCCATCTCTGCAAGTCCCCAAAGCCCGAGCTCTTACTGCTGGCTACCCTCCCAGAAATGACCCCAAGTTCCACCTTCCCTTCTCTTTATTAACCTTTCTTCCTTCCTCTTACCCAATCAAACTACCTCAGTTCAATGACAGGAAAACAAACTGAGTAAGCAAGGATGAATAATAACTCTATTATCTATGCTTCAATTACACAAAGGTGTTTTGCTTATAATTCCCAAATGAATTTATTTGGCAAAAAATTCAGGCAGAATGGAAGGGGATAATTGGGAACAAGGAAATTTGCTTATTTTCCAATTTTAAAGTTGTAAAGAAGAAAAAGGAGTGTTTGTGGTGACTGAGAACAGACAAGAAACCACAGAAAAGACAGCCACAACAATTTAGAAATTTACACAAATTTAAGGGTATTCTTTTTAGGAGTACAGGTCTGAATAGGTTGCTAAGGCAGGGACATTATGAAAGGAAAAGGGTGGCTCAGTTCTACCAACTAGGTCAAAATAATAATTTTTTTTTTTTTGGTACTGGGGATTAAACTCAGGGGTACTCGATCACTGAACCACATCCCCAGCCCTATTTTGTGTTTTATGTAGAGACAGGGTCTCACTGAGTTGCTTAGCGCCTCACTGTTACTGAAGCTGGCTTTGAACTCATGATTTTCCTGTCTCAGCCTCCCAAAGTGCTGGGATTACAGGTGTGAGCCACCAAAGAATTGTATTAACCAGACTCTCAAGTCATAGATATTTCCTATTAAAAATGGAAAAAGAGAACCTGCAGCCTAAAAACTTAACCTGCTGATGACATTTTTATTTATGGGAGATGAAAAAGCAGAATGTATCTTAAGAGACAAATATAAAGTACAGTGATTTCCTTTTTCTTTTCTTTTTAAACTAAAACATTTTTACTATAGATAATGTCAAACACCATTTCTTACTTTCATTATTCCAGATATCTGGGCCAAAATTTTAGGCCAAAAATCCTTGATTCACTCACTCTTTCACATCCCACATATAGGCAATCAGAAAATATAAAATTATATCCAGAATCTGACCACTTCTTAATACCTTCACTACCTGGTCCAAGCCACTATCACCCCTTACCTGGATACTGAAGAAGTAACATCCTTACTGTTCACTGTTTCCATTCTTATATTGTTAATATCCTTCTCAACAAAGAATAGATCTTTTAAATCACACGTCAGACTGTATAACTCCTCTGCTCAAAACCTTCAAATGGTTTCCTGTCTCACTCAGAGGTAAAGCTAAAGGTCACAACATGGTTTATGAAGGCGCTAAATGATCCGGTCCCTTGCTACCCCTCTGGTCTCATCTCCTACTTCTCTTGCCATCCAGCTCCAGCTATTTAAACCTCCCTGTTGTTCCTTATACCCAACAAATTCCCTATCTGTTTACTCTGACTCAAATATTCTTTCCCCAGAAATCTGCATGGCTCATTTATTTTCCTCCTTTACATCTCTACTAAGAGCCACTTCATAATATCACAAACACACTTGCCATTCTGCAACCTTCTTCTCCTGCTTCATTTTTCTTCACAGCAGTTATCAGCACCTGATATGTTGTACTTTTTTGTGTAATTTATTATCTATCTCCACTATAATATAAGCACTTAGCAGGCTGGAACTTTGTTTTGTTCACTGCTATACCTCAGTGCCTAAAACAGCGTCAGACCAGCCAATGAATAAAAATGGGATAGGGCTGTAGGTATAGCTCAGTGGCAGAGCAGTTGCTTAGTATGGACAAGGCCCTGGGTTTAATTCCCAGTACCAAAAAATGAATAAATAAATACAGGATGAATTATTATACCAAGAACTCAGATGTTCTGAGGGATTTACACTGGTACACCTTTAAAATATGTAACTCTGGCAAAGATGCAGAACTGGATTGCTAATAGGAATATAAACATATAATAGCCAGGCTTCTTAAAAATATGGAGACTTGACAGTAAATGATTAACTACCACAAGAATAAAGAATATATGAGAAACTGGCAACCAAGTGAATTCACCTTAAGAGAATAATAGGTACCTACAAATAAGTATGTAAAAAATTTATAATAAAACTATATAATTAAGCACAGAGAGCAAGACTATCTGGTCAAGATTTGCTATCGTTGGCAAACATCCATATTAAACTCAGCTTCCCCAATTCCAGATACAAATGGAATTGTGAATCTGGCAACTCACAGGAAAGAAAGACTGCATTACAATCTGGGTTCACATTAAAGTTACCTCATTCTTCTATACTTAGATCTGACCTGGAGGAAAATTTTTAACAGATTCTATTGGACAAGTGCCATACTACAGTCAGTAAGGTTCAAAATTAGCATTTTAGATGCTAACCTAAAGGATTTCTATTTTGTTTCCTTAAAACTAAACTAGACTAAAAATAAAATATGATGAATTGAGAGTATAACATGGATTATTTAAAGAAACATTTTTGCCAAGGAAAAAGCAAATTATAACACCAGTCCTTTCCTCCTTTTTCTTCTGATTTCATTCATGTAGTATCTCACCCTGGACTGAACACATGGTAACACTCAAGCTATTAACTGATAAGAGATAATGCTCTTCTTTCCTTCTAGGTTTATCCCAATTAAAGACAAGCAATATAGTTATGTCCACCTCGCCCTTCCTCATTATTAAAAAATCCAAATGAAAATTATGTTCTCCAAATTTGTGTACAAATATATTAATCGTCTACTTAATAGCTACTATGTCACAACACACTGCATTAGACACTAAAGACACAAGACAAAAGTTGCACATGCTGCTGTCAATAGATTCATAACCTGGTAGAGAAGACATACAAACTAATAGAGTGATGATGTTTGTGATCTTGGGGTGCACAGGTGCTAACGAAGCTCTGAAGAGGGTTCCCAGGTTAGAATATGTAGAAGACAGATGGAGGAAATGAAGGCACAAATTAACACTGAACAAAAGGCAGAGTTAAGAGCACAAAAGTACCTACAAAGGATAGTATGGCTAAAGCAAAGGAGATCTCATACAACTAGAGAGGAATGCAGAGCCAAAGGCCTTGTATGACACCCTTAAGAGCTTGACTCTTAACCTAGGGACAAATTTTTTAATTCCTTTATAACGAGGAGGATTTGAAGTAAGTAATTTATGTTTTTTTCTTAGAACTATAGATCTAGCAGTATCATGAAGGTTACTTTGGAAAGGGGAATGAGACTGAAGACTATATCATTTAGGAGATGGATGTACAAATCCAGAGGGTGGAAAAATATGAAGTCCGAAACAAGGAAATAAAGATGTAGATGGAAAGTAGATATTATCTGAAAGATATTAAGGAAGTAAAATAAATGGAAATTGGTGAATAATGAAAACCTGAATTATCTCTATCCAGTTCCTGGACAGAGAAGAGGCAACATCAATAGGGCTTGGAAGCATAACAAAGGTGAAAGATTAGACAGACAAAAGATAATCTCCAAATTTTCAACCTAGCAACTGGTTGGATGGTAGTGCCATTAAGAAAGATAGAAAATACAAGTAAAAACAAATTTAGAGACACTGAATTTGAAGTGTTTCAACAGTACAGAACAAATAAGTCTCTAAACAGATAACTTGAAATAAGCCTACAATTCAACAGAGAGATAAAAACTGGATGAAAGTCAGGAAATAGAGATATTCTAAAAATCAAAAGAGAAAAGTCAAATAGGAGTAAAACTATTAACCATTTCAGTAGGATGGTGGGAAAAAAAGATCCAAAATGTATTCAGGGATAAAGGGAAGGAACTTAAAATGGAGGCATCTGAGTCTATAAGATTCCATAAGGGAAAAAAGTGACAGAGGACAGAAGACAAGAAGAAAAGCAGCATATCCTTCTACTAAAAAGAGAATTGAGCCCCAAAGTTCAGGCCTTTAATAGCCTCTTAACCACATATTTTTTTAATGAGTATCCTGTCTCCAGGCTATTTTCAGATTATTTTTTAAATTTTTATTATGTAAATTTTGATATATGTATGTATCATATGTAGTAATACTTATTATTGTTAGTATTACATCAACTTTATGTAGCACTAACTATTTACATGGAAATGTTCTAAGTATGCTTTATAAAAATTATTTACTTGCCAGGCACAGTGGCACATGCCTGTAATCTCAGCAGCTCAGGAGGCTCTGAAGCAGGAGGATCTCAAGTTCAAGGCCAGCCTCAGCAAAAGTGAGGCACTCAGCAAGGCAATGAGAGACCCTGTCTCTAAATAAAAAATACAAAATAAGTCTAGGGATGTGGCTCAATGGTCGAGTGCCCCTGAGTAGTTCAATCCTCAGTACCACAAAAAAAAAAAAATTAATCCTTACCAAAACTCTATGAAAAATTATTTCTCTACTTTACATTCCACAAGAAAATGAAGGTGTAAGGAGGTTAAATAACTGGTCCTTGAATAGTGTATATAGAGTTGGAAATTAAAACCAGATAGCTCAGCATCAAAGCTCACATTCTTAATCCTGAAGTTCTTCTGCCTTCTGTACACAAAGACATAGACTACTTCTGGTTTACAAAGTAAACCTGAAAACAACATATTTTCTAACAGAAAATATTTCTAATTTTAGCATAGATGTAGGGGAAAAAATTGGAATTTGCTGATCACTATCTTGCTAGACTACATTTAATATATTAAGAAAACTTAGAGAATTAAAGTACTGTTATTAAATACATCATCAGTAAACAGTTTTTTCATCTGTATAAATACATAAGGACAATGATAATTATCTTAAATTTTGCCATACATTACAATTTTCTTTGAGAGCTTAATGCTATGCAGATTGCTGAACTCCACCTTGAGAGTTTCGGATTCAGCAGGCCTGAGACAGGGCCCAAGAACTTGCATTTCTAGTAAGTTCCCAGATAATGCTGGTCTAGGAACCACATTTTGAGACTATTACCTACTTTCCTTCCTTGATTCCAAAATACCTCTAAAACAATAAGAAACAGAACAACAATAATATTAATATCAACATTTACAGGTCATTCCCCAAGGACTTTACAAGCATCATCTCATTTAATCCTAACAACTCCTCATAATAGAGACCGTAAATATTCTGCATATAAGAAAAAAGAAGTGAGATATGGAAAGATTAAATTTGCCCAAGGTGATACAACCAGCAGGTATCTGGATTCTACTATTGCAATTATATTACAATATAACTGAGAATAGATTCTACTGTTGCAATTATACTACATGAACAATTACTGGATTGTTCAGCATGTGGTGTTGTTTAGATACTAGATTACTGTAAATGTAATTTAAGTAAATCTTATTCACTTTACTTTTATTTAACCAATATTTACTGAGTGCCTTTTAACATTTTATGCCAGGCATTGTGATAAGCACTAAAGACTATCACATTAAAAAAGGAAAGACTTAGTGTTTGCTCTCTAGAGACATGCAATCTAGTGGAAGACAGATATTTCTAAAAAGCCAAATATTTAAATATGTCAAAAAAACAAATATCAAGTAAACTGAAATTATTACAGATTTAACCTATTTATAGTTATTGTACTTTACCTTCAGTGTTCTAATAAGAATATGAGTTACACAGAATGTGACTTTTAGAATGCCAAATAACTCAATTTAAAAATGACACTTCCAAAATCAAATTAAGTATATAATTATATGATCAAAATCATACAGTTAAGAATTAAAACATATTATTTTAAATGGTATTTAAATTCTTCAGCTCTTTTTGCCCTTAGCATTACTACCTCTCTGAAACACAACGTAAGAAATATAAATTATCCAAAACTAATAAAACAGTATTTGAAAATGTCCTTCCAATATTGGTCAAGATAAAGGTAAAATATGTCAAGCTCCCAGAAGGACTTCCATTTTGGACAATATTAACTTTCTGTGATTAAAGAGGAATCAGATTCAAAACTTAATGTACTGCATTTGTAAGATAAAAAGAAAAAACTTTCATAGTAAGTTTTAAAGGAAAAACCGGTATTTTTTACATAGGAAAAATGCCTGAAAGTCCAAATACTAATCTAACAAAAAGACATGAAAGGTAAAATCAAGTATGAATCAGGTCTGGATCCCCATATCTTTAGTTTCTATTTATCAAACAGAAAAATCTTTCCAACTTTCTCCTTTCCTGTATAAGACCAAAACTATGCGATATTCTGTTTGTATTACAATTACACTAATTCAATGCAGGTCACTTGCTTTTTACTGAGTCCAGATGACATTCAGTAAACTAAACATGGGCCAATTAGCTTTTAAAAAAAAAAGAAGAAGAAGAAGAAGAAAAAGAAGAAGAAGAAGAAAGAAAAAAGGAAGAAAGAAGTGCATTCTGATTGCCTTTGGGTAGGTCATACAGTGGCTACAGAGCATTACAGCCTGAACTTCATTTTGGCTAACACCAACCACATGGCTAACGTTAGGCCCAGTATTTTTTATTCCTTTCAGATTTCTCACATTTGAAGATTCTAATTTAAATATATTTTCTGGTGAAAGTCAGGACAGCACTCCTGTACAATACTGGTTTCCCTTCCTTTAATTCAAATGTCTTACTTTGCAATTTCTAAGAATCTTCATGTTGTCTAAAACAAGTGTAAAGATTCATTTGAAATCAATTGTCTTTTTACTTATCACAGGTATAAATGAGCAAATGAAACTGATGATCTAGCTGACACAAACACAAAAAAGATAATCTAAGGCTATGAAATTTCAATATCAATACCTGTACTCTCAAATCAACCTGAATCACAACGTAATTAGGCACATGATAAACATAGTAGTAAGAAGAAATATTCATAATTACAAGTGACACTATTCTAATATTTTTTCCTGAGTTAGACTCAATGTTTTCTTATACATCTACCATGTAAAAAACTTTGGTTTAAAATTCCTTTTAAACTCTGCTCACTAATATGGTTTTTGACTAAAAAACAAGTAGCTTTAAAATGTTGTAATATAAAATGAACACAAAATCATATTTTGAAATCAGATCGCACTCATACAAAAAAGTCTATATTAATTCTTCACTAAGTTTACACTTCAGTTGATGGTATTTTAAATTAAAAACTATTCACTTAGCATTATTAGAAAAATAGAAGTCTCTGAATGTTTAAATTAGTCCAATTTTTAAAATCATGTTATTTTGAGCCTGATGTTTTTAAACTTCTCCAAGTTTAACTGAAGAAGATTATGTTCCTGAAAGTATTCATGAATACAAAGATACAGTAATGGAGATGGAAATTATTTACTCTGAAAATCCTGACTGCATGACTGTTAAATCACTTACATACGACCAAATGATCTACAAGGAAGCAGGGAGGTCCTGAAATTGTGTACTGATATCCATTTTCAACTACTGCACTGGTGACATAACCAATCAAGTCATTATTGAAACAGAATGGGAACAGAAAGCGCTTAGTGAATAAAGGTCACTTCTTTAGGCAAAATGAAAAAATATACTATCACTATCTTATTTAAAAGTAGCCAATGGGTGCAGGTTATTTTTTACTGTTTATGATGTTCAATAATGTGAGTCTAACTTTGGACCTTATATCTGTTGTATTCAATATACAGAATAAATCAGAAAATAACAAATCCCTGATAATAAAGTATCTTTAATGGAGTGGATCTCCTCTGTACAGATTAGCAGGTGACTAAGGAGGAAGAAGGAACAACATTATCCCCAGCACAGAAATATAACAGGCAGGCAAAGGACTAAACTTGCTTGAAGGAAAAAAAGAGCTCATCCATGTTACTGGCACTCTGTTGGTTCAGAAGGCGTATGTGGCCCTAGGTATGGGTTAGCAGAGTGACACCCAGCCAGTATAACTGAAAGATGAGGTCGCCCATCCACTCTTAGAAATGTCTAAGGAAGGAAGTATTGAACTGAATTACAATGAAACAGAATTTACACCATGGAACATATCTCTCTAAGGCTATCTTTTTTCAACTGTTGACAACAAAGTATGCTATCTATAACTTCCTCAACATAAGTACTTTCTATTTTAAAGAAATGCAATTTTAAGTGACTTGGAATATAAATATTAACACTAAATGGGCCAATAATGTCTACTCAATCATTTAATATCAGTATATAAATCAATTCCACATTAGCCATAAAAAAGCAGAATACATCTGAGTAATCCAAGACAACATAACTTTCCTGCATAGAGAATTCACTGTCAACCCAAACTCCTAAATACTTTTTATATATGCTGTTGTTAATCTATGTCTTGGGCCAGGCCTGACTTCCTGCCTGTTCTCTTTCAATGGGAGTAAGGATGGACAAGCATTTAAACCCAATATATATTTAATTTTATCTTTTTGGATTCAATATTCCTGAACCCTGCAAGATATTTCTAGATTCCAAGTACTCTGCCATTTAATAACACCTACTCTCCCTCCTTTCTTCTTTACATCTGAAAGTTTAAAAACTTGATTTCATTATCCAACTCTAAGTCAACTACAAAACATTTTCAACCTCAAAGAAAAATCAGAAACTCAGTAACATATTTCATATATCTACTTACAACATTTGAAGGAGAGATTTCATAAAGAAGATTATGAAATAAGCTGGGAAAATCAGTTATATACTAACACTGGGGCAAGAAACCAGTGAGAGAAACAAGTAGTAGAACTGGGATCTGCTATTGCTATTCACATAAAAAAGAGGAAACTCAGATAATCAAGAGGCAAATGGTGGAATACAGTAACAACAGCAGAGAGAGGCAGCAGTGAGGTTATAGTGAGAACAGTATTTTTAGTGAAAAATAAGAATAGATCTATTAGACCAGATACATCTACATTATCAGACTAAATATTTTAAACATTGTTATGGACTATCTCTAAAATTCATATGATTAAATCCTAATCTTCAATGTGACAGTATATGGGGGGTGGAAATGACATCTCTGTCTTCTATGTGAAGTTACAAGAAGATGGCTGTCTACAAGCCAGGAAGCAAACCTTCACCACACACGGGACTTGCCAACACCTTGATCGTAGACTTGCCGGCATCCAGAACTATGAGAAATAAATTTCTATTGTTTAAGCCATGCAAGTCTATAATATTTTTATTACAGTAGTCTGAAGTGACAAAAACAAACATTTTGACTCTATCAAATAGCCAAAAGAGTTGAACATACTGCATAGATGGGGTGGGGGAAATATCAGTTTCACTCAAATATATATAGGTGAATTCTCACTATAAAATCATTAAATCACTAAGTGCTATTCCCAAAAACTTGGAAAAAACTGGGAATTATTTTACAATGAAAGGTTGATTATGTAAAAATTTTACCTAACAAAGTGATTATATTTTTAGAGAAAATAATTTAAATATTAAATTTAAAATAATAGACAATGGGCTTCTCATCTGAAATATACTATATATTATAAGAAATAATTACTATTTGATGTCTATACATAAAGCTGTGAAAATGCTGGGGCTGAGGATGTGGCTCAGTGGCAGAGCACTTGCCTGGCATGTGTGAAGCACTGCGTTCAATTCTCAGTACCACATGTAAATAAACAAAATAAAGGTCCATCTACAACTAAAAAAAAATTTTTTTAAAAAGCTGTGAAAATGCAATAGTTGTACTAGTCTATAGAAACAATATTCAAAAAATCACAATAGAAACATTAATCCTCCTGAAATCAATGGAGTTTTAAAATGCAAACTACCTCAGCTTCAAAGTTGAAATTTGTTCTTCCTTTGTTGAAAATGACATGACACTGTGAATGCTTTATTAAAGTTTCATATTTATTAATCTCAATCAGTTACATGATTGCTAATGCTCTGAAACTTTTATTTCTTCATTTATTTCTCAAACATAGTTCTATTATATAGGTACACAGGTACATAGTAGTTCATGATTCTGTAACTAGGTTTGATCTGAGGTTACTGTTATCTTTAGTATCTTTTTAAGTAATTTTTCATGTGAACACAAAGGTTCCCTGGATTTGTTTCAAGGTTTCCTTGACTCCTTAGTACTGCCAAAAAAGGAAACAGTGCAGTTATTTTTCTCAGCATGCAGAAAGCCCTGTGTTCAATTCTCAAAACCACACATATACACAAAAGGGGGCACTAAAGCATAGATATGTTTGAAGATGGGCACAGTGGTATACACTTGTAATCCCAGTTACTTGAGAGGCTAAGGCAAGAGGACCACTTGAGCCCAGGAGTTCAAGGCCAGCCTAGGCAAGACCCATGTGTTTTATATTTTTTAAAAAAGGAATTCTTGGTAAGCTTTCCTCTTCCACATTTTATTCAAAAAATTTTGTACACAAAATTATGGCAAAGTTTCAAGGAAGAACATTTCCCTTTGCAATGCTATAACTCAATGAAAAAAATGTGATATAAAAAACATAGTTAATGATGCACTACTGAAGGATTCTTAGTATTCAACAAACTTGGATTTTATTCTCAATTCATTTTATAATACAATTCTTCTTATAAAAATAATTATTGTCAATATTTTCATTGTTACCAATAAACATTAATCTACATTCGTTATTAAAGTATCAAATTAAAAACCCCAAAGCACCTCCTTGAAAGGAACACTCCAATATAATTTAATTATTCTTGGTCAATTACTTACATTTCACTCTCTATAAATATATTTTAACTAATAAATTCCTATGTAGGGCTGAGGCTGTAGCTCAGTGGTAGAGCGCTTGCCTCGCATGTGTGAGGCACTGGGTTCAATCCTCAGCACCACATAAAAATAAATAAATAAAATAAAGATATTGTGTCCGTCTAGAACTAAAAAAATATATATTAAAAAATTTCCTGGGGCTGGGGTTATGGCGCAGTGGTAGCGTGCTCGCCTAGCATGTGTGAGGCACTGGGTTCGATCCTCAGCACCACATAAAATTAAAATAAAGATATTCTGTCCACCTACAACTAAAAAATAAATAAATAAATATTTTTTAAAAATTCCTATGTAAACTTAGTTATAAATATCATCAAGTTTATAATTTTTTATTCTAAGAAAGAAAATGTGCTCAAATAATTAAACTCAACTATAAAATCTATTTTCCAGGGCCAGGCACAGTGGTGCATGCCTGTAATCCCAGCATCTTAGGAAGCTGAAGCAGGAAGATTACAAGTTCGTCAGCAACTTAGCAAGTCCCTAAGCAACTTAACAAGAACATGTCTCTAAAAAAAATATAAAAAGGGCTAAGGATGTGGCTCAGTGGTTAAACACACCTGAATTCAATCCCTGATACCAAAAAAATAAATAAATAAAATATAAAAATCTATCTTCCGGGCTGGGATTGTGGCTCAGTGGTACAGCGCCTGCCTCGCATGCATGAGGCACTGGGTTCGATCCTCAGCACCACATAAAAATGGATAAAATAAAGATATCTGTCCATCTACAACTAAAAAAATTTTTTTTAAAAATCTATCTTCCATCTCATTGGGGGGAAAACATGAAAAATGGTTGATTAAACTATTCACCACTCTTAAATATTTAAAAACAATTGTGTACATTTAGTCTTGTGACTTTCCAAATACATTTCCTAATTTCCTTTCATTACCACTTTTTTTAATTTTGTAGTTTACAATTAATAAATTTCCTAGTACTATACCTTCTCATAGAAAGATTTCCCCCCTCAAGTGGTTACAAACACAGCATATTTAAGGATTACTTAATCATAGATTGGTCATTAAAGTTACAAAAGTTTAGGTCTTTTATTTCTATTTTTCTTTCTACTGGCTTTTGACCATTTCACTATTTGCTAAGCTAAAAATCAAAATCAGCTAAATCCCTGACCTCCGAACTAGGAGGTACTATAAAACAATGTTATCAGTTGACAAATTCTTATGGAATGTATCTATGGATTTAACATCAGTGCTAGGCCACCTTGTCAAATCTGACCTAATCTAGTGCCATAAGAATATTCTTGAATATTAAGGTTTTGTCTTTAGTATATAACATTCATTCCTCCAACTAATACTAGACCAATTAAACAATTTGTCTTTCAGATGTACTAAAGAATTCCCTAGGTATTTATACTAAAACACACTAAAACCAAAATTGAAAACATCATATTAGTTAAGAATGAAAGTACTATTTTCCAGGCTGAGAGTGTGGCTCAGTGGTAGAGCGCTTGCCTCGCATGTGTGAGGCACTGGGTTCGATCCTCAGCACCACATAAAAATAAATAAATAAATAAAATAAAGATATTGTGTCCACCTACAACTGAAAAAAATATTTAAAAAAAAAGAAAGTACTATTTTCCAATCCATCACAACACTTAAATTCAGCCAAATGAGTCCAACATATAATAAATTCCTCACAAGGTCTTGCTTTGTCTTTCTTTTGTTCCAATAGAGCTTCATGTTTTGGGTATGTAAGCCAAGAGGTGACATGAAACAGAAGGTGGAATCATTGTTGTTAATCTGAGCATGATAGAAACCAAAGAGGATGAATGTTATTATGCATAGTCCATGAATTGAAGTCAATGAAGAACTAGGTTGAACTTTGTGTTGCAAAACAGTCAGCAAAGTTTGAACAGAATGACTGACAACAACTTCCAAAAACCAGTAGCTGGTTAATGTGTAGTACCTATGATATCCAAAATCCTTATCTCTCTCTCCAGAGAATGGCCACAATAGTACTTGATTTTGTGGCTTTAACAGACCTTGACACTTTCCAGATAATGACCTGAACCACTAAAATGTATCAGATGAAGTTCAAAGTAATGCTTGCCTACATTCCAACAGAAATTGTAGATATTGACCATAGTATGTGCTAGAATGCCAATAATAGCAGTTGACTGTTGTTATAGCAGTCATATTAACAAATTAGACTGTCTAAATAACTCAATGGCTGCTAGTAGATTTAAAGAACTGATAATAATAGGTTGCAGTGTATCTGGAAATAAAAATCTATCTACTAGGAGAAGTGAAATAAAAATTTTCTCAAAACTAAAACCACTAAAAAATTAAAATTTGAAGTTGACCCATAGGTTTGATCACAATTGAAAAATCTGCCCTGCAGTTTGTTCAAACTGTTCAAGTGATCCCAAAGATACTACCCTTTCCTTAAAGAATATTTAATCTAATTGTGGCAACAAAAAGTCCTAAATGCAACTTACTCTTCAGTATTAAAATATACATATGCAAATCATATTACAAGCATATATAAAGTGTTATGGGAATAGATGTGCAGGTGGTACTGTGTACACTATCGCAAGAATTATAGTTCTCTCTATTGGCATGATTCATTCATTCATACATTCCACCTTGAGAATAGGAGTACCCAGGAAGATAACAGAACTTTAATACAACTCCATGATACCTATCTCAGAGATAAAAAGATGTTATCTTATCTGATCTTCATAATATATGGCCCTTTAATGTTTTCCTTTTTTAAAATTTATTCATTTTTACTTTTTAAAATAGCAGAATGGATTTCAAGTTACAGTACACATATGGAGCACAATTTTTCATTTCTCTGGTTGTAAATAAGGTAGAGTCACACCATTTGTGTCTTCATACATGTACCTAAGGTAGTGATGTCCACCTCATTCCACCATCTTTCCTACCCCCGTGTCCCCTCCCTTCCCCTTCCTCCCTTTAGCCCAATCCAAAGTTCCTCCTTTTCTCCCATGCTCCTCAACCCCACCCCCTTTATGGATCAGCATCCACTAATCAGAGAAAACATTCAGCCTTTGGTTTTTTGGTATTGGCTTACTTCACTCAGCATGGTATTCTCCAATTCCATCCATTTACTTGCAAATGCTATGATTCTATTCTATTTTTTTTTTATTTTTTTTAGTTGGCAATGGATCTTTATTTATATGTGGGGCTGAGAACTGAACCCAGTGCCTCACCTGTGCTAGGCAAGCGCTCTGCCACTGAGCCACAACCCCAACCTCCTCTATTCTATTTTAATGCTGAGTAATATTCGATTGTGTATACAAACTACAGTTTCTTTATCCATTCATCTATTGAAGGGCATCTAGGTTGCTTCCACTGTTTAGCAATTGTGAATTCTGCTGCTATAAACATTGAAATGGCTGTGTTACTGTAGTATGCTGTTTTTAAGTCTTTAGGGTATAGACCAAGGAGTGAGTTAGCTGAGTCAAATGGTGGTTCCATTCCAAGTTTTCTAGGCAATCTCCATACTGCTTTCCACATTGTTTGCACCAGATTGCAGTCCCACCAGCAATGTATTAGTGTGCCTTTTCCCCCACATCCTCGCCAACATTTATTGTTGTATTCTTGATAACTGCCATTCTGACTGGCATGAAATGAAATATTAGAGTACTTTTGATTTGCATTTCTCTAATTACTAGAGATGTTGAACATTTTCCATATATTTGTTGATCAATTGTGTATCTTCTTCTGAGAAGTGTCTGTTCAGCTCTGTAGCCTATTTATTGATTGGATTGTTCGGGGGTTTTTTGGTGTTAAGTTTTTAAAGTTCTTCATAAACACTGGAGATTAGTACTCTATCTGATGTGCGTGTACCAAAAATTTGCTCCCAAAATGTAGGCTCCCTGTTTACCTCATTGATTCTTTGACTGAAAAGAAGCTTTTTAGTTTGAATCCATCCCATTTATTGATTCTTGATTTTATTTCTTGTACTTTAGGAGTCTTGTTAAGGAAGTCGGGGTCTTATCCCATGTGACAAAGGTATGGGCCTACTTTTCTTCTACTAGGCGTAGGGTCTCTGGTCCTAGGTCCTTGATCCACTTTGAGTTTTGTGCATGGTGAGAGAAAAGGGTTTAGTCTCATTTTGCTGTATATGGATTTCCAGTTTTCCCAGGACCATTTGTTGAAGAGGCTATCTTTTCTCCAATGTGTGTTTTTGGAACCTTTGTCTTATAAGTGTATTTATGTGGGTTTGTCTCTGTGACTCCTATTCTGCATCATTGGTTTCCATGTCTATTTTGGTGCCAATACCATGCCATTTTTTACTATAACTTTGTGGTACAGTTTAAGGTCTGGTATTGTGATGCCTCTTGCTTCACTCTTCTTACTAAGGATTACTTTGCCTATTCTGAGTCTCTTATTTTTCATTGATTCTTTCTCTTACTTTCTTTTCACTTTTATTTTTCATAAATATCATGATTGGTTTTTGTATTTCTATAAGGCATGATGTTAGGATTTTAATTCGGATTGCACTGAATCTGTATAGCGCTTTGGGTAATATGGCCATTTTGACAATACTGATTCTGCCTATCCAAGAGCATGGAAGATCTTTCCATCTTCTAAGATCTTCTTCAATTTCTTTCTTTAGTGTCCTGTATTTTCATTGTAAAGTTCTTTTATTTCTCTTCTTAGATTGATACCCAAGGTTTTTGGTTTTTTGTTTTTTCTGAGGCTATTGTGAATGGGGTAGCTTTCCTAATTTCTCTTTCAGAGGATTCATCACTAATGTATAGAAATGCATTTGATTAATGAGTGTTGATTCTATATCCTGCAACTTTGCTGAATTCATTTATCAGTTCTAGAAGTTTTCTGGTGGAACTTTTTGGATCCTCTAAGTATAATATAATCATGTCGTCTGCAAATAATGATAGTTTGAGTTCTTCTTTTCCTATTCGTATCCCTTTAATTTTCTTCATCTGTCTGATTGCTCTGGCTAGAGTTTCAAGGACTATGTGGAATAGAAGTGGTAAAAGAGGGCATCCCTGTCTTATTTTCATTTTTTAGAGGGAATGCTTCCAATTTTTCTCCATTTAGGATGATGCTGGCCTTAGGTTTAGCATAGCTTTTACAATATTGAGATATGTTCTTACTCTCCCTAGTTTATCTAGTGTTTTAAACATGAAAGGATGCTGTATTTTGTCAAATGATTTCTCAGCATCAACTGATAAAATCATGATTCTTATCTTTGTCTATTGATGTGATAGATTACGTTAATTGATTTCCTTATGTTGAACCAAACTTGCATCCTTGGAATGAACCCCACTTAATCATGGTGCATTATTTTTCTAATATGTTTTTGTATGCGATTTGCCAAAATTTTATTGATAATTTTTGCATCTATATTCATCAGGTCTGAAGTTTTCTTTGATGTGTGTCTGTCTGGTTTTGGTACCAAGGTGATACTAGCCTCATAGGATGAGTTTGGAAAAGTTCCCTCCTTTTCTATTTCATGGAATAATTTGAGGAGTATTGGTGTTAGTTATTCTTTGTAGGTCTTGTAGAACTCAGCTGAGAATCCATCTGGTCCGGGGGTTTTCTTGGTTGGTAAGCTTTTGATGACATCTTCCATTTCCTTGCTTGAAATTGATCTGTGTAAGTTATGAATGTCCTCCTAGTTCCGTATGAGTAAGTTATAAGCCTCTAGAAATTTGTCGGTGTCTTCTATTTTACTGGTATAAGGGTTTTCTATTTTACTGGTGTATAAATTTTCAAAATAGTTTCTAATTATCCTCTGTATTTCAATAGAGTCTGTTGTGATATTTCCTTTTTCATCTTGAATTTTAGTAATTTGGGTTTTCTCTCTCATCCTTTTCGTTAGGGTGATTAAGGTTTGTCAATTTTATTTATTTTTTTCAAAGAGCCAGATTTTTGTTTTGTCAATTTTTTGAATTGTTTCTTCTGTTTCAATTTCATTGATTTCAGCCCTGATTTTAATTTTTTCCTATATTCTACTTCTTTTGGTGTTGGCTTGTTCCTCTTTTCCTAGGGTTTTGAGAGGTATTGTCAGGTCATTTATTTGTTGACTTTTTCTTCTTTTAATAAATGAGCTTAATGCAATGAACTTTCCTCTTAGCACTGCCTTCATAGTGTCCCAGAGATTTTGATATGTTGTATCGGAGTTCTCGTTTACTTCTAAGAGTTTTTTTAACCTCTTCCCTGATGTCTTCTGTTATCCATGAGTCATTCAATAGCATATTATTGAGTCTCTGGGTGTTGGAGTAGCTTCTGTTTTTTAATCTATCATTAATTTCTAATTTCATTCCATTATGGTCTGATAGAATGCAGGGTAGTATCTCTGTTTTTTGTACTTGCTAAGACTAGCTTTGTGGCATAGCATATGATCTACTTTGGGAAAGGATCCATGTGCTGCTGAGAAAAAAGTGTATTCACTTGTTGATGGATGGAATATTCTATGTATGCTTAAGTCGAAATTATTGAGTGTTTTATTGAGTTCTATGGTCTCTTTGTTTAGTTTTTGTTTGGAAGATCTATCCAGTTCTGAGAGGAGTGTGTTAAAGTCACCTAGTATTATTTTCTTGTGGTCTACTTGATTCTTGAAGTTGAGAAGGGTTTGTTTGATATACATAGATGCCCCATTGTTTGGGGCATAGACATTTAAGATTTTTATGTCTTGTTGATGTATGATTCCCTTAAGAAGTATGAAATGACCTTCTTTATTCCTTTTCACTAATTCTGGTTTGAAGTCCACTTTAATCTGATACGAGGATGGAAACTCCTTGTTTACACGGTCCATGTGAGTGATATGTTTTTTACCATCCTTTCACCTTCAGTCTGTGGATGTCTTTTCCTATGAGATGAGTCTCTTGGAGGCAGCATATTTTTTGGTCTTTTTTTTTAATCCAGTCTGTCAGTCTATGTCTTTTAATTGATGCATTTAGGCGATTCACATTCAGGGTTATTATTGAAATATGATTTGTAATCCTGGTCATTTTGGTTTATTTTTGGTTTTTAACTTGACTTGGTCTCTCCTTTGATTGGCCTTTCCTTTAGTGTAGTTCCTCTCTTTGTAGACTTTTATTTTGGTTATCATTTCCTCTTCATGGAATATTTTGCCAAGAATGCTCTGGAGTGCAGGCTTTCTTGCTGTAAATTCTTTTAATTTTTGTTTATCATGGAAGGTTTTTATTTCATCATCAAATATGAAGCTTAATTTTGCTGGATATAAGATTCTTAGTTGGCATCCATTTTCTTTCAGAGCTTGGTATATGTTGTTCCATGATCTCCTGGCTTTTAGGGTCTGGGTTGAAAAATCTGCTGAGATCCAAATTGGTCTCCCCCTATATGTAATCTGATTCCACTCTCTGGCAGCCTTTAAAATTCTATCCTTATCCTGTATGCTGGGCATTTTCATTATAATGTGCCTTGATGTAGATCTGTTGTAATTTTGTACATTTGTGTCCTGTAAGCCTCTTGTATTTGATTTTCCAATTCATTCTTCATGTTTGGGAAATTTTCTGATATTATTTCATTGAAGAGATTGTGCATTCCTTTGGTTTGAAATTCTGTGCCTTCTTCTATCCCAATAAATCCTAAATGTGGTCTTTTGATGCTATTCCATAATTCTTATATGTTCTGTTCATAGTTTCTTACCATCTTCACTGTATGGTCAACTTTATTTTCAAGATTGTATATTTTGTCTTCATTACCCAAGATTTTATTTTATTGTCTTTATTATCAAGATTGTATATTTTGTCTTCCAAGTGATCTAATCTGCTGGTGATGCTTTCTATCAAGTGTTTTATTTGGTTTATTGTTTCCTTCATTTCAAAAATTTGATTGGTTTTTTTCACAATCTCTAGCTCTTTCTTAATCTTTTGCTACCTGTATTTGCTCCCTTATCTCTGTTGGAGTGATCAATGGTTGCCTTTATTTGCTCTCCTCTTTGTTGGAGTGATCAACTTTTGCCTATATTTGCTGGCTTAAGTTATTTCTTTAATTCGCAGATCATTTTAATTACATATATTCTGAATTCTTTCTCTGACATTTCATCAACTGTGCTGTCAATGGATTCTATTATTGTAGTATCTTGGTTTCTTTGGGACATTTTCTTCCTTTGTTTTTTCATGTTGATTATGATCTCCCTTTCTTGCAATGTCGATCTGAGATATTGTAGTTTCTATCCTATAACCATGTAGTGACACATGTATCTCACCTTGGAGTTCACTTCCAGTCCCCAGCAGATGTCCCCAGAAGGACACTACTGCCACTAAAGATGGTGGTGGCAGTAGTGGAGGTAACTCAAGATGGTAATGGGAGTGGCCCAAGATGGATGCACACACTTTCAGAGATGGTGCTAAAAGGGTGGAACTTACAATGGCTTTGGGCTGATTGACTGGAGATGCAGCACTTTGGTGGGCTGCTGCCTCCAGGCCCTGTCTGTTGACCCAAGGTAGAGGCTAATACATCAGACAAACTATGGGGATGGCTGCAGTATACATAATGGATACAGGAAGGGAGCAATAGCGTGGATCCCCACTATGTGCAGGGGCTTTCTTTGGCCTGGGCTCTCACACAGACCTATGAGGGCAGACCTAGACCTGATCTTGGCCTGAACTCCCTCAGGGATTCAAGGTGGGGGTCTAGCCCTGGGCCTGGGCTCCCGCAGATCGGCAGGGGCTCTGGCACTGAACTGGGGGTGTCCAGGGCTTCAGCTGCAGGGGTCTCCAGAGGCAGTCCTTCACCTGGGTTTGGGTTCCCCTGTGATTGTTGGAAAGCAGCGTCTGGTATGACCCTGGCTGGGCTCCCACTGGTCAGTAGGGGCTCTGGAGCCCCCATAGGAAGATTCCATTCCTACGGCTCTCCTTTGGGGATCCTCGTGTGATTTGCATGCCTGGTGCTATCTCCTTATATCACCTGTAGACCTCACAATGCCTGGTTTCCCATTTAGTCTCTACACTCTCTCTCTCACACCTCTCCCTTTCTACTTCCCAATCAGGAACCTCTCTCTCCAGCATCACACAGAGTTGTTTTGCGTCAGGTAGGTCAGGACCAGGCTTTGCAAGCTACTGAATAACCACGCAGCTGCAAGTGCTGAGCCCAGTTGCAGGGCTGCAGGGGATAGGGGTGAGCTGGAGAACTATAAGTACCTTGATCCTGCTTCTGTGCCCCATTTGGTGTCCCAAGCTGGGAGTTCCCCCTAATAAACATGGCAATGTCAGTAGCGAGATTAATCCAAGAGGGCCACAAGGGTGTTCCAAGATGGAGGAGTATGCTTTCAGAGATGGGGTGTTGGGGCGGGGCGGGTGGTGGCACTGGGTGATGTGATCTCACACATAGATACATATTTGAACTGATCTAAAATAGTTTATATCTTTGTGGAAAACAGGATCATATATGATTAGCTAACTAACCAGAGACAGACAGAAAAATGAATTTGTAAGTATAATGTTATCCAAAACTCATAAATCTATTCCACAGTGTTCTTGCAAGTCTCCAGTGGCAGGTCTATTAACTTCATTATTTCCCAAAGTATAACTAAAGAAAAAAAATTGAGATTTTTGTAATAACTTTATTACCTCCGTTACTTCATCTCCTATTACTATTCCTCTGAATCACTCTAGCCACATCCGACTCCTGGGTAAGCCTCAAAGAGCCAAGCATGTTCCCATCTCATAGACTTTATACCATCTATTTCCTCTAACCAAAATGGTTTTACCCCAAATATCCACATGTCTCATTCCTACATGTACTTCATGCTTTAATTTAAATGTCTCATTCTTAGCAAGGCCTCCTGGCTATCACATCTAAAAATGCAATCAGAATATCATATTCCCTATAAGCATTTCCCAAGCACTACCCAACATCTAATTACATATTTTATATATATGTTTCATTTGTTATCTAACACAACAGTAACATAAACATATGAAAGCAGAAATTCTTGTTTTACTCAGTTTTATATCTCTTGCCTACAGAACAGTACCTGGCACTCAATAAATAAATATTTGTCGATTAAATAACTGAATTTTACCATTTGGAACCCAAAAAGGAAGTGAGTTAGGTTTCATCACTGTGAAAGAATTCAATTAAGGCATTTTCTGAAGTACAGTTTTATATTAATTTGACACACACTGAACTTGTCCTTATAAAAATGCTTATCTCTACTTAAGTCAACAATCTTCTTTTTGTCACTCATTAGAAAGTTTACATCGCTGGGCACAGTGGTGCATGCCTATAATCCCAGTAATTTGGGACTAAGACAGGAGGATCAGAAGTTCAAGGCCAGCTTCAGCAACTTAGGGAGACCCTGTTTCAAAATAAAAAATAAAAAGGACTGGGATGTGGCTCAATAGTAGAGTTCCCCTGGGTTAGATCCTCAGTGCAAAAAAAAAAAAAATGGCATGAAACAAAATCAGCCTTTATAAGTTAGTTTGAATGAAATCAAACATGAAAAGACATATCTCTTGGCACTTATTTCCATAAACTGTTATTAATAAACACAATCTTTTAAAAGAGAGAAATTCATAGATTAAGAATTGAAATTAAGATTTTCTTCGATGCTGTATGACATCACCATATTAAATGAGCATTAAGAGACTGTATTTGCATATTTTTTAATATTTCTAAATCTTTAGAAACGTGTCTGGGGAAAAAAACTAAGTTCCTTGTGTTATAGAGACATTTTGCAACCAAAAATTTTATTATAAAATAGTCACATTAATAAAGTTTAGGTCCTAAACAAATTATAATGTCACTTAAGCCTTCAACTAATCACATCTTTTACATCACTTAAAAATCTTTTTTTCTTGCCAGGTGTACTGGCACACACTTGGAATCCCAGTTATTCAAGTAGCTGAGGCAGAAGGGTCTCAGTTTCAAGGCCAGTCTGGGCAGCTTAGTAAGATCCTATCAAAATCTAAACTAAAAGGGCTGGGAATGTAGTTCAGTGTTACTTGCCTAGCATGCGCAAGGCCCTGGGGGTTGTGAAGTGGGGGTGGGGGCGTTGAGGTGTGGAGAAAGAAAAAAATAGAAAGAAATCTTTTGTTCTCAAAAATAACCTTTTTCTCTTAAGGTAAATAAAGGCATGTGACTTCCCCCTCCCAATTAAATAACTTTTTATTATTTCAATTAAATAATTAACTGATACCAAAATCTTTTAATACCATCCCTACATATCTAGAAGTAGTAAATAACCTAGAGATAAAATAAACAGTAAAACTGTAGGAACAGCACTTTTTCATTGCTAGCTCTGTCTATATACGCAGTGAATGCAATTCCATGGAAGTGTGGCTCCACATATTAAGATGAGGAGTATATCTGTTTACATGTATCTCTTTCTTGCTCTATATTATCCTGGAACCTGTGTGTGCCTATATGGTTAAAATTTACTGTATGTTCATACTGAAGTTCAATTTCCAACATTTAAATATGCAGCCCCAAAACCAATTTAAATAGTTATTATTAGAACCTTTGGTGTACTGAAAATTTGGAAGTTCATAAAGCTGGAATAGATTGTTTATAGATGATTACAGGTATGGAAATGATTTAAAACACTTCAATTTTTGTTTTTGCTCTGCTAAACCAGACTCATTTAAACAACAGAATCAGATGCAGAGATTTAAATATCAACTTCTAGTCAAAAATCACCACTAATGTCTTAGCAAGGTGGCCATCCTCCAGCTCATCAGAGTTCCTTAAAGATACAGGACTTTGGGAACAAAGTAATATTAGGTTCACATCAAGTTATTAGGTTCATGATTTATTTTTAAATAAATGTCTAGCAAAAATATGTCAAACTTGATTTTTGACTTAAAGCAACACACAATTTCTATTTACTGTGGAGTAAATAAGTTTTCTAAGTGTATAAAGTTGTAGCTGTTGCAGCTTTCATACACATATATTATGAGAAGTACTTTCTTGCTAAATATTTTATTATACATTAAACTGTAGCAAAAGCAAGTGAATCTATGAGAAAAACATCAAATTAATACTTCTAACTACCCACATAATGTCATAGCCATAAACAGTGAGCTATTTTATAACACAGTATGTCTGATTTATCTCTTTGAATTCCCAGTGCTTGAGCACAGAATTCAAATTCAATAAGCACTGAGTGAATATATAGGTAAATACAACATAAAGAATGATAATTATGTCATATGGTTTCTATTAAAAAGCAAAACAAAACAGTTTCACTACTTTTCAACATGGACTTAAAAAGATGAATGTACCTTTCCAAAGTTTAAATCTAACCTAAACTTCTAAGAATCAATACTAAAAATATAGATGTGAAAAATAAAAACTGAGTCAGTCTGTTGAACATCACTATACTCTCAGACTGTCATTACTAAACTTCAGTGCTCCCCCTTGGCTGTCTGCCACTCCTGGTGATACGCAAAGAAAAACTTACGGTATTTTTTATTTTATTTATTTTTTTGTTTTAAAAAGGATAGTTGTAAGGCTTCTGTCCCACTTCAAAGTCCCCTTAAAGCCAAACAGGTACTTGTGATTCAGTTGTTCTTTGAACACAGTAGCTTAACTGTCCTCAAGATGTCTTCCTTCTGCAGCTGCTAACCAGCCTGACTCCTACTGTCATGTCTGTTGTATAAATCCTACTCTCTATAAAACCTGATCTGCTTCAAACCTTCAAGCAGGAATATGCAATCTACCTTTTGATTATTAACATGTCAACTCCAACACAGCATGACAGCATGGACAGCAGCTGTCCCTGCCATCACCAAACTTTGCCTGGCCTCAACTCTGAAAGTAGAAAGCCTTCACTATAAAAGGAAAAATCAATTCATTCTTCATATTTGGAAAGTTTTCTGATATTATTTCATTGAATAGGTTGTTCATTCCTTTTGTTTGGAATTCTATGCCTTCCTCTATCCCAAAAATTCTTAAGTTTGATCTTTAGATGTGATCCCATAGATTTTGGATGTTTCGTTCATGGTTTTTTTACCATCTTCACTGTGTGGTCAACTCTGTTCTCAAGGCTAAATATTTTATCTTCATTGTCTGAGGTTCTGTCTTCCAAATGGTCTAATCTGTTGGTGATGCTCTCCATTGAGTTTTTGATTAGGTTTATTGTTTCTTTCATTTCAAAGATTTCTGTTTGGTTCCTTTTCAGATTCTCTCCTTATTGAAGTGACCTTTTACTTCCTGTATTTGCCTATGCATCTCTTTATCGAAGTGATCTTTTACTTCCTGTATTTGCCTGTGTATCTCTTTATCAAAATGGTCCTTTGCTGACTGGGCTTGCTCTCTTATATCATTCTTTAGTTCACAGAACATTTTAATTATGTACATCCTGAATTCATGTTCTGTCATTTCATGCCATGCACAATCTAACCATGCCAGTAGTCTCCTCTCCTTTCCCCATGCATCTGAAATCTCAGCAGTACAACACTGACCCATTTCCCATTCCAAACAGTGGAAAGAGAAAGGAGTGAAAGGTCATCTTGAAAATGTCAGAAATTAAATCTTGTCCACTCTTACATTCCCACTCCATCCTTATAGAGTCCCAAACTCTTGAAATCAATCTGGAATTTCAGAAATGTTCACTGCAAAAGCAAGCATCTATAATTTGTGAACAAGTAAATGAGGCCACTACTTCCTAAATAATACTCATTAGGCATTTTATTTTAGAAACAGCTATACTAACTGAAGGTCAATAAAAGCCAAATTAAGTATATTTCTGAATAATTATTTATCCTTTAATACAGGAGAACTAGCTGTAGTCAATATCATTGACAACAATCAATAAAAATTTAAAACTGAGCAACACAGAACACAACTTTTGAATACAAGCAATTCTAATAGATACATGAAGTTGGGAACAGACATTATTCTAGTTCCCATTTCCTTCTATAGATCATACAAGTTACCTGGTAAACTTGCCAGCAACAGCATAACACTAAGAAAAGGGACAAGATTTCTTGTAGATACAGTCTTTCAGAATTTGAATGTCAACCCATGCCATTTCACTGACAAGTTACTCAGAAGAATTAACTTTTGGAGTTTTCCCAGAACGAGTTGGAATAATTTCTCTTTTCCTTTAAATTCTCATATGCTGCCCAGACATACCTGGAATGTTAGAAATTCCAGCAATATTTTAATTTGGCACAACCTCCATCAACAATAATAGTTTTCTCCTCACTTCACCTTTATCATTGTCCAAACAGTCACCGATCATTTATTACTAAGAAAACAACCCCACTAACGTATGCCACCATCATCTCTCAACTTGGACTACATCTGCAATAGCTTCGCTACTGGGCTCTTTAGTTCAACCTTTGCACATCTCTATCACAATTTACTCTCAATAAAACCAGAATAATCCTTCAAAAATATAAAACAGATATTACCACTCTGCTGCTCAATCTACTCAATCCATGCAAAGGTCTACAAAACCCTACTCCTGATCTAACCTATCTCTACCATCCTTACTTCTTTGATCTTATCACCTACTTCTCTTTCCTTGGAACATGATGTTCCTTTCTGTTCCACAAACACACAAGGGCTTTCCGTGGATAATTCCCTCTGCCTGGAATGGTCTCCCCAGCTTTATGCATTTTTTGCTCCCACAATGCCTTCAGTTTTGTTGCTCAAATAGCACGTTCTCAATCAGGCCCTGACCACCATATTTAAAGTTGCACATTTATCTACCCAAATGCTTTCTGTCCTTCTTACCCTATGGTCTATATTTTCATGTCCAAAGCACTTATCACTTTTTAAATATACTATATAAATTACTTATTATATTTGTTCTTATCTATTTCTCTCTGCTAGAATATAATCTCTGATATATCTCAAATGCCTAGAACTGTATTGGGTATAGATAGGCACAAAATTGTTGAATACATGAAAACAGAATTGAGTATATTTAAATATAATGAACATATATCTAAATATTAAATATAATAAATATATATACACCTCCTGATGCCATTTTCTAATGCCTCCTACCTAATAATCATCAATAACTCTTAATAAACTAGCCAACATACTGTTTCTTACTAGATCTGAAATGTATGCACCATAAACTTGGTGTGTATCAATAGGTCTCTTTTTTGTTTCAAGATCTTCATTGCTGCTATGTTAGCATTCTACTTGGTTCCTATTCAAATACGATCCTATAATGATTTAGTAATTTCCCTCCCTCCAATTTTTCCACTCTTCATCTTTCCTCTACCATTATCCACAATTCTAGGTGACCAACACTGACAACTTGGTATGTATCACTCCTTACCTTGCTTATTATCCTCATATAATCACACACAAACAAATGTAACAGGTTTGAGATTTTGTTTTCCTTCACAGGGAGTAGGGTTTTCTCCATATACACTCCTGTGCATCTCAGTTTTCTCACTCATAGCATGCAGTGGACTATATTCACATCAGCCAGCATATGCAGAATTTCTTTTTAAAGGCTACATTATGTTATATATGACTGAAATGTATCAAATGTATTCAACAAAAGGTTTATAGTTTTTTACCATTACTGACAAAATGCAAAAAGATCCTTATAAAAATACATACATATCTTGATGCATATATATTGATTTGTTTTTGTTTTTGTTTTTAGTACTGGGGATTGAACTCAGGGGTACTTGACCACTGAGCCACATCCCCAGCCCTATTTTGTGTTTTATGTAGAGACAGGGTCTCACTGAGTTGCTTAGCACCTCGCTGTTGCTGAGGCTGACTTTGAACCCGCGATTCTTCTCTCAGCCTCCCAAAGTGCTAGGATTACAGGCGTGCGCCACCGCGCCCTGCTGTGTGTTTGTTTGTTTGTTTGAGATAGACTCTTAGAACTAAAACTGCCAGTTTTCTTAAAAAAAAAAAAAAAAAACAGTAAACATTTCTACCACTAATAATCTTTTCTCTGATTTTCCACCAGCACTGAGTGCCCTAACTCTTTAACTGTGGATATAAAATGTTTCAATGTTACTTTAATTTGCATTTCCCAAAGTACTACAGATCATTTTGCTATGTATTATTTGGCTATTTGGATTTGTTCTTCTGTTAAGTATCTATTCATAACTCTCTTATTTTTACACTAGGTTGACTTCTATTATTTGTAAATATTTTATATCTTAGATAGCAACCATTTACTTATCAGTTGAGGTATATTTTTCTCCAACCTATTATTTTTCGATTGTGTTTATAAAATTCCATGCCAAAGTTATAAAACTTGAGTATATTTATTTTTTCTTTCATACTTTGTTTCCTGTATAAGCATATAGTCTAGAATTTTTATTTTTTTCATTTGTGTCTTTAGTACATCTAGAATTAATTTATTATAAGAAACCATTCCATTTTCTTTGAAATGACTAGATAATTCTGATAGCATAATTATATTTTCCCACTGAATTCAATTTTTACTTTTATATTAAATTCCACTTATATTAGAATCTGTTTCTGGCCTCTATATTCATAGACATATGTCAATGCCATGCTATTTTGATTATAGTGGCTTGAGAGTTTATTTTTATTTCTGGTGAGGCTATTTGCTCCTCACTTTTTCCCTTAATTATCTTGGTCAACAAACATTAACATCATTTTACTCAATTCCAACATAAACCATGATGGAATTCTGATTACAACTATAATATCTTTTTTTAATAATGTCTGGAAAAAGGGAATTACGACATAATATGGAAATATATTTTTATGAAGCCAGCATGCTCTTTTATTTCAATTTCAATGTACTGTCTTTCAATGAGAGGTTTTTATAACTTTTTCTAGTTTGTAACTGATTGTTATCTTTTTTCACCTTAATGAGCATGTTATAACATACAAAACACTAAATACTAATAACAGAGGGCATATCTGTTATTAAATACTGGTTAGCATTTCACTAAATGTCAAAATAATGTTTGCTTTTGTTTATGTACTTAAGATAGCTATTGAATTTTATCATATTCTTTCATCATCTATTGATTTAATTTTCCAATTTTTTTCTAATCCATCTAATTTTCCTCCTTCAATCTAATGAATCCTATATCCACTGTTTCTTTAATTCTTTCAGAGTTAATTTTTTGGTAAAAGGCTACTAATGAGTATGTCCTTATACTTCAATAAATCTTATTTAACCTACTTCCACTCACTTTATCACTGTTCATTTGATTTAGTAATATATATCAATCAAAAGATCCACTACTTAAAACTCCTTCCTCTTCTTTTCATAACCTTCCAAGGCCTCAGGTATAATTCATTTGCTTTTTGGTTGGGAGTTTGTTCAAGTATTTTCCTCAAATGAGGTAAATGAGAGACATATCCTATCAATCTCTGGATAGCTAAAAATTCTTTTGAAAAACAGCATAATGGTTGAGTCACTCATTTGTTTATTTGATAAAAATTTATAATGTTATATGCCCTATTTTAGATATTGGGTATAATTGTGGAAAAAAGTAAGTATCCCTGCCTTTAAAGAACATGTATTCTGGGACTGAGGTTGTGGCTCAGTGGCAGAGTGCCTGCCTTGCATGTGTAAGGCACTGGGTTCGATCATCAGCACCACATAAAAAAAAGTAAACCAAATAAAGACACTGTGTCCATGTATAACTAAAAAATATTTTTTTAAAAAAGAACATGTATTCTGAGAGATAAAATAATAAGTACATTAAGTGAATTAATGAATGAATAAAATATAAGAGCCAGGAAAAAAAGAATAATGGTGAAGTAGAATAAGTCCTATTTTATACATTCGGAAAGATCTCTCATGATGACAGTGGTGATGATGACAACAACTACAATGATGATGATGAGAGCAGTTACCCCATGCAGCGCTCAGAGTGCCAGGGACTGTATTAAGTATTGTGTATTCATTCAATCATTCAATCCTAAACAATCTTATTAGGTAGCTATAGTAAAGTAAATAATGTTATAACTGGGAAAACTGAGTAACTGGTTGATTTTCCCAAGGTAAAAACGGAAAGTTAGTAGTAGGGCCAAACTATCCCGCTCTTAGGCATTGTTCTATACTACTACTTTGATAATAAGGCATTTTAGCAAACAATTCAAGAAAGGGATGGAAGGAAGCCATAGGGTCATATGAAAGAAGAGAATTTCCTGCTGGATGGAATAGCCACTACAAAGAATGTTTAAGGGCATACTTTGCAAACTTAATGAAGAAAATCAATAAATAAGTAAATTAAAATATTTGTATTATATCCACAGACTTGACTTTAGAATATGTGGCTCAAATAAACAATTCCTCACATCTATAAAAAAATGTTTATTATATTAAATCATCCTATTAGTCAAGAATTGATCAAATAATGTACTCAAGATTAAAATGCTAAAAGATAAAAAAGGGATTCATAGTCTCCCAAAATGGTTTTTAAAAAACTTTCTAGAACTAAACACTAGAATTATACAAAATGAAGAAACACATTCTCAATAAAGATGATATAAGACTAGGATGTCAGATGTCACTCCTTTTGGTACTATCCATTACCAATACTGTACTGGATACAGATTTAATCCTTCCCATAAGCCTGTGGTTTCAAAAAACTTGTGATGTTTATTTTATATATGAAGAAGGTAAAGTTTAAAAGAATCAGTATCTTGTCAGGCACGGTGGCGCATGCCTGTAATCCCAGCCGCTAGGGAGGCTGATACAGGAGAATTACAAGTTTAAAGCCAGCCTCAGCAATGGCAAGGTGCTAAGCAACTCGGCAAGACCCTGTCTCTAAAATAAAATACAAAATAGGGCTGGTGAGGTGGCTCAGTGGTCAAGTACCTGGTACCAAAAAAAGAAAGAATCGGTATCTTACCCTAAAGTCACACAACAGAAAAAAGGAAAAAAATAAAAATATGACCTTGTAAAACATCAAGTTGTATAGTTTGAGTATATATAATTTTATATGTCAGTATCTTATAAAGTTGTTAAAAACACAAATTTGTACTATTGGCTTTATAATCACAGACCATTATTTCCAATACCATCAACTAATACATGAAAAAAAAAGTTAAAGTTATAGGATATAGGATAAATCCAAAGAGTGATTCTTTATAGCAGGTGGATTATTTAGTAGAAATAAAATGAGCTTTGGCACCAAGCACAGGCAGAGTAGCCCAGAGTTAACTGAAAAGGGAATGTGGCTGACATTACTATCTACAGGGTCACTCTTGTGATAACCCTAATGTATGCACCAGTGACAAAGTTGCTCAGCAACAACAGCAAACTAAACAATCCTAAAATACCTGATCAAACAGCTCCATTCCTAGTTCAGAAAGATCAAAAGGCAACTATCCCAAATCTTCTCAAGTACTATCTTCACCTTAGGTTAACTATCTCACTCTTTTCCCTCTCTATTGGACTTTTTTTCTGATTCTTCCCTATTCTTCTTTTATCTTTTACCTTAATGAAGCACCTATTTTTTAAATTTTCCTCCCTCTCACCCAAGTGTAGTTTCAAAAGCATTCATACACAATTTCCTTACCTCCAAATAAATTTTGATCTCAAAGACCATATTTCTTCTTCCAATACTAGTAATTTAAGGAAAACTGAGATAATTCAGTATTTCACAGAGTAAAATAGGATTAAATAAAAATAGCCTGGGTATGCTAAAACACTATCTGCCTTTAGAAAAGATTATTTATGCCCTCTGTAAAAATGTATATTAATAATTCTTTTATATAATATTTCATTATTTTTGCAAAAGGCAAGGAATGAGATACAATTACATTTCTTTTCCATTTGGACTTAATAATACCTCACATATATAAATGATTCACAAAAGAAAGACAAGTCATCTACAGTTTACCATCACGGGAATTAGAAACCAGTAATCACACAATGCTTTTAATTCTTATCGTATTACTAAAATTTTATCAGAAACAGATGTCGACAGCACAAGTTTGATGGAACTACTTAACTTTTCTTTCACTTTCATAACAAATTAAGCAATGCTCAGTTGAAAAGTAATAATGTCACAAGCCTTGAGGCAGTGCTAGGTGCTATAATTTAAACCAGTGCAGTATAAAGCTTGTACACTCAGAAAATTTATTAGCCTCGTAATTGGTAATTATTTAACTGAGAAAGTCTCACATTCTTTTAAAACTTCTAATCAATAAAGTATCTAAGATCATCAGCAAAGGCCTCTAAGTGAATAATAAAGAAATGTACAAATTAGCAATAGAGCTACAAAACAGGTAGTAAATACAACTATTAATGTGATTTTCAAAGAATAAGCCAAGCAAATAATTTATGTCCCTAAACAGGCTAAAATCCAGAAATATAGAAACTTAATAGGTGAAAAAGCAAGATAATTTATAGTAAAAACAAAACAAAAAATGGAATGAAGAAGATGAATCAACAAAATGTGATGCATACATACAATGAAGATTATTTAGCCTTAAAAGAGGATATCTGTCACATGCTACAACACAGATGAAACTTGACATTGTGATAAGCGAAATTAGTCAGCTACAAAAACATAAATAATGTATGTTTCCATTCATATGGGTTATCTAAAGTCAAGTCAAAGAAACAGAAAGTAAAATGATTGTTACCAGGGGCTGGAAGACAGGAAATCAGGGAGTGCTTAATGGGTACAGAATTTCAGTTCTGCAACATTAAAAGCTATGGGGATCTGTTGCATAATAATGTAAATATACTTACCATTACTGAATGGTAGACTTGAAAATAGTTAAGATGATGAATTTCATGTTTTCTTAATCACAACTTTAAAACTTTTTTAAAAATGTAGAATGAAAATATAACATATGAGTCACAATTTTTCTTTTAGAAATGGTCCATCTTATAGGTAAAGCACATGTACACTACAGGAAGGTGAAATGTTTTAATAATAACAGATGCTCAATGAATGTGATATAATAGCTTTCTCAATATCAAAAATGAAAAGCACTATCAAAATTATTTCTTAGAATCATTCCCTCAGCCATATTCATTCATCTCCTCCTACCAAAGTTCTAGGGTTGCAAGTCAAGATCTGTCTACTGCTCTAAGCCCTTCACCAAGGCAATCAGACCCCAACATACCATTTTGCAATCTAGTAATGGTCAGTCAAGACACAACATTAGGGTTTTCCTTTGCTCCTCTCTTCACTTTCCTTTAATCACTGTAGAATCAACTGCTATCTGGGATTTCCCCTCCCTCCTCAAAAATAAAGAAGAAATAAAGACATCCCCAGATAGTCAGACATACTGGCAAAACTACAGTCCCAAGGTCCTTGGAAAACTAAGTCAGGAGGATCACTTGAGGTCAATCTGGGCAACATAATGGTGAGACCATGTCATTAAAAAAAAAAAAGGCAAACCTCAAATAAATAAAACCAGAAAATTCACTGCTAGCAGACCTGGTACAAGAAACACAAGAGGAAGATCTTCAGGTTGAAATGAGAGGAGATTATACAGTGATGCAAATCCACACAATGAAAGAAAAAGGACCAAGCAAAAGTCAACTGCATAAGTCAATGTTAAAGACAGTATAAATGTACTTTTGTCACTCAATATAGCACTTCTATTGTAAATAAAAATTACTATTTTTTTTAAAGAAGGAATAATGAATCCATTTTGAGAATGAAATTTTCTATCTCACTTCTGGAATACAGAAATTAAAGAAAACGTTAAAGGAGCATCTTTGAAAATAATGCTTCAAAATAAACCTATGTTGGACCTACTGCCCCTCTACATGTTATATAGTTACACTAAGACACTTAAAACTTGACAGGCTCAATGCAGACTTAAAATGCTAACCTCATTTATTTATCTTACTTCCTTTAGATCTCTTAAATCCGTCCCCTTCTCGCCACCACAGCTAATACTTTATTCTAAGGTATCATTTCTCCCCTAGGTTACTGGCAGCTTCCAAGTGGGTCTTCTTAACTTAAATATTGCTCCACTCTAATCTATTTCATACATTACTGCCTTTAATGACATCACCAAAAATAGTAATAAGATTCCATCTGTCTGCTTAAAAAATTTCCAACAGCTCCACATAATTATCAGGGGTGGGGGATAAAAATTACCAGTATAAAATGCAAGACTTCAGGGCTGGGGCTATAGCTCAGTGGCAGAGCACTTGCCTAGCATGTGAGGCACTGGGTTCAATCCTTAGCACCACATAAAAATAAATGAATAAAATAAAGGCATTCTGTCCACCTACAACTACAAAAAAAATTTTTTTTAAAAAATGCAAGACTTCATGACACAACTACTACTGTGCTCCAGAATTAGTACCACCGTGTGTGTGTGTGTGTGTGTGTGTGTGTGTGTGTGTGTGTGTATAAAATCTATACCCACATTCCCTACCATAAGCCCTTGGAGCAACTTAGGATCCTGGAATGATAGACATCTCCCTTTGCACATGCTACTTTCTCTGATGAGAAAAACATTACCTTTACCATACCCCCACCTCTACACCAGCAAAGATTTCCTTATTCTTCAGAACTCAATACTTATACCAACAGTAACCTCATTCCCCTAATGCTGAGTTTTATCATCCCATAGACTCTAGACATACTTACCATAGTACTTAAGATATGCTATAAACATCTGCTATCTATCTCACCTATATACTATAAGCTATTTGAGTGTAAGGATTGTTTTTTATTCCTATTCTTTTTATCCCTAGAACATACAAAAAGTGCTTGGTATACAAAACGTTAGGTTAATGTTTGTAAAAATTGAATCAAGGGAAGAAACAGGTTGTACATTAGTTGACCTATGGAAAATTAAATTTTTACTATTTACATCCAAAACAAATATCTGAACTAAATAAAAATGAAATACCAAAATTAATCTTTAACTTTGTAATCAGTTACAAATAAGTAAATAATGTACTTTTTGAATTTTTTATAACTTTATGTATTTTTATGTGGTGTTGAGGATCAAACCCAGACAATCCCACTGAGCCACAACCCCAGCCCTACTTCTTGAATTTTATACCTCATTCTTTAAAACATTTTCTTCCACTACAAGAAAGTGGAATCTAGCAAAAATATAGATATATTCGCCCAAAAATTTTGCAATCAAAAAATAAGTTTTTTTCAAATTCTGGTCAGAATTCTCAAGTTAGCCCTGTAAGCAAATTCAGCAACATGACTAATGATTCATATATAGAACTTAACTCCACACACAGGAGACATTAAACTTGCTTTATTTTATTATGCAAATTAATAACATCATAGGAAGTTTTTTAAATGCTATGATAAAAAAAGTGAAAACTTGAATTTTTTAAACTAGAAGAGGAAAGCTGAAATAACATTCTATCAATAGCTTTGCAAGTGTTTTAAAAAGCTTATGAAAGGTCTGGGTCTGTAACTCAGTGGTAGAACACTTCCCTAGCAAGTGTGAGGCAGTGAGTTCGATCCTCAACATGATACATAGATACGTAGATAGATAGATAGATAGATAGATAGATAGATAGATAGATAGATAGATAGAGGCATGCTATCCATCTACAACTATAAAAAATTTTTAAAGGCCTTTGAGACTACAAATTTTAAATGACCTAAAACGTGTATATTATATGGTAGGAGAAAGGTTCCATAGGCTATAGTCTTTACCCTTTAATTTGACTTTTCCTCATATATAAAAGAGCTAATAACCCTACCTCTTCTAATAGGATTGTTAAGAGGACTAGAATTCATATATTACACTAGTACACAGTAAAAACTTTGTACATATTTAGGTATTATTATTATTACTATAATTATAAAATGCCTAAGTCCCAAAAAGGTACCTGTAATATGTTCTACAAAGGAAAAAAAAGCACACACTCAGACCAATCTATGTTTATTAAACTATCTGTACCAAATCTCTCCCAATTTTTTCTATTGATTCCCTGAGGGGAAAAAAAATTTCATGGTGTTCTGCCATAGATTCACTCTTAAAATTACATCACAAATAAAATAATGTGAAAATATAACACCATCATCAAAAAGCAAAACGAGGAAGATTAGTACTTAACTACTAGCCTGGTCTGGGCTGCAACAGGACTGCTCAGAAGCTACCACAGTCTGGGTCTCCATTTCCTCATTTGTCCAATGATGATCACAGTACCTTTCTGAGCTCATAAGGTTAATTATAAGAGTTAAAAATAATAATTTATGTTGAACTACATGCTAAAGTGAAAATTCTTCAAAAATACAGGTTAATACTGTTATGGGTGGAAAAATATACATTCCACATATTAAGCAGATTGGCCTTGATTTCTTTCAGAACCAGATCTTAACTCCTTTTAGCCCAACTTTATTTGTATTAGGTACATATATATACCTTATATTACCATGCATTACAAATGCTTTCCACATAGACTGAAAAAGAGATGAAAAGGACCAACAACTTCCATTAAAGTATAAATAATTAAGAGGTGAATGAGAATATTCTCTGGCTTGGGAATTTCTCTCAGAAGTGTTTAGGTATAAGTAGTTGAACTAAAAATAGTTCTAGAAACATGGATCTCAAGTCCTACCCTAATTCTTACTGGGACACAAGAAGAATGTAATTATATATGCACTACTTTGTTCCTGGGGCACTGGGCACTAAGAAGGCAAATCATGGAAAAATGAAGAGTGTAAGGATAAGAGTGCACTAACGCTTATTAATGTCCTACTATGTGTCAAGTACCATGCCAGGTACCTGGCACCTGGTTCCTGATTTAACTGTCACATCAATATTGACAGGTATTATCATTTTTTTTGTTTTATTTTTACAGATGATTAAGCTATTTGCTTATGCCACATAGTTTAGAACAAAATGCTAAATTAGTAAAGGTCTTCAAAGCCATTTCTTGCCATTTTGACACACTATTAACCCAATGAAACAGAAACCAAAATTTTTAAGTGTCAGCAGGAGGTTTTATCCCTTTGAAATTGTTAGTGATACAAGCCATTGAGATTTTTAGGGAAATTTTAACATAAGTTCTTCTAGTCCCTTCCAAATAAATGGAACTCCTCATTCAAATAGTATTCTATTAAACAGGATGATTTCCTTATCCTGACATGACGGTTTTGGTAGATGTAAAAAAAAAAAAAAAAAAAAATCACACCAAGAAATTCTGATTCATCCAAGGGCATTTTCTACATATATACAAGAAAACCTTGTAGAAAGGGGTGATTATTCAGTCACATGCTCCTCAGTAGTAAAAATAATAGAAATTATTCATCTTGAAAAAGTGATCTTATAGTGAAGAACAGCAAATTTCACTTTTAATAGATGTCAAATATTTAGTGTCTTTACTGGTTCTATATAAAGGGCTATCTAATCAAGTCAGATTTAAGGAATCAACCTCCTATAAATATTTCCATGGCAGCATATAACCTACATTTACAAATATAAGGCAAATTTAAATAAAACAAAGATTTTCTTATCTATACACCCAATTCTTTCAATATAAACCAAAACATTCCCATATGAATTGTTCTTTGGAGAAGACAGGTATAAATCCCATTTGATCAAGAAAATTGCTAAAAGAATATGTGTTAATGTAACAAGTCTGCCTCCGTTTGCCTATTATAAGGCACTCAATTCTAGTGTCTGGACATGGAAAGTTAGTAACTTTCAGCCATTTGTTTTACTGCATCTAAGTCTCAATTACAATTAAAACAGAATAATGACATCAGGTCCCAAACACATGAATAAATGATACACAAGGGGAAAAAAAAGTGCAGACTCTATTTGAAGAGGTAACCTTTCTGTCAGCTTTACCTCTCTCTCATGGGAGTCTTAATAAATGTAGACTTTAATTCACATTGATCTACATACTGTGATTTCTCAGAACCTTCCAGGAAAAAAGAAAAAGAATTATGCTTTTTTTTTTAATCTCAATACTCAATAAATGAATGAAGAAACCACAGCTTTCTATGGCAACTTTCTAAGTCCAGATATTTTTGTTGCTGTCAGTCACTTTTCTAATTTCTAAATCTAATAAAAATTTGAGCATAACTAAGAAAGACAAACTAAAAATTAATCAGGGATTTTTATGCAAAACTTGGAATTATATGTCCTAAACTCTTTAACTCCAAAGAGAGTTCACAAACTCTGACAGATGTTTTATGACTGTTTAAATATTTAGTCAGAAAAAGGATGAAATTTTTAAAACCAGAATTATTTCATTCTTCTTTAAAACCAGGGTGGTCTGTGGACAATCTTGGTACCAGTGGTGTTGCCGAGGGAACGAAACGAAAACAGGTGCCATCAAATTCAAATTAAAGATTTAATTCTATTTTAAACCACCTTAAACAATGTTTCCACAAACTTTGTTACTACTATAAAATTGACAATATTTTATAACAAGAAAAGGATTATAAATTGTCTGTAGACCATCAAATTTTAACTGTAACAAATTTAGACTGATTGGCAACACTTCCTTCTTAATAAACTTTCTTTCATTAAATATGCAGCATCACTTTGAAAATGGAATGAATATATAAAGCAAATCAAAATAAGAAAAGAAAGTAGTCTTTGACAGACTTTTCTGAAAGATTTTACTATGTTCTGAGCCCATGTCATTTTAAAACTTAAAAAACAAGCACAAAACAAATTTAAATTCAGAAAATTTAAGAAAAAGGTTATGCAATTTGTAACATTATGAAAAGTTTGACTTCTCCTCATAAACCTAATTATGACATAATCATTACTGCTAAGAAATGGAGTTTTCTCTACCAGAAAAACCCAGTAACTTTTATTTCTTATTATAGTATTGGGAAAAAAAAGCAAAGCAAGAACTTGGCTTCTACTTCTAAATACTACTTTTTTCCCATTTAAAGAAGATGAAGCAAGTGCTTCCTAATACATAAGAGTTAATCAATGTTAAAAATATATTACTGTATTAAACACTTTTTCTTTTTTGGTGGGGGAGGAGATACTGAGGATTGAACTCAAGGTTTACCTATCACTGAGTGACATCCCTAACTTATTTTATTTTGAGACAAAGCCTCCAAGCTGAACTTGAACTTGCAAACCTCCAGCCTCAGCCTCTCAAGTAGCTGGAATTATAGATATGTACCACCACACCTGGCCCTAGACACTATTTAATATAGTAATAGTGACAAAATATTTTACTGTTTAAAGTTTTAATGTAAGAAATGAGCATATGAGAAATTCATAAACAAGTGACACTGTATACAGTTCTCAATGTTCATGATATAACAGTATAAGAATCTTTCAGAACAGGTTAAGTAATATATTCCAGCAATGATTCCAGATACTTATGTAAGATGAGGAACACATTCTTCAGGATTATTAACCAAATTAGAAAATAATTCTTATCAGTTTTGACACTTGAAATTTTTTAAACTATAATTTTTAATCTTGCATTAAAGACTTTTTTAAAAATTCTGATCATAAATAATCAAATTCCATTGTAATTTCAAATCTTTCAGACAGTTCAAAGTTTTATTTTTAGCAGTGCTCTAGGGAAACACCAAGAGGTTCATTAGCGTGCAAGCATAACTTATGGTCAGTTCCATTAGTTGGTTTATTTCCAATATTTAACCACAATAAGGGTTTCATCAGCTAGTTTTCAAAAAAGCTTAAAGTTTTCAGTATTAACAGATAAATATCACTGAAGCTAATATTACTACTTTAAAAATTCCCCCATTAAATTGTATTTGCAAAAATAATAGAAACAGAATCTTTTTCAGATTAGATATGAGTTTGAATCATAAAATACACACTATATAAAGTTGGCCAATATAAAACTTCCTTTACAGTTACATTAGTTAAAGTTTCAAATAATCTCACGTGTATAATTACAAATTACTGTACTGGTCTACTGCTTACTTTAAAAGTGATTAATCAAAGTCAGAGAAAGCCAACCATCAACTGAAGTGTGTTTCAAATTTCCTTTGCAAAAACATTTCAAAAAAAAAAAAAGATGAGCCAATTTTACTTTAATTAAAACCTCATTTAGAAATATGAAATGTTTTCCATTTAATTCCAATTAGATTTCAATTGTGTCCAGCTTTGAAACTGCTTCTGCTACTTGACTACACGTGCCAGATGATCTTATGATTCATGTAAATAGATTTAAAAGAAAAAGACCTGCTTTTTTAAGTTTTCTAGTAGGTGTACAGTATTTTATTTAAGATATCTTATTTTCAAACAGCTAATTAATAGGCAAATTAAGTACAAATAAATTAGCACCAATTCATTAATAACTTACCTCTTCAGCACTGCATTAGGAAAGAATAAATATCTAAATTTAATTCAAATCTCAGAAATCTTGAAGTTTTATTAAATTCTTTTTGTCTTACATTCTCTGCCCATCTCATAAAAACACAACAAATCTATTTCTAATTATGAACTGCTCTGCCAGAGTAAGAAGTAACTCTTCCTGCTGGAACCAGGATTTGTTAAGGGAACCTAATGATAAAATATTCTGAGGTTCTGTGACCAGGCAAGATTCCTCTCACATGAAATGATTATAATAACAAGCCTATGCAATAGCCTAGCTGACTTCCACAGATGTATATCTGGTTAGTCCAAATAGAGGAAGACTTATCTTTTGTACATTCTAAATAGTCAAAGAATAAGATGGCAGGGGAAATAGGTACATCTAAAATATTTGTTTTGACTACTAAGGAGCAGTCATTCAAAAGAGAAAAGACACTTTTTACCATCTCTTAAGGTACTTCACACAGGTAGTCAAGGAAATATCCCAAAATCAATGAATAAATAAGGGAACATAAGATTTTTCACAAAATCAAGCAATGTGGGACACAACTGAAGGTAACACAGTACCATTCCCTATAGCACAAGTGTCAAACAATATTGCTCCTCCCCTGTTACTTACCTCCTTTCTCTGTTCTGCCTGTGGCCTAGCCCTTCAAGACATCCAAAGGCAGGACAGATTCAAGATGTCTTTCACAGGAATAGATGTTCAAAGATAGCTCTAGCTCCTAGAATTTTTCAACCATAAGCTACTCTACATGTACTCTAATAGTTAACTGTACTTATAAATAACTTTTCAAACCTTCTCATAGGTCTCACGTTGACAAATAATTAGAGAAAATTAGTATTCACTGCACTGTATAAAAAATGAATAGAAATGAAAAAGACCTGACTCGTGATAACAGCAATAATCAAGATACAAATAGAAATCATTAGATTCAATATAAAATGTTTAGGTTCATTTGGAACCTCAAGGGAGTGAACACTGTTTAAATTTGAAAAAACATCAATTATTAGACACCATATGCAAACTGCTAAAAATATACTAATGATAAGGAAAAATGAAACTAAAGAATGTGTAATAAAGTTCTTAGGTTTAAGAACCTTCTCTTCTAACATTTCTGTCATTTGCCTGACTTTCAGAAACATTACCTACAGTTAAAGACAGACTGTATAAGCAGAAAGGTTAACTCCTTACATGGAGACTTAGCACTTAAAACTACTGTCTAAATCCACCTGAGGTTGGGGGGGAAAAGTTAACTTTCCAGTAGGAAGAGCAAAGCAAAAGATAAAGTTAATTATAGCTGCATACAAATGAAAATGCCAAACATTCACAAACAGTTGATATGAAAAAGAAATTGGCAATGTTAATGTGTTATATGTACACATACCAAGATAGCAAGAAATAAAATATTTTTATGTTATGTGAAAATAAAATGCTTAAGGACTCACTGATAAACTTCTCTGATATAAATGTTGAGATTGAGATTTTTGGGTGTAAACTTTTTTCGTAGTTTGCAAAATATATTTTCTATCTTATTATGCATCTGACATCATACTGTAATTATGACTCAAAAATCTGTTCTGTATAAATTTCTCATCTACATATCATCAAGCTAATTACTTAGACATCACCACCACTTCTGCAGGCTCTAGAAGATTTAGAAAAGAAAAAATTTGAGATTATACTACCCAAAGTTCAGCAAAGAGAAAAGGTTTATAAAAGAAACCTTTAATTATTTCCCCAAAGGTTTCGAAACAACTGTTGCAGTAAATCAAAAGGATGCTTTCCTATGAGCCAAATCATATAATTTTTCAAAATATGTTTAGCTGTAGATGGACACCATACCTTTATTGTATTTATTTATTTTTTATGTGGTGCTGAGAATTGAATCTAGTGCCTCACAGGTGCTAGACAAGTGCTCTACCACTGAGCTACAACCTCAGCTCCAAATCATATAATCTAAGAGTAAAACATTATCTAAATGAACTAAACTTTTCTCAAAGAAAAAAGGGGAAAGTTAGATAGAAATAAAGTTAATGATCAGAATTCTGTAAAGCTGCCAAATTCTGGCACATTTTGATCATCCAGTTATTACTGTTTGAGAGAGGTAGGGGTACTTGTGAAGAACAGTTTATACAGGAATAAATTTTACATAAAGAGAAGTTATATAAGTATGAAATGTCTCAGAGGTTTTGAGAAGAAGCTCCCACACTTTGGTATGTTTCTTTTTTTAATAAAACTTACACATTATTGACTTTGGATAATATTTATCTCCAAAAATATCAAAAGTATCAGAAACATAACTAATGTTTGGTACTACATATTTATTTTTGGCCTCTAAACTTTCGCATAGCCCAGACATTCAGCTATATGACCTAAAGTTTTCCAGTAGCCTCAATATCACTGAATTCTCTTTTCAATTAGGTTCAGACATACACAGGATTTACTTTATACAAGGATGAATAAAAAACTATTTCCCTTCTAGGTTAAGAGGCCAAGATCTAGAAGATCTAAAGATCCAAGATCTGTCTGGGTTCTAATCCTCGCTGTTAGGATTATTATTTATTTAATCTCTCTATCCTTTACTTTTATCATCTATAAGCTAGTCAATAGCAATAACACCTGTATCATAGGATTGTTCAATCAAATAAATTAACACTTATTACTTAATACTAACCATTAAAAGCAATAAACATTAAAATCAATTAACCATTAAAAGCAATAAACCATTAAAAGCAATTAACACAACCATTAAAAGCAATAAACATTGATATATTCTACTATAACATGGATGAAGCTCAAAAACATCATGCTAAGTGAAAGAAGTCAAATACAAGTGGTCACATTTTGCATGATTCCATTTAGATGAAATAACCAGAATGCAAAAGTGATTGCAAGGACCTGAAGGGAGGGGGAAAGGTTATAAAATGCTAATGGGTACAGTTTGGGTGTGATAAAAATTCAAGAATTACACTGTGAATGTATTAAATGTCACTAAGTTGTCTTCAATTTTGAATCTTTTATTTTACGTTATATGAATTTCATCACAATAATTTTCAATTTAAAAAAGAAGTAATAAATGATTTATTGACATCTTCAAAAATACTCAGAATAATGGAAAGATACAAAGAGTTCAATAAATATTAACTAAAATAATTATCCATGCCACATGAATTGACAAATACATAGCACCCTATGTTACATTCTAAAAATTCAAATAATAAACATAAGTTTGAGGTTTCATGCTTACTTTTTTTTTTTTGGCAGTGCTGGGATTATGCTTACTTTTAAGAATTCATCTTAATTTATTTCTTTTAAATTGAACATGAAATTGTTTTCTTCATTTAACAGTAATTCATTTCCTTCAACAAAAAGATACACAGAAAATAGATATGTTTTACGGCAATTAAAAACTTACTTTGGGGGCTGGGGTAGTGGCTCAGTGGTAGAGCGCTTGCCTAGCATGTGTGAGGCTCTGGGTTTGATTCTCAGCACCACATATAAATTAATAAATAAAGATCCATCAACAACTAATAAAATATTTAAAAAATAAAATAAAAGATTTTTTAAAAAATTTACTTTGGGCTGGAATATACCTCTGTGGCAGAGTGCTTACTCAGCTTGCAAGAAGCTCTGGGCTCAATCCCCAGCACCAAAATTAATTAACTAATTAATTGGTATATTTACTGTGGCATTTTATCCAAGTTATGTTACTTCTGACATATGCTGTTTATGTGTTAAAGTATCTGGAAAAAAGGAGATAAATCATCAAGAAAATATACACAAAATGACAAAGAACTTTTTTATGAATTTAACTCCACAAATTATAAACATTATATGGTTGTGCTAAGATGTTTAAATAATGTGATATGTAAAATACCATGAAAAGACTCACACATATATTTACAAACATAATGGAAGGTTCAATCTATGATGAAACAAAATTTCAGGAAAATTCTTCATAATGAAACACAAAAAATGGTAAACAACTGCATTCATGTGGGGAAAGCATATTATAAAAAGGACAAAAAATCATAAAGCAAAATCTCTGGCTATGAGTTATCAATCAAAACTTTTTTTTTTTAGGCAAAAAGAGTACAAGAAGAAAAGAATAATTCCACATACCAAACTTGAAGCATCTTATAGTTTATAGAGAATGCATCAGTAAGAAGAGAATGCATCAGTAAGTCAGTTCCCAAATGATTACAGCAGCCAAGAGACCAAGTCTGAAAATGCTTCACTTCAAATAAAAAGTTATTAGATGAAAGTATGTGGTATTTTCTACTAATATCTCTAAAGAAAAAACAGGACACATTCTACAATCAAGAGAACAATTCATATTCTTGAGGTTGGCTTTTTTGTTCTGTTTTGTCTGTCATGCCTAATGTTTATCTTAGAAATTTCCATTAAATTGTTACAAAAGGTTCCTACTGGGAATAATAACCATATATAAAATACACACTAACAAACAACAAAAAAAGAAAACTGCCATTAATTTTAATATGAGCCAGGCACAGTGACGCATGCCTGTACATGCCTGTAATCCCAGTGGCTCAGGAGGCTGTGACAGGAGGATAGCAAATTCAAAGCCAGCCTCAGCGATAGGGAGGCGCTAAGCAACTTGGTGAGACCCTGTCTCAAAATAAAATATGAACAGGGCTGAGGATGTGACTCAGTGGTTGAGTGCCCTTGAGTTCAATCCCTGGTTACGCCCCCCGCCCCCCAAAAAAAAATTTAATGTGAAATGAAATTGTTGGAATAAACTTTCAAATACTACATGTTGATATCAAAGAATTGAGGCATGGTGCTTACAACTTTACTTATTCAAAAGAATTCAGGGCAAGCTTCTTAAAACTACCAAAATGTTTAACAAGTGAAGAAAAATATACATAAAGTGCTTATGAATAAAAACATTTCAAGTAAACTATTTGGTTTGTGAAAAATAAAACATTCAACATGTACCAACATGTACCATATCACATGTACCAAGACTAATAAGCCTTATACTACATGTACTATAAGAAAGAAATGTAAACTATTAAGGATTATTATAAAAAATACACATAGTTACCTCTTGCTATGAAGATCTTTGAGTAAGTCAACTAGCTTCCTAGAATGATAAAAATGTGATTCACCCTAAACACAAAGATGTTATTATCTTACATCTCATGAGTTCCATAAATTTTGTTTTGTTTTGTTTTTTTTTTGACAGAGTCTCACTATGCTGATCAGGGTGGCCTCAAACTCCTGGGTTCATACAATTATCCTGCTTCAGCCCCCCAATAACTAGGATTACAGGTATGTATCACTGTACCCAAATGAGTTCTATAAATTTTCAAATAAAAATATTACACATTCTGCATGTCAAAAACAGGGAGAGAGGGGCTGGGATTGTGGCTCAGTGGTACAGTGCTTGCCTCACATGCATGAGGCACTGCATTGGATCCTCAGCACCACATAAAAACAAATAAAATAAAGATATTGTGTCCATCTACAACTAAAAAAAATATTTTAAAAAAAACAGGGAGAGGAGTAGGCTATGCAAAATAATATGGTGGGTCCTTTATAAAAACAAACAAACAAACAAAAAACTAAGCATAGAACTGCCATACAATCTAGCAATTCCACTTGTAGGTATATACCCAGAAGACTGAAAAGCAGAAACCAAACCAGATACTCATACACTCATGGTCACAGCAGCATTATTCATATCTAAAAGGTAGAAACAATTCAAGTCTCCTCCAGCAGATGAATGGGTAAATAAAACGTGATACACACACACACATACACATAATAGGATGTCATTCAGCCTTAAAAGGGAATGAATTCTGACATATACTACAACATGGATAAACCTAGAAGGCATTATGCTATGTGAAGAACTCAGACACAAAAAGGCAAACATTGCATGAAACTACTTATATGAGATAACTACAATAAATTGATAGAGGCAGAAAGTAAAATGGTGGTTACCTGAAGCTACAGGGAAGAAGTGATAGGGAGTTATTGTTTAAATAGTCACAGAGTTTCAGTTTGGGATGATGAAAACTTCTGGATTTAGAGAGCGGTAATGATTGCAGAATAATATTAATGTGCTCAATGTCACCTAAAAATAGTTAAGATGGTAAATTTTACGTATATTTTGCCACAAATATTTTAAAGTTGGGTAAAGTCATTCAGTAATTAGTTTCACTCAGTAATTAGATCAGGTCCAAGCATAATTGATAAGACACTTCTACATATTTTGTAAGCAAGTGCACCACCACTAAAGTTAGCCAGCACTTCTAAATCAATTATTGCCTAGCAAAATCATTATTGCCCTTCAACCCAACGGTTCTGCCAAACTCTGGCAACCACATAAAATACTTTATATTATTTCAGCAATAGAAAGTGATGGGCTTTTAAAAGACCACACTTGATGTTCAAGCATGAACATTTGATAAACAGAATATACTTTAAATCCACTTGTCCCATGGCTGACGACTGTACTTACACTCTCAATCGCATTCCATTCTACTTACCACGTCCTTGTTTCATTATATATTACCCTACGCCCTTACATTTTTAACCATCTCCTCAAGGTCTTTCATCCCATTCTAAAATTGGATTGAGTCTCCTTATCCTACTAAAATCTTCCCTGGACCCTGACAACCCTCAAATTTCCTCGCCCCCAACTTAACTCTTCTTAGCTGCCAAACATCTAAAAAGAGTCTAATTCATGCTGCTTCCATTTCTCTATCTGCTATTCATTCTTTCATCCCTTAGTAACTGGCTTCTACTCCAGCACCTGGCTGAATTAATACTCCTGAAAGTTAACCATGATCTCCTCCTGATAACCTAAATCCTATTATTCAAACTAAAGGTAAAGAAGAAAGCAAACATTTATAAAAGATTATCCATCACAAGCCCCTTACAATTCTCTTCTCCCTTGCCTAAGACAAGATTCTCCTAACTCTTCTTTCTGACCTCTTTTACCTCCTTCCTCCAAATCTCCAAATATCTTCAATTATTGTTATACTGTCCTTCATTCCTTTCTTTCTTTCCTATCTCCTAGGAACTTTTCAGAAAGTTCTAGAAGCTTTGCAAAATGTTTTTTAGATAAATACAGAATACCATCAGTATGAGAGGTACCAGGAGGAGTCAGGTAGTGGAAAAACAATTCTACTCACTCCGGTAAATAAGTAGCTGACAATAGAGGAATGCTTCCCTACTGCACATGTATGTATCAGTGTTCAAGGTCAACAAAACCACATTTGTGTTTTTTGGCAGGTGAAATACATTTTAAATGAAAAAAACATTCAGAATGTTTTCTTTTTAATATGACTGTACTGCTAGAAGGAAGTATCTAACAATCTGTTCATTATTAATTGCATGTTTTCTGATATGGTTAATTATTTAGGCTTGATGCAGTCATTCAGTTGGTTAAGCTGCTTACTGATGCAAAGTTAAAGATAGGATGTATATACTGCAATGTAAATATCAATTTCTTAAAGCTAAAACAATAATTCCCTCTAAAAGAGTTTTTTAAATTCCATGTAGAAATAATATTAGTAAAACAGAAAAATGAAATCCATACTGAATTGATATGTTATACTTTAATTTAAAAGATGTCATCTAGAATACTTACCTCCTCCAAAGGTATATTTATGATAATCAATGGATAACTTATGAGAATGAAACATTAAAACCAGGTCATTTTTATATACTTTAGGACTAAAACTAGTAATAGCTTCTTCACCTAAGTTGTGTTCTCTTCTGCCTTAAAGAAAGCTTCATTTTGAAGCTTGATCATAAAAAACTTCATGCTTATGAAATTAACTCATTTAAGCCATTTTTAAAAACATTTTAAGGATCAAAAACTTAAAGATACAGGGAAGTGATAAAAAGATAGTGTTAGATGAAAAAATTATAAAATAATATAATCTCATGATTCCAGTTTTGGTTAGAAAATATGATGGACATGGTAGATACAACAAAAAGAAAGACCATGTATTAAAATGTTAATTTTCAGTTTCTTAGTAGTACTAGAAAATTTTACTTTCTTCCTTACACTGGGCTTATTTCCTTTACTTTTTTCCTTCCTTTCTACAACAAACATGCATTGCACTTATAGTTGGATTTCCTGGAAGAATAAACTCTGTAATACTCCATTCAATTCCTGCTTTCCCACCCATATTTTGACAGAGTAGAAAGACCACCAAAACAGTATAGAGTGACTTTTTAGTACCATGAGTATTCTCATGCTAGGTCCTGGTCCTATGACTTGTTAATCACTTTCAAAATACAACCGAATCTGACAACTTCTCACTGTTTTCACTGCTATTACCATTCTTATCCAAATAAATATTATCTCTTCACAAGCTTATGCAAAATTTTCCGAACTATTCTACATGATCCCAGTTTTACCTTTCCAGATATGCTCATGTTAGAAACTCCTCTACTCAGAAATATCAATGACTTCTCAACTCATTTGGAATAAAAGCCTAAGCACTGATTGTAATCTTCTAGACTTTATGTTCTGCACCAAGAATCCAAGACACACTCGCACTTCAGCACCACTGGACAAGCAGTTAGTTACCTCTACCTTGTATACACTATACCTAGATATTCACATTTCCTTTAAGTTTCTATTCAAGTATCACCTTCACTGGAAATCCATCAACACTGTACCCCACCCTGCAGGTTCCTGTCTCATTCCCATGATTTTAACTACTGTAATATTACTACCTACATATTAGATGCTATAGTTATTTCTTTTCTACATTCTGTCTCTCTTCTTCAATAGGATATCAACTCCATAAAAAGACATCCTCATCTTTTCCTTATACTGTTTCCTCCTCAGCACCTAGAATTGTGCCTAAGACAAAATAGGCATTCAGTAAACATCATATTGCTATTATTGCCAATACTAAAAAGTAAGCAATACTGTCTAAAACTATATTGTTATTCTTCTGATTTTTTCATTAGAATATTCAATTCCAGTCTGAGACTGAACATAAAACTTTCCTTATGTATAAACAAAGTAGCAGCTGAATATCATACTACTATGCACCTGAGTATTTGTTATCTAAAAGATCTTGAGATCTTTTATAAACATCAATCAATGCTATGCAAAGAAAGCTAAGGGGAAAAGGCAATTAGATACTGTGAAAAAATGGAGGCAATCAGAAGAAATACAGTCCATGGTGGCAGTGACATAAGCTAAGCAGGAGGTACGGATAATCTGGGTAAGTGCCATGGAAAAATAAATATCATGATTGGACTTGAGGCAAATGGAAACAGTTCAAATTGGCTTTGTACAGTACTCTGTGGAACATATGATGTCCATATGTCCATTACCAACAAACTGAAACATGGAAAATAACAAAGGCTAATGCTATGATGGCTATAAGAACACACCCAATGCCAATCCCTACCATACCACAGCAACGTAACTTACTACAGCTGTCAGGTAAGTTGGCTAAGAAGTCAGAAGTAATAAGAAAAGAAAAGCAGGGGTTGGGGTTGTGGCTCAGTGGTAGAGCACTTGCCTAGCACATGTGAGGCGCTGGGTTCGATCCTCAGCACCACATAAAAAATAAATAAATAAAATAAAGGTGTTGTCTCCATCTACAACTAAAAAAAATTTTTTTTAAAGAAAAGCAGAGAGGACTAACTATAAATTGTCCTCTTTCCATGCAGAAGAAAAAGTTGGGAATCTATACTATAAAGCAGAATGTGACCATAGTAAAGGCTGAAAAATAAAGCACGATTTTTTCCTTGCAGACAGTTTGCAAGAATATAAAATACTTGAGAATTAAAGAAGACAGAATTTTATCCAAACTACAAATGATTTAAAATCCAGAAAACTAATCCAGAGAGGAATATGATGGAATAACTTTCAAAAGAATTGAAAATGTGACCTTTTAAGTTTTGAAATACATAAATAAGAACAGAAATAGACTGACCAAAAGATGGAATGGGAATTCCATTAGCTTTATGCTGGTGTTCACAAGTCTACTAAACTTCTTTTCTATATTCTCTCACTCACAAACTGATGTATCTTCAAGACACAATCACATTGATATAAAAGAAGTAAAGCTTAGGCAAAAGTCATGAAGGACCGATTACATAGCAAAGTCGAAACTATAAAACAAAAAATTATGAAAAGTAATGCTACCATCCTAGAACATAACTGATTGTCCTGACCTTTTCAACCCATCAAAACCAGGTATTTCCAGTTAGATGAACGGCACAAAAAATAATCTTACCTCTAATGCAGAAAAATACTGGTTTGTCACTCACTGAAACTGTATTAGTAATAAAATCCAGCAGTTAAAAATACATAATAAGTATTTTATAGTAAACATCAAGGTCATTACTGTTTCAACCTAACTTCCCATTCTATCCCTAAACCCCCAAATTTGAAACCAACTACAATTTCTTGAGTAGCTGGAGTGTGGTTAAGGAAAGGAAGCTATGCTTGTTTGTATGGAATCTGCCATTTCCTCCCTGCCAAAACACTTGTTTAAAAAGTCATGTAATATTTCTATTAAATTGTAAATGCAGCCGACAAGGAAATGGCCTACTGGCAATGTATTACCTTTGTGGCAGTGCCAATGGCCTACAGCAAAATAGAGCACATGATAATTTCAACATGCATTCCCAAGTAACAAAATTGTGCTTTACATAAATACCACAGAACCTGAGCAAGATCCAGAAAAAGCAAGGAAAATTTGCCCAAGCTTTCATGCTTGCCTATATCAATTGTATGTCATAACTAAAGCAAAATAGAAAAGCATCTACATATGTTCAAGAAGCTTGTGAAGTTAGATCATATAACCCTGGGAAAACTATTGCAACTTAAATCTGTGTATTTCTTGTTAACCACTGTAACAACTCACTAATAAAAATTAAGAAAAACTGTGGGTATCAAATGAACCAAAATGTACTAACTACATACAAGTCCTTAAAGATCATAATGCAACTTATTAACAGGAACATATGTTCAGTATAAGCCACAATTGTTACGTTATATTACTTCTTCCTTTGATATCATTCATCTGATTACAGAATTTAAGAGATTCACAAGCCTTCCAATTAAAATGGTGACCTTCAGTTTATAAGTCACTTACTGTAATGCTTACAAAGTCACCTCTGATCATTTATCCCTTACCTTTCATTACATAGTAAAACTTCACGTAATTATGCTATTTAAATGATCCCAGATGTAATGAGGATGGCTTTATTTATGTAAAAGTTATATTTAAAACTAAGCTAGGCTTGGGGGTGTAGCTCAGTGGCAGAGTATATATGCCTAGCGTGTGTTAGGCCCTGGGTATGATCCACAGCAACACACATGCACACACACACATATACAAATTAAGTTGATATAATCAAATAATGTATCTTTGATTAATACAAGTCCTCCAAGATAGCTGAAGAATTCTATACTGCAGGAATTTAAATGAAATGAATACTTATCTTAAATTAAGTATGCCTTATCTACACTTTTTAAAAATACATCTAGGCATAATTTCAAAAACCGAATTTGATAGAAAGAGCATTTCCTCCAAAAACATTATAAATTTTCAAATGTTATACACTTGAAATAACAGAGTCAATACTTACTCTCAGCATAGGCCCCAACCTCAACCCACACACCTGGTTATTTGTTTCTTCTAAAATAAATGCTAGCTTAGGTCTCTAGCATAAACAGTTACTATGACTAATTCAAAACAAAACAACACCTACAATGATCAATATAGTAACCCTACACAACTGTTTTTAAGACATAAAACCTTCAATTAGGCTTAACAATTAAATCCCATTAGTAAACCAAGCTACTGTGCCCAGGGGCTAACACTAAAGGGGCTCACTAGTCTTCTTTCTGATCTCCTTCAATAAAAGAACAGGCAAGGCACAGTGATGCACACCTACAATTCCAGCTATTTGGGAGCTGGGGCAAAAGGATCACAAGTTCAAGGTCAGCCTAGGAAACTTAGCAAGGCCTTGTCTCAAAATAAAAAATAAATAAATAATAAAAATAAAAAGGCATAGGGATGTAGCTCAGTGGTGAAGCACTTGCCTAGCATTCATGAAACCCTGGGTTCAATCCTCAACACTTCAAAAAAAATAAAAATTAAAAATACGGAAACATGATCTAAAGCACCGAAAAATAAAATAAAGAATATGAATTATCTCAATTTAAATTTTAAATTTTAAATAAATAAATTGAGCTAAGTAAAAGGTTGAAAGGAAAGATATAAGGAGTGATAGGCCTTTCAAGTTGTATTTAATTAGCATTTAATTACTTTCATTTTTTAGTTTATTTCACTGGCTCTTATTCTAAGTCATAAGTATAACATTTATTATTTTAAGAAAGAATAATGTGAGCTTGCCAGACTTCAACACCACAGAGGTGTCTTTGAGATAGAAAAGGGAATCAAGTACAATATTCAACAAAATATTTACCAGAGACTTTTATTTATAAGTCACCCTGCTAGGTTCAATTAGATACAAAAATGAAACACACATGCACTTAAAACTCAGATCTAATAGGAAAAATGACAAATGTATCATAAAAACTATGACAATACCTAGTAAGTTAAAAAGTGCCAGAAAAAAATTATAAAGGGTATGAGAATTCAGAGTCGGTTTTTCGGTTTTTGTTTTTTTTGGTACTAGGGATTTAACTCAAGGGTACTCAACCACTGAGCCACATCCCCAGCCCAGGGTCTCACTGAGTTGCTTAGTGCCTCGCCATTGCTGAGGCTGGCTTTGAACTCAAGATTCTCCTGTCTCAGCCTCCCAAAGTGCTGGGATTACAGGCGTGTGCCACCGTACCCGGCTTCAGAGAGATTTTTAAGCAGTCAAATGAAGAACTTCTGATAGTAACTAGACTTCCCTAAAATCAACATTTCCAGAAGTAAGAAGAGTATGAGGGAAGGAGGAAGATAGTGAATGCCGTTTACATATATACCTATTGATTCTAGATTAAAATGTAGAGCTGTGCATGGTGGCACACACCTATAATCCCAGTAGCTTGGGAGACTGAGGCAGGAGGATTGCAAGTTCAAAGCTAGCCTCAGCAACTGGCAAGGCACTACAACTCAGTGTGACCCTGTAGTTGAATAAAATACAGAACAGGGCTGGGGATGTGGGTCAGTCTTTGAGTGCCCCTGAGTTCAATCCCCAGTACCTCCCCCCACCCCCCTCAAAAAAAGTAGAATGTCATCTGCTATGACAATGTACACAGTAAACAAAACAATATTCTAAATTTGTAATATATTCTTGAGAATATGATAATAATCCTCTCATATTATTTTGGGCCAATATATCCTTGTTTCAATGAGCCACTATTTTCAGTTGATGAAAACTATGAACCATCTTGCCAGAAAAAAAGCACAGTTGCACAAACACCAATATCTAAGTACAATTCCATGGAGTCCACTGACTGAATGTATATTCCCAGATAAAGCTCATTCTACCCTGCTGTGAATCATGGTTTCCACTACAGGACTAGTATATAGACAAAAATGAAGAAGTAAAAAGTATTGGCTTATCACCACACCATATTACTTATTATTTCCATAGTGTTTCTAGTAGAATCTGCAGAAGTCCTCTCAGTAGTCATATTCAAGGGCTTTAGCAAACTCCCCTGGCTGGCAAAAGAATGACACTAAGTAGTTCATACGTGGAAGGAGTACTTGGATATACTGGGAAAGGTCCCAATACATCCACCATCCTTCTGGATGTCCCTCAGCAATGTCAGATGATGATAAATAACTGCTTGTTCCTTCCCATAGCTAGAAATCACTTAAGTAACAATGGTAAATATTAAATAGATATCTTCTTCAAGATCTGGAACTTAATAGTCTCAGTACAAAACTTTAAAAGTAACTTCATGTTACCTAGTATTCCTACAATATATAGTAATTTATGTTTATTGCTCATATACATTATTTTATTTGATCTTCACAAGCAAATGTGTGAAGTAGACGGATGAGGATCCAATACACAATTCACAGACAACAAAACTGATTCAGGACTCAAAAAGTCTCAAAACTGAGGTCAAATCACTACTCTGTAGCAACAATAAAAGCATTCTGGCACTAAGAGAATTCAGATTTCAAAAGCCTGATTCAGTGATTCTTGCCTACTAATCTGACTTATAAACCATTACTTGGTCATAAAATCAATTTAATAAATGTGTGCCATACTTTCTTTTGGTACTGGAGATTGAACCCTGAAGTGCCTACATGATAAAATGAAGCAAGACGAATAAGGTAGGCACTGTGACCCAAAGGAGGTTTACTAAGGACTACTCGAACACAAGCACTGTGATACCTCACAGTCAATCTGATAAGCAAGACAGCTACTAAGTGACTGAACTAAAGGATAATATACATTCAGACAGGACTGTGTAAGATTTCACCTCACTACTCAGAATGAGGCACAACCTTATGAATTATTTATCTGTGGCATATTCCACTTATTTTTGGACAGTGGCAGTTGACTTGTGTAAGTATACAACTACAAAAAGTGAAACCTCAGCAGGGGCACTACACAATGACAAAATAACAAAATTCTTATCTATACCTGTATGACTATATAAATGTACACCCATAACTGAACAAAAGTAGTTATAGTGTAGTCATATTAGTAACATTTATCTACTTCTTCCCTCCCACTCCCCAGAAAAAACAGAAAGTTAAATAGTTCTAGCCTTAGAATGCTACTTATCTCTGGACCAGAAGTTACAAGAATACAGGGAATATGTCTGCTCTGCTTTCTACTACTTCCTCAAAGACCAACTAAATGGTACGTGATAAATATGCCCTAAACATTTTTAGAAGGAAATAAATGGAAGGAGAAAGGAAGTAAAAATACCAGAGGGCCACTGCAAGGTATTTATCCTCAAAAAGCAAACATCCATATCTTGATGACATTTGGCTTCTCTGATGGAAAACAACAAAATAGGAGAGCAGATATCCTCTCCAACTGGTCTCAAGGCTGAATTCCCTGCCTCCACATTGGAATATGCTTTTCTTCAATTTTAACATTAATACTGAATCAAAAACATTTTTATATTAATGATTAAATTTTATATTTTATATTTAATCATTAATATATGTTCCACCATCAGAATATAAATTTACATGAAAGATGAATTTCTAAAGTATAATTGGTATTGCCAAAGAATTCATTAAAAATTCTTTTTAAAACCAAAGAATTTTAAAGGGTCTTTTAAAACTATTAAATATTTACACAATTTCTTCAGAATACATCTACTGCATAAAGTACACATACATGATTAAATACAAGTAAACAATCCTCTACTTGGTAGACAAGCAAGTGATTTACATATAAACAGAGTGAAAACTATTCTGATTCAAAGACCTCTCTCAATGGACTGATTACAAGGGAAGAAATACAAAGGAACTTAGACTAAGTATTAGAATTGAGGTACAGAAAATGATAGAGGAGACAACTAGAAGAATAAAGAAAGGCAAAGGGGCTCTGGAGATGTTGTAGCTCAATGGTAAAGCATTTGCCTACCATGTACAAGGCCCGAGGTTGGATCCCCAGTACTATCCCCCCACAAAAACAAAACAAAACAAAACAAAACTCAACATCAAAAGTCACCTGGAAAATGGGGAAATGCAAATCAAACTCACAATAAGATACCCCTTTACACTCATTACAATAACTATAATCAAAGACAAAAACAGAAAGTACAAGTTTTGGCAAGGATATGGAAAAACTGAAATACTTGTACATTGTTGGTGGGAATGTAAAATGGTACAGTTGCTATGGAAAACAGTATGGAGGTTCTTAAAAAAATTTAACAGCCGGGCGCGGTGGCACAAGTCTGTAATCCCAGCACTTAGGGAGGCTGAGACAGGAGAATCGCGAGTTCAAAGCCAGCCTCAGCAACGGCGAGGCGCTAAGCAACTCAGTGAGACCCTGTCTCTACGTAAAACACAAAATAGGGCTGGGGATGTGGCTCAGTGGTCGAGTACCCCTGAGTTCAATCTCCAGTACCAAAAAAAAAACAATTTTAACAAAGACTTACCAAATAATGCTGCATCTCCACCATAGGAACACAGAAGAACTCCTGAAAAGCACTAACAGGAGGGTCTTGAAGAGATGACTATATATACTTGTGTTCATAGCAGCATTACTCACAATACACAAAAGGTGGAAGAAACCCAAGTATCTATCAGCAGATGAATGAATAATCAAAATACACACATGCACGTGCACACACACATACACATACACTCTGAAATATTATTCAGCCTATTTATAATGAAGGAAATTCTGATACATGCTACAATGTGGATGAACCATGTAATCATGAGGCTAAGATAAAAAAAAAAGCCACACATGAAAGGACAAATATAGTCCTAGTCTAAATTAAAATACTTATACTCTACACTACCCCTATTCCTTCACCCCTGGGTGAAATACTTGGTGCTCGCTACCTACTGAGCCCTACAGAGCAAGGTACGTGTGCCAGATGCAGCACTACTCAACTTTCACTACTACCAAGGTCCCATCTTCCAGAACTTCTCAACCAAATTTTACTACTAATTGGGCAGGAAAGAGGCCATGGATTCCTTTCTTTTTTCAGTGTTTTGTTTTGCCTTATTGTTTTTAAAAATAAAATCTTGGTTTTCACACCATAGATGTGGATACCAATTATGTTCCAGCATCCTAGGATGCCAGGGTTAACTACTTTTTTGCTTTTTTTTGTTTAAGAAATCACGTTGGATTAGGAGTATACTGGTTGTGAAAAAAGTAGTGCCATATGAGTAGCAATGGGGAAAAGCAATAGTATTTTTTTATGCATTGGAAAGAGCAAACCCCACTGCCATCAATGTCTGTTTTCACCCTGCATGTACTAGAGTACTTATTTCATTCACCTATGAAATTGCTGATTCTCAACAAAAGGTGCAGGGGGATGGGCACTAGCAAATAAAAGCCTGTGGGTTGGATGCCCAGCACCAAAAATTTAAAAAGTGGATGAGGAGAGGGAGATCAGTTGAAAAACATAGCAAAGCTAAGGAAAACATTCTTTAATACAAAAAAAAAAAAATAACACTATTTTTAAAAACATCAGTTATCAAAAATAACTTCTCCATGTTTGAAAACATCTACGGGGATTCTTTCTTTAAACGTAGGTGGTGTGCAGACACAAGGAGAGGGAGACTTTTTTCTTCAGTCTAAAATAATTCATAATTTACTCACAAAACAGAGATTATCATGCTTGATACACACTGAATTTCCAGAAAACCGTCATTTTTTAAGTGCCTCCAATTGTTTCAAGTCACTTTTGACATAAATCTTTCCAAAATACACAATTTATTTGTACATCTTTTTTTTTAAGGATAATAAACATTCTGCATTGTATTATTTAGAAGTAAATTTCTCAGTTTGATTTTTTTTCTTTCCTTTCACTTGATTCAAGAAATCATCAGGCCCTTTTGCTACTGTTCTCAGTCCAACTCTAATAGTTCTTTCCTTACTCTTTTCATTATGCTGAGGAATAGGAAAACAAACACGAATGACAGTAAAACAAAACAAAACCAAAACTGTGTTTTAAAAGAATCAATTTGGCCAGGCATGGTGGCACATGCCTGTAAACCTAGCACTTTGGAGGCTGAGACAGGAGAATCATGAGTTCAAAGCCATCCTCAGCAACAGCAAGGCGCTAAGCAACTAAGTGAGACGCTGTCTCTAAAAAAAAACACAAAATAGGGCTGGGGATGTGGCTCAGTGGTCAAGTACCCCTGAGTTCAATCCCTGGTAACCCCCCACCAAAAAAAATCAATTTGGTTTTAGTCCTATCTAAGAAACAATGTGGAACTGGTAGAAGAGTATAATTAATAGATACTTAAGAAAATGATACTATTTCTTTCTTTAATAATTTAAAAAGAGGGGCTGAGGTTCTGGCTCAGTGGTAGAGTGCTTGCCTAGCATGTGTGAGGCACTGGGTTCAATTCTCAGCACCACATATAAATAAATGAATAAAATACAGGTCTATCAACAACTAAAAATAAAAATGTTTTTTTAAAAATTTAAAAAGAGTTATATCAAAACTAACAACTTTAGTTATTCCCTTGCTATCACACAAATCCAATATTTTTTTAAATATTTTTATTAGTTGTAGATGGACACAATACCTTTATTTATTTATTTTTATGTGGTGCTGAGGATCGAACCCAGTGCCTTACACTTGTGAGGCAAGCGCTCTGCCACTGAACCACAATCCCAGCACAAATCCAATATATATATTTTTTTTGGTATTGGAAATTGAACTCAGGGGCACTCGACCACTGAGCCACATCCCAGTCCTATTTTTTGTGTTTTATGTAGAGACAGGGTCTCACTGAGTTGCTTAGCGCCTCGCCGTTGCTGCAGCTGGCTTTGAACTTGCAATTCTCCTGTCTCAGCCTCCCTAAACGCTGGGATTAAAGGCTTGAGCCACCACGCCTGGCTACAAATCCAATATTTTTAATAGCTCTTTTTATTATGAAATTCCTCCTTGAATATCTGTATTCCAAATACCTCTTATTCTACCTCAGGAATGATAAAACAAAGTATCTGATAAGCCAAAGTACATTAACAAATGACCTCAGCCTTAACACCATCAAAGAACCAATTCTCAATTAGCTGCAAATTTCCAGCTTAATCACTTTCATTCCCTATTGAAGGCCATCTTTGAGTTCTTCATATTTCTCCGGTGATGGCACTCCAAAATATATATTCTACAAAAAGCTTAATCAGTGAAAAATACAGTATTAATCTGTGGCTACTTAAGTAGGAGCAACTCTGTTCTAAATTACCCAAGCTCACTCCTACACTATTTTCTCCTTTTTAGCTAGCCTAAGCAAGAATAGGTTTCAAGCAGCGCTGGAGATTGGGCATGGTACAAGAATGTTGTGCCTAAGAAAATAACTGGGATCAAATCCCAGATCACTAAATCTAGAACTCAGCACTACTGTTCTGGAGTATTCCTAATATATGCATCTAGTTACAGGCATGATAGAAAGGGATAGAACCATATGAGAATATCCAATGGGAATTTTTATTTATATTAAAAGAATAACATTCTTTGCCTCTTATCTGCTATGTGGTCTTTCTGTTAATCGTATCTTTATCCCTTTGTGACAACTTTATAGATTACTCTCATTAACCTGTATCACTACCCCTCCCAAAAAAAAGTGGATGAGGAAAAAATCATTTTAAAAAATAGAATCTGCTATTTACTTACTTCCTAGAAAACTTAGGTGAACCACATTTTAAGTGAATAATTATAATTATGAGATTATATGGTTTGTGCATCTCTTATTTTTGCTAGCCACTACTGAACATACACAAAGTTGAGGTATACATACAAAGGTTAATTTTTTGGTATCTAGGCAATAACATGGACTGGCCTGAGTTCATATCTCATTGCTGCTATTAACAGGCTGTGTAATCTTAACAAAGAATGAAATTCATTAAATATCCATTTCATTTAATCTACTGGTTCAATAGAGATTATAATACTTCTTTCACAAAACTGTTATAGTAAAAACATTTAATTAAAATAGGAAAATTTCCATATTTCACTCACTAATCACATTTTCATATCCTTAACTACTCTTTTATCTGCTCTATCCTCACTGAAAAGATTGAGATTCTGATTTAAATAGTTTAGAATCCTACTCTAGCTCCTTGGTTTCTCCATTTCTTTCCACTCTCCTCTCTCTCAAGGCTGTACCCCATTGGTACCTAAACTATTCAACAGCATCCTTAAATTCTCCATAGTCCCATCCTTCCAAGAAAGTCATTCTTTAAAACCTAAATCTGGATATCAAGACCAAGCTGCGATGCACTTGACAGCTGACTGCTACTAGAAGGCCAAGAAACTAAGATTGATATCAGTATAATTTCTCAATGTCCAATGTTGGCTGAGCCTTCAACAATACTTTTTTCTCTCTTAGCTCTTTCTTTTATGGGCCAAGAGTATTCCCCACCAAACTATTACAAACCTTGATAAAACAGCAAAGATTATTAATCTCATTAAATTTTCACCCTTGAATACATCTTTTTAATATATTTGTGACAAAATGAGAAATACACATGAAGCACTTCCTTAAATACCAAAAAACAATGATTATCCCAAGAAAAAGCACTTTGTGTGCTAGGGATATAGATCAGTGGTAGACCATTTGCCTAGCATGTGTGAAGATGTGAGTTTAATTCCCAGCACTACCAAAATGAGTTACTAAACCATTAGAGAAGTCACAAAATGAAGATTAAAAAAGGAAGGAAGGAAGGAAGAAAGGGAGGGAGAAAGAGGGAAGAAAAGAAAAAGTACTTTGTAACTAACATGCAAATTAATTAAGGTACAATTCTTTTTTCAAGGAACACCATTTTTACTTGAAAGAATGACTGAAAACCTAGGGTTACCTGACTTAATGTGACAGACATTTTCTCAAAAATGAACAAAGTAAGTCTGTCATTTCAAGGAAAACAACAGAAAGTACTTGTTTCCAATGATAAAATTTGAGCTTTCAGGGGCTGGGGTCGTGGCTCAGTGGCAGAGCACATGCCTAGCATGTATGAAGCACTGGGTTTGATCCTCAGCACCATATAAAAATAAATCAATAAAATAGAGGTATTGTGTCCATCTTTTGAAAAAAATTGATCTTAACAGCTTCCCAACACTTGTAGTACAATATTCTAAACTGTGAAATAGCTCACAAACATGAGAAAAGTTAAATAATGACAATATTATTTGAACAGCAACTTAAAAACTTAAAACTATACTGTGTTAGGAAATGCACAGGCAACACTTGATAAACTGTGCAAAGAACTGTGGAGTCAAGAAGGACATATATACAAATTATGAGGAAAAAGAGAAATCTACTTGGGTGGTAGCTGTCAAGGAAGACTCTATATAAACAAAACCTGAGTTGGAACTTGAAAAATTGGTAGGATTTAGATTGATTTTTTAAAAAGTGAGCAAAGCGTCCTAGGATGTTTGCAATATATACAGTTTATGTATATTTGTTTAAAGAAAATACTATCTTCAGTTACAATTTTACTATTTCATATTATGAATTCAAACTCTCAAGTGACACTTTAAGACCCTTAAAGCAGGACTCACATATTTCATTTCTTTGCTATCGGCCAAACTAGCACAAGGCCAAATTTAATATGATGAAATATTTGTTCAAAAAATTAAGATTTACAAAGGGTGGCCAGTATAGCAATGTTATAAAATCTATATTAATTCCCAGCTCTGGAACTTGGTCTTGGATAATTTACTAAACCTTACTGCTTTAACCTCAGATATAACTCATTTGAGAATCACCCTACAAATATCTAAACTGAAAGTAGTACAAATGAATAATAATTAGAGAAGAAAGGAGAATTTGTGTCCCTATTTCTATGCTGACCTTGCTATTTATTATGTTACTTCCAAATAAAGAATTGATGCTATCTTTATTTTTCATTTTAGCAAAAAGAGTTTACATATGCAGGGAAGATATATACAATTGTATTACTCAAAGAATTATTTCTTTAAGATGTCTGAATATGGCATACAGATTTTTAAATATTTTCAGTATACTATTACTTATTAAACTTTAATGAATTTTATATCATCATAATATCAGGCATAATTCCAATTTATTCCCCTTCAGATATTCTAAAATATTCCCTCCTTTTTTCCTTCCATCTATTTATTTCACACATTTCTCCAGTCACCCTATCATCTTCTACAAACACAAACACAAAAACACGCATACATTCCTCCCATTTCATGCCTATACCCTTCTTGTGGTAACTACAGCCACTAGAGGGCAATAAATTTACAAAGATAAATGTACTTATCTATAAGAATTGAAATTCACATAATAATAAATCTAGGAAATAATGTCATTAGGAACCCTTTTAAAGCACAGGAAATCAGATTTGAATAAGCAAGGCATATCCTCCAAAAGGAATTCATAGGAGCCTATAAAAGTGTTCAAAAAAGGAATTCTATTTTCTCAGAAAGTACTAAAGAAACATACCTAATTCCCTTAAAGACAGACAGCAATATTAGAAATTGGTAATATTAGCCACAGGCTAAAGAAGATAAAGGGGAGAAAGAAAAACACAAACAAGTAGGAACTAGAGTGGGTAGAAAAGTGAGAACTGATTTTCCAACTCTTGTTACTACTGAAAAATGAGGAGCTCCCAGGTTTATTTTGGGGGGAAGAAAATAGTGATTATAGGGATAGCCTACAGTTCTTTTCTCACAATTAGGAATGCAGGGGACACTCTACTATCATGTATATGTAAAAATAACAAATAAAAATTTTTAAAAAATTTTAAAAAGAATGCAGGGGAGCCAGGCATGGTGGTACAAGCCTGTAATCTCAGCAACTAGCAAGGCTGAGGCAGGAGGAACACAAGTTCAAAGCCAGCCTCAGCAATTTAGCAAGGCCCTAAGCAACTTAGTGAGACCCTGCCTCAAAACAGAAAACATAAAGGGCTGGGGATGTGGCTCAGTGGGTTAAGCGCCTCTAGGTTCAATGCCTGGCACCAGAAAAAAAGAATACAAGAGCAAGAGAAATTAACAGTCACTAATCTTTGACAGTAGTAATTTTACTACTTTTTGCACAGAATCTAAATTCAAATGAACTTTAATATTTACTTATTCTGTGTATGTATTGCAAAACTGAAACACTTGCAAGGTTGACATAATTAACAAACTATAATATTCTTACCCTCATTGGATGTATATCAGCATAAGGTGGTTTTCCTTCAGCCATTTCTATAGAAGTGATGCCAAGGGACCAGATGTCAGCCACACAGTTATATCCTATTTCTTGAATTACCTCAGGAGCCATCCAAAATGGAGTTCCTATCACAGTATTGCGTTTTGCCATTGTATCCTGCAATAACATTACATAGATATGAATACTACTACAAAACACAAAGGAAATCTGTACACAACATATTCTTTAAACTATTTATGTTAAAATGTTAAATTCTATTGTCAAATACTATTGTTAATTCTATCTGCACTATTTTCCTAAAACCTCAACTAGTTATAGCATGACATATTTAGGAATTTTAAATTCAGAAATAACTAAAAGTCCACAAGTAACTGATCTCCACTTCATTAAACAGTCACTGAAGATAGTACTATGACAATAAAAACTATAAAAACCAATGTACCAAGGGAAACAACACTTAAACATTTTGATGACAAGATGTATTTTCATATTCACTGTCCCTTAAATTATAAATTTATAATTTGGTTCAG
>CM053400.1:147610213-147635887 GCA_028644305.1 Xerus rutilus
CAAAATTAATGACAAATATCAAGTCACAGAAACAAAATGCAATAGAACCCAACAAGAGATAAATACCAAGAAAACTACAACTAAATATAGGAAAGTAAAGCTTCTAAAAACCAAAAGTAAAAATCTTATAAAGCAACTAGAGAGAGGAGAAAAAAGATTACCTTCAAAGAAGCAACAGTAAAATGTATCAGTAGCGACAATGAAAACTATGAAATGATATCTTCAAATGCTTAAAGAAATTGCTACCCTAAAGGCGTGGTGGCACACTCCTGTAATCTCAGTACTTTGGGAGAATCACCAGTTCAAAGCCAGCCTCAGCAACAGGAAGGCACTAAGCAACTCAGTGAGACCCTGTCTCTAAATAAAATATAAAATAGGGTTAGGGATGTAGTTCAGTGGTCTAGTACCCCTGAGTTCAATCCCAGTACCTAAATAAGTAAGAAACTGCCAGCCTAAAATTCTTAACCTAGTAAACATATGGTTCTAAAATAAAGTGAAACATTTTTATGCAAAAAAAAAAAAAAAAAAAAGAGAGAGCAAGACCTGATCACCATTTACCTATACAAAAGGAAATATGAACAGATGATCTTCAGGCAACTGAGAAATGTAGAAAGAGAGAAACAGCAATAAGAAGGTAAGTACCTGGATAAATATAAATTATGACAACATAAAATAACAAACATTACTTGTGCTGTTTAAAATGTACATCCAACTAAAAGAAACAACAAAGCATATAACAAAAGCAAAAGAGCATATAAGCCCTAATAAAAAAAAAGTTGACATATTCTTGGGAAAAGATAGTTTCATGACCATGAAAACAAACTACTCGAGTGAATTTTACACCTATTTAATACATAAATGACTACCATTTCACTGGTTACATTTCTAAAAGGTAGCCAATCAGTAACAGATATGCCTCCAAAACTAAGAAAATCAAGATTATCACTATAGGTAACATTCCCATACAATGATCAAATATTTACAATATATGGGCATTTTAAAAAAACAATAATAGGGGGCTGAGGTTGTGGCGCAGTGGTAGCGTGCTCGCCTGGCATGCGTGAGGCACTGGGTTCGATCCTCAGCACCACGTAAAAATAAAATAAAGATATTCTGTCTGCCTACAACTAAAAAATAAATATTAAAAAAAAAACAATAATAGTAGTCTTTTTAGATAATCAATGAAGGTAAATATCCTCATTTTAAAAAAGAATAAAAGTAATGTTCTTGAGATCTGACAGGAGTTGTCTGTCATCAAGACAACACATAAACAATAATCCTATAGCTCCTGATCAATCTTTTATGGAGCTCTGGGTGTTTTTTCCACATATAAAAATTAGACTGTTACCATGATGCCCCAGAACTAAGGTAACTGTTCTATGAGAATAACAATTATACTATTCCAAATGTATTACTTCCCAAAATGTTCAGTGAACTCTGTCTTATAACAAAGAATATGAAGAGGTAAAATATTTTTCTGTAGTAACTAGTAAAGGTAATACCTGAATACAATGATCATACCTATCTTTAAGAACTACAGTGTGCCTTCACAGTTTGTTAATTATTGACAACAAGAAATAAATGTCTTGGATCAAAGACTTCCTATGCACTCAAAATGGTAACATTAACATTCAAAATCATGAAAACAGAGATGTTTAAAATTTTTATTTCACTTTTACTTCACACTCCTATGTGATAATTTTAAATACCAAATACACTGACTTTGGCCCTGAAATTATTTTAAAACACTTCTCTGAGTATAATTGTTTTCAATTAAACTATTGTTCTGCCACAAAACAGTCATCTGATTTACACAAATGTTTGTTAATCACCATAGAAATTCTAAAATATATAATTAAAATGTCATAGATCACTTAATCCATTCTATCAAAACAGTGATTATTTTAACTTCGGTTTTACTTCCTTTAAAAGAAATCCTATTAACTTTATTTTCTCTAACAGACAAAAAAAATTAGTAGGATAAACTTACAATATATTTCCCCAATCAGACTTTAAAATCATTCTGGTTAACCACAAATTGACTCAAGTAGTTAAGTATTTTTTCTAAATATATTTTACTGAAACATGTCTAACAACATAATAATGTAATATAGCAACTGAATTACTGTTCAACAGAATTACAAATTATTTTACTGGTTATTCTTCTTAGCCAGTCATAGATAAAAAGGTAGCTTTGGACCTTAGAAAATGTCCAAATAAACTAGATGCATTGCTAGCCTAAAGTAAACAATTTTGTAAATAGCGCTTCTATTTAGGATTAAACATAACCATAAAGGGCTGGGATTGTGGCTCAGCGGTAGAGGGCTTGCCTCGCATGCGTGAGGCCCTGGGTTCGATCCTCAGCACCACGTACAAAGCAATCAAATAAAGACATTGTGTCCATCTACAACTAAAAAAAATTAAAAAAAAAAAAAAACATAACCATAAAAATTTTTTAAGTAAACCATTTTACTAAAATGACTTTAACAAAAGTAAAAATATATATAAATTACCTAACTCTATCACTTTCACACATCTAGACAATATTTTGGAAAATATATAGAAAATTTTATTTCAATTATTTTTAAAAATTCAGAACCATGTAATTTCTTCAACCATGAATATTATGAACTTTAAATAATTCAAGCCATGTTTTATAGAACTCACAATAAAAATACACAAACATACTGATTCCAAATGAAGAAGAAAAGTACCATAGTGGTAGTTACTTAGTGATTTGCCAAAAATTATTGTAATAAATAAGTAATCATGCAATCTTAACTCTGCCATAAAAGGTATGTGGTTGGTTCTCCCACCTACTAGATCCCTTTCCACTGCTTAAAAGCTTCTTTTTTTCTCCACACTAATATTTTCTTTGTGACAGAATACTACCTGGTCAGATTCTAAAATAGGAATATTTAGAAATCAGATTAGCAAAACAATTTTTAAATACTTACTGTCTTGTTTCGTAATCTAATTATGTCTGAGACAGAGCCAGCTCCACAGTACTCCATAACAATCCACAGGTCTGTGTTCTTAAAGTAACTGCCGTAATACTTTACAACATATGGGCTAGACAAAAATACAATTAAATTTAGTTAATTCTCAAAGAAAAGATTTTCTTAATGCCAATACAAAGTATTTTCAACATTTCATAATGTCCCAATAAGTAAACTTCTATTGTACACAGAATTGTCTATATCTAGCATTCACCAACTGTGTATAATTAAGCTTTAATTCATGGATGAAATTTAACAGGATTACAAACTAGAGGAGGCCCAAATGTTTTCAGTGATTCCAAAGGAAAATAATGTTTCATTTTAGCAAAGGATTTACTATTTAACATAAAGAACAAATGAAAATATTTTCCTTTTATTAAAACATTTTAAATATAAATCTACAGAATTTTGCAATGCAGTCAAATATTAACACTTTAAAGTGCTCTGTATTTTAATGAAGCCAAACTTTAAAATCTTTTCTTTCAAAAATTTTGGCCTTTGAAAATTCTGGGGGAAAAAATTTTTTTTGCTTAAATTAAGATAATTAAAATTATCAACAATATAAAGTATTTCTGAACTGAGATTTGTAAGTCTTCTGGTGCAGAAGAGACTATCAAGTTGTTTTTAGAAATACTTAGAAAGGGATCATCACCATTAATACTCATTAAGTATATATACTACATAAACTCATAATACAAAACATATTACCCAACTCAAAGAGGCAGAATATCCATAATCACAGAATACATAAGTTAAAAAATACAAGAGCTCAAGGAGAAAATGACATGGTGGAGCAATGAGAAAGAACTTTGTGGAAGGGATTTGATTTGAATGGGATTATGGGGGGAAAAAAGTTAACATCTCCAACATAAGGATGGAGGAGAAAAATAAGGATATTCTAGAAAAGGGAAGGAACATGAGCAAAGAGACACACAGAAAGGAAAAATCAAATATTGCATGTTTAGGGGATTACATGCTCAATACATACTTCTATCTGGTACAGCTACTATCAAACTGATAGCTACTTTACTAGGCATAGTGTCAGGTAAATAAGATACAAGAATCAAATAATCAAATTATCTTCAAAAATTAATTTGTGGCCTATACTAATATATAATCAGGTAGATGAATCAAGTTTCAACAACTCTGTATCGTGAAATAAGGATTCAGTAACTTTTAACTTAGAAAATCATGTAAGCAAGTAGAACAAAACAGTCATATTAAGGACACAAATCTTCATACAGTTTCTATCATTCCCTCAACATACACTCTCTTCTTAGGCCAGGCATTAGACGAGATAGCCGGTATGCAGAAGTGAACCAGACACAATTCTGACCTTTACACAGCATACAGCAGCATGAAATACACAAGTATTAGCAAAGTAATCCATAAATGAATAAAATTATTAACCCAGGTAAGAAGAGCAGGAGAGATGTTATGAAAGTAACGGGCTATGACTTTATTGTGTATTCACCATTTCTGCAAATAAAACTGTTCTAGTTTATACAAAGGAATGCAATATATTCATTTTAAATGGTAGTCCCTGACTTGGAAAGCACTGGAGCACAGGAATAAACTTTCAAAGTAGATACCCTTTTATTTTAAAGCATATCTTGCAATTACTTTGTCATTTACTTTTATATGCATTCCTCAGAAAAATAAGATGTTCCATGAGGAGATGACAGTATGTCTTGCAATCCATTTTAACTTCAGTACCTTCCTTTTCATATGTACAAACTAAAGAAGCAATGAGCAAATGAACAAAGAAATAATCAGAAAAATTAACAGATGGGACCTTACTGAGTCCTTCTCAATAGAATAACATTTAAGCTAAGATACAATGGTGGAATAAAAGTTGTCAAAGCATCTAAGCACCAAGAACTGCCTATCCAAAAGGTCTAAGAAAGAACAAAACACATTTGACAAATTGAAAGATCAGTATATCTAGATAAAGTGAGTGAACAATAAAGTAGAACATAACTGCATAAAGTAGATGTAGGCAGATGCCAGATCATAGAAGTCCTCAAAACCAAGGTATTGCTGAGCTTTGCTACAATAAAAAAATCAGAGAATTTTAAGCAGAAGCATAACATGATCTAATTTACACCTTTAAGGTTTCTTCAGCTGCTGGGCAAGCTAGATTGTATTTTTGATTCTTTGAAACCTGGGATCTTGCTGAAATTGGAGGGACTGCACCCTTTAAGGTTAGCTAATTCCTACAGTTAGCAAAGGAATTAGCTGTGAGCATGCCCTTCATGTGAAAACCAATCATTGTGGAGCCCATACATCCAGCTCTCATAATTACACTCCAGATTCACTATTGCTCTGCCCTAATCACCCCAGGGATAGTACCACAAGACTAGGGACAGCAACCTAGGCCACAGAGTTCAATGAAATTATTTCAACTAGCCAATCTTTTGAGAGCACTGTTGAACCCTGTCTCTCCTACTCTTTCCCAAAGAAACCCCAATAAAAACTCTAGCCCATGTTTTCCCCTCACTTCCTGACAGACCCATACAGTGTTTCACTGTACAGCCCCTGGTGACATGGCTGCTTCCTTCTGCTGGGATCTGTGAGTTTAACAATATATCTTTATTGTTGTTGTTATTACTATATCTTTTTAACATGTTTCCATGGCAATCATCTCTTAATCTGTTAGTCTTAACACAATTAAATAATAATAAAACATACTTTTTGGGGGGGGGGGACTAAGAAGACTGAACCAGGGAGCCTCTATCACTGAGAGCCTATAATGACAGGAGTAGAAAGCCCTTTTTATTTTTTTATTGTTTTATTTTGAAAAAGAGTCTTGCTAAAATGACGAGGTTGACCTCATATTTTGTGATCTTCCTGCCTCAGCTTCCCAAGCTGGTGGGATTTCAGTCACGTACCAGTGCACCCAGTAAAACACACATTTTAAAAGAGAAAAGTGGTAGATTGGATTAAAGTGAGTATAGTAGAAAGAGCAAAGAGAAGAAATTCAAGAGATGTTTTCAAAGTACATTCCACACAACTGGGTAATGATGTAGACAGGGAACTGGGCATCAGTAAATAAGTTTTCTTCTGCACGTTAGCCACTGTCTCTCTTCGGTTGCACACTAAATATGCATTAAATTTAAAGCTAACTTTTTTTTAAAAACATTGAAAGTGAGACAGATACCATTATAGGCTCAGAGAGTTCAAGGCATGAGAATTCTGAGGCTATTTCTACTAATGTAGATATAATGCATTCAAAAATCATTCAAATTCATTCATGTATCATTTTTTAAATTATTCAAAAAGCATTCACTGAACAACACACATGGCCTAGTGGTATGTGCTAGGGAGAAAATTAGGGAAACTAAGTAACAAAGAAAAAAAGGCAGTTTAGGCAATGAGGAACCACTAAAGGAATTTATGAAAGGAAATATCATCTTACCTTCTTTTTCTTCCTTTTGTTCCTTCTCATATCATGCCTAATAATCACAACCTTTCCACTCCTGTCTCTGCTGGTTTCCCCACTCTTTATCTTAACAGATTTCCTCTACATCACAACTCAAAATAGAAGCATTATAAAAAGAAGTGAGAAAAAAACAAAGGGAAAATATATGAAACAAACTACAAACTCTTCTTATCTATTTGTACCTTCCAGGGCTGGGGGTATAGCCAGTATTAGAGTACTTGCCTACCATGTGGAAGGCCCTGAGTTCAATCCTCAGAGCCAGCACCACCAAAATAAAGAAAAAGAAAAATTTATTTGTACCTTATAAAATTACTACCCATGCTATAAGTTATGTGGACTGGACCATTCTGTAGGCAAGATAGAGAATCAACCTCAATGTACAGCAATAGATGAATGGATAAAGAGAATCTGGCATACATACATAACAAAATACTGTTCAAAGTCTTGCCATTTGTAACAACATGAATGAACCTATGGGATATCATTTAGTTGAAATAAGCCAGGCCCAGAAAGACAAATACCATATGATCTTAAAAAGATGATTTCACAGAACTAGAGAATGGTTACCAGGAGCTGGGGTAGTTGATTAGGAGAGAGGGTAAAGATGACGCCAAGTGATACAAAATTTTATTTGCACAGAAGGAATAAGCTCAAGATATCTACTCTACAACATAGTGACTACAGTTAATAACAATACTGTATTCTAAAAAAGGCTAAGAGAGCAGAAGGGTTCTCACCATAAAAAACGATAACTATGTTGAGGTGTCACTTATGTTAATTAGCTACATTTAGTCATTCTGTAATGTATATATACTTCAAAACATCATATGAATAATAGAACAGAGCTGAGCCTTTGAGGGAAGAAAGAGGGAAAGGAATGGGAAAATACTGTGGAACAAAATCTAACATATCACACTATGTTCATGCATAAATATACCACAATGAATTCCCATGAAACATATAATTATAATGCACTAATTAAAATAATGATGATAATAATAACAGAGGGGAGATGAGCAGAGCAGAGCAAGCAGATGGGGGAGGGAAAGGGAAAGCAATGGGAAATGAGATTGAATTCCCATGTATATATGGGATGTGCATGTACATGGCATAATGAAGTCTATTATGTATAATTATAATGCACAAAAAAATAAATTTAAAAATCACATGGCACACATGCACTGATTTAGAAAGTATATAATTGAACTAATGATATAGGCTGATTTTTGCTCTTCTTTGCTAAAAAGTACAAATCCAAATAGGCTACAAAGGATAATTAAGAGCTAACTTTTTTTTTTAAGTGAAATTCAGATGCTCATTTTTACTGCTTAACTGGTGATATTTTTAAATATTAATTTGGATTTCATCAGAATTGGAGAAAACCATGTATTTATTGCTAAAGGATTATTTTCAAATTCTTCCTGTTATGAGCATGTGAAAATTAAAATACTAAGTAAATGGCATTTCATTACATAATGTTCACCAACATCCTATTACAATCTTTTTGTTTATTCTCAGTGCTGGGGATGGAACCCAAGGCCTCATGCATGCTAGGCAAGTGCTCTACCACTGAGCCACACCCCCATCCCCAACTATAATCTTGCTAGCATTATGTTCTACAACTTAATAGGAGTAATATAGTGTTTTTTATTAAAATGATGTGACTATTCTCCTATAAAAACTGAATTGCTTCCAATATAAATATCACAGCAATTTTTTTCTTGGCCCACTCAAATTGAATAAACATATACATCAGCTGATGCAAACTGCCAGAGTTCATCACTCATCCTCTAAATGGTAGTTTTCAAGCTTTTGGGGGAGGAGAAACAGTGTTCATATGGAATCTTACCCAGAAACATGAATAAACAGGATAGATAATAGAGTAACTACTCAGAAAGAAACCAGTGACTGAGCAGTCAGCTGGAAATGATCTATTTCCACCAAATGGTTCACCTCCCCTTCTTGCCCAGCCTATCTAATTCATGCTGTAGGATTCGGCATGGGTATGAACTCCCCAGGAAAGCTTTACCTGAATTTCCAACAGTGCATAATTCCCCATACTTACCCCATCAAAGCTGTTACAAGACGATACTGAAACAGCCTACTCATTCACCAATCTCTTTCATCTGACTGAAAGTCACTCTGATACCTGAGACTTTTTTTTTTTTTTTTGGTACTGGAGATTGAACTCAGGGGCACTCAACCACTGAGCCACATCCCCAGCCCTATTTTGTGTTTTATGTAGAGACAGGGTCTCACTGAGTTGCTTAGCGCCTCACCATTGCTGAGGCTGGCTTTGAACTCGCGATTCTCCTGTCTCAGCCTCCCTAAGTGCTGGGATTACAGGCTTGCGCCACTGCACCTGGCTTGATACCTGAGACATTTATCATTATATTCTCTGTGAGCGGCGCACAAGGGCTATACTTCGAAACAGGTACTCAGATATATCAGTTGAATAAGTAAATAAGTAAATGAATGTGTGCCCTGATTCATAACATATTTCTCTTCATGTAGAGAGCAGAGGCTCCTTCTCTACAGTATAGGTGCCAGGAGGCAAAGGACAGAATCGTCTGTTTATATTGTATCCAAATTACCTGCACACAGCATTCAGGAGTTTTGCTGCCTAGCTCCTGCCTTCACCGCTAGGATGCCTTAGCAATACATCACCTGAACTGTTGAGATCCTTTCACAGATATTGTTTTCTTCAGCAGTGGCCTAGGAATCAGTAAATGTAGGTTCTCATCTCAATCATTAACTAGCTGCATGATCCTTAGCAATTCAAGGAAAATCTCTAGGTCTCTTTTTCTGTACCTGTGAAAAAGTTTTTATATGTGCTTTAGCACCAGAAGCCCTTACTCAAAATTTTAGAATGAGCACCAACATATAAAAAGGAGCCGGGCGCGGTGGCGCAAGCCTTTAATCCCAGCACTTAGGGAGGCTGAGACAGGAGAATCGCGAGTTCAAAGCCAGCCTCAGCAATGGCGAGGGGTGGCCCTAAGCAACTCAGTGAGACCCTGTCTCTACATAAAAATACAAAATAGGGCTGGGGATGCAGCTCAGTGGTCGAGTGCCCGAGTTCAATCTCCAGTACCAAAAAATAAAAAATAGAAAAAAGGAGAAACACATCCGACAGCATTTCTCATTCTGCTCAATTCATCACTGTTTAAAGTCAAGACCCCTAAAAGTACCTCTTTAGAATAAAGTACAATCTGGAAAACAACTAACCTACATAGGTTTAAGTCTAGAATTAACATTCTATGACTTATACATTGAACAAATATTTATTAAGTACCTACACTGTATCAGGCACTGGACTAGACATTGAAGATTCAGCAATAAATAAAGTAGGTGGGCTTCCTCAATTATTTGTGCCCAAAATTCATACAGTATGAGCTGGGATTGTGGCTCAGTGGTAGAGCACTTGCTTAGCATGTGTGAGGCACTGGGTTCAATTCTCAGCACCACATATAAATAAATAAAATAAAAGTCCATTGACAACTAAAAAATATTTAAAATAAATACATAAATAAAATAATACATACAGTATTCAGCAATATTTAATATTCACTAAAATTAAAAAACACACTCTCTATGGTCTTCTCAGAGTGTAGAAAGCAAGATAATTTGCCCAATGTCCAAATAGCTAAATAGAATAAAGTGTGTAAACTTCAAAAATGTACATCTCATTTTCTCTAACCAAAACTTCAGGGCCTTATGTGGAAATTTTCAAATTGTACTGTTCCCTTCCAAAACATTTTCATGCCAATTTAAATAACATACCTACATTAATACTAGAAATTCGTAGCTGACATATAATGCTTATACTTGTTATTTTCTACTTGATTTTCTACTTGGCCTTTTAGCATCATTTTAACTAATATTTTGATTCCTCACAATTTCATACTTACAATACAAATTTCAGGGTGAACCTAAAACACAGGAATCATTCTTATCAATTTTTGTCTCATCATTTATTTCATTCAACAAATGAAATAAATATTTGAGAAGTACCCACTATGTACAGGGCATTCTGCTATAAAGCGGTAGAGTAACTACAAAGTTCTATTCACATTTTCTTTCCCTGGTGTTCTTTACTTTTCTTACCTTTTAAAAGTTTTAAATGTACAATGAGAATAAGGACCTGATTTCCCCAGGGTTTCCTCAATCTATAACGCTCTTCCCTGTACTCCTCATATATACCATATCCATTCAGCCACTCAACCAAAAATACAGTGCTAGGCACTGTAATGGATGATAAAAAAGAAAATATAATTCTCTCAAGGAAGAAAAGAAAAAGATACTGAAGACATTCCAGAAGGACTATCTACAAGCCTTAATGTCATCATTAGCATCAAAAAAAAAAGGAATCAAGGTAATTCTCAGTTTTGCTGTTGAAAAACTAACTAGACGGATCACAAGTTCTAGGCAAGCCTGGGCAATCTGGGGAGACCCTTCTTAAAAAGGGATAGAGATGTAACTCAGTGGTAGGGCACTTGCCTAGCACATGCAAAACCCTGGGTTCAATCCCCAGTACCATATTTGAAAATAAATAAAAACCTAAATACATGATGGTGCCATTAACCCACCAGGAATTAGAAAGGCTTTCTAAGATGATTAAAAATTTGGCTGTTAAACCTTAAATGTGAAGACTGCTTGCGGATCCCAGATACGAACTACAAGTACTTGTTAACCACTCTGACAGGATCCAAAAAGCACTGAATGAAACATCATCCATGAACTCAAGGAATATAGGAGTGAAAAGACAATAAATACAGGTAAAACAGGGCTTAAAAGAGAAACTTAGGCAAAAGACTGGAAGAATAAAGCACTGTCTGAGAACAGAACCAACTTGTATGCCATCCTCAAGAAACTGGATTTATCTAGGCAATTAAAATCTCCAAACTGTATCACTATAGGCTAGGGATGTAGCTTAGTGATAAAGTACCTGTTTGGCACGTACAAGGCCCTGGATTTGATCCCTAGCACCACCAAAATAAAAATTACAAAATAAAGTATAGCACTAGTTCCTGAACTTTTAACAATAAAATAATAATAGCACCAAGTGATTAGTAAGCTTATAGACCCAGCACTATTCTACACTCAATCTTTCCTTTTCTACCTCAAACTGTGGGACTCACATTCTCAAGTTACAAAATTAACAGTAAGATTTAGAAATACTTTTTAATTATATGCTTTGATCTTTTGTATTTATGTATTACTACTTAAATTTCAAGTTATATAGCCTTTATTAACAAATATTAACAATCTAAATATATAGACTACTCTAAAGAAAAGCAAATTTTAACAAATAAGATGAACAGATAGGACGAACAAGTTTAACAACACAATAAACTAATACACTGAAGAGTATCAGCTGTTTCCCCTTCTGGTCACACAGCTGACTGGGAACTGTAGCTCGGAATCTACTGTAACTACTGCTGCCCAAAACCACAAGAGCACTGTACCACATATCACTGGCCCAGGAAGATAAAAATTCAAAATTGAAAGGACTGAATTGGTTTTGTTCCAATGTAAAGTTGAAAAATTGTTAATTAAAACCACAGTCAACTGGAGACAATCTGTATAGATCTTATAAATTTTTAATTTGTTCTAATTAGTTATATATGACAGCAGAATGTATTTCAACTCATTGTACACAGATGGAGCACAATTTCTCATTTCTCTGGCTGTACACGTTGCAGAGTCACACCGTTTGTGCAATCATACAGTACATAGGGTAATAATGTCCATCTCATTCCACTATCCTTCCTACCCCTACACTTCCTCCCCTCCCTTCACATCCCTCTGCCCAATCCAAAGTCTCTCCATTCTTCTGTAGCCCCCTCCCATTATGGATCAGCATCCGTATACCAGATAAAACATCTGGCCTTTGGTTTTTGATCTTATACATTTTTAACAGAGAACATATTCCATGAATCTCTTATTAATAGGGCTCTTAGGTGATTAGAGAGTGACAATGCATCTAAACTCCCCTAAGTCACTAGCTCTAAGTCACCATGTGAGATAATTCTAACAGAGACATAAACTGAGGGCTTCAAGGAAAGTTCTTTACTACTTCTTCCTTTCTTCTACCTGCCTGGAATACAAACATTAGGCTTGGTCTGGAGCAGATCTCTTGTAGCCATGAGATAACAAAAATACAAAGATAAATGTCATATGCTAAGAGTAAAAAGTATAGAAAAGCATCCTAAAACATAGCTATTATTTTGTTGCTGATATACAATGCTACCTTTAAACTTTTTGTAAATGAAGAATAACATATCCCTCTTTGGTTAATCAACTACAGGCTAAAGAATGTCCTAATTGACACACACTGCATCCCTTAAAGAATAAGGACCATGCTACTTAACATTGCATATAGAACCCTTTTATCATCAGTTCCATTTACCTGTCCAACCTCATTTCATACCAATCTCTCCTCCATATTTCTCACTCCAATAATTCTAAATATTGTCAAAATAGAAGAGCCCAGTGAGCTGTTTTTTTCTCTCTACCTATAATTCTCCTTATTCTCTCAACTCTTCATTACTTCACCAAATTAACCCTTCCTCAGCATTCTAGACTTCCTGACTCTCCTGGCTGAAAGAAGGTGCCCTGCCTTCTTGTTCTCACATAAACCTCATGTACCAGTCAGTGCTGTGACTATGCTGTTAGAACTTTTATTTATATATTTGTCCTGCCAACTAGACTACCAGTCCTACAAGAAAAAAACAGCCTTGGTCTTTTGATATTCCTAGATCCTGGCACAGTACTTGGTCAACAGGTATACAGTAAACACTTATTGAATAAATAATATTTACATAAAATAGGACTTTTTAAAATTTGTTTAAAATATTTATGTAATACAGATTGCTAAATGACCCACTTAACATCAAAAACTCATTTTCATCCATAAATTTTTCCTGTAATAGGAAAACTGCTTCAGTATTTTCTTCATTACAAGTTTCTCTAGGCTATAATATTTACACTTTACAAATAAAGAACTATAAATCCAAAAGACAATCCTACAAAGATGTCCTCACCTTCCTCAATCTCACTTCCAATGGGATGTCAGGAAAAAAAAAAATAGTAACAAAAAAATACACATTATTATACATCATTAATAAAATGAAGATAAAAACAACAAAATTTCTTCATACCTGTCACATTGCTGCATTATAGAAATTTCTTTGATTATTTCCTGAAGATCTGACTCAACAGGTACCTGTTTAATTGCGACAACTTGACCAGATTCCTTATGTATTGCTTTAAAAACACTTCCATAAGACCTAAAAAAAACCAAGATGTTATTTTTTTTCTAGCAAACATCACAGCTATTCAAGTCTACTGAGAGTCTTTGTAGTGTTTTCTAGCTTAAAACACTATTTAAATGCTAAAAAATAAAAGCAAATGAGAAAAGTTAATGAATTAGCTTTACTGCTTCAGTTACAAATGTATAGTCATCAAGTTAATAAAATGAGTTGCTATTTTTCTTATGAATGAAAGGAAAAGACTTACGGTTTGTCAACTCAAATGCAGCATTAAGAAGATATAAATGGAAATTAAAAGAATGAAAGGTAGATTTAAAACATTCAAAGTCTCAAGTTAGGACAAAAGGGTAATGTTAAGCAAAATAATCCCCACAATATCAAGTCCCATCTCTACTCATAGTACTTAAGAGTAGCTGAAACCCTCCACCAAAGTCAGAGAAGTAAGGGATCTTCAGCCTTCTGGTTCTCCCTGAGTTACAAACCCAAGGTCTCCTCAAATGCTCCTTTCACTATCTTCTCCTCAAGAGAAAGAATACATACTCACAGATAAATGAAAGAGAGTATTTAATGGTCACTTGCTGAAAAATAGCCTCTACTCCAACTCTTGAAATTTTGCAAACTAAATATTCATGTGTTTTAAGCCTGGCAGGGAGGTACACACCTGTAATCCCAGTGGCTTAGGAGGCTGAGGCAGGAGGATAGTGAGTTCAGAGCCAGCCTCAGCAAAAGCAAGGTGCTAAAAGCAACTCAGTGAGCTCCTGTCTCTCAATAAAATACAAAATAGGGTCAGGGATGTGGCTCAACGGTCAAGTGCCCTTGAGTTTAATTCCCAGTACCCAAAAATAAAAAGCATGTGTTTTAAAAAGCAAAAAGAATGAGGAAACAAGTCATTTGTAATTTAGTATGAGATGGAAAACAAGGTTAAAAAATACTACCATTTGCTGAGTTCTTACTGGTAGGTACCAAGTACTATGGTAGATGTTTTACATGTATTATGAAATTCATCCCTCCCAATCATGAGAAAAAAATACTATTATCATCATCAAAAAAATGGGGAAACAGACTAAGATACCAGTAACTGCCAAATTCAGAATTCAAAGACTTTCTGATTCCAAAGATCATGGTCTTCACACTACATCATCTCTATAGAAGAGAAAAAATAACAAGTCATAGGAAGATCTGGGATGTTTCTTGTTTCCTAACAATAGGAACCTATGCAGAATGACTTTCAAACTTATAGTCTTTCAAAATAAGTGAAAAATGACAAGTAGTCAACCAACTATTTAAACAAACTGAATCTGATCCCATCTCCTGTTTCTTTAGCCCCTCTGAAGTACTCTCATTCAGTTTGATACTCAAAGTCACTTTTGGATAGGAGTGTGTGTGTATATGTATCCTCCCTCAAAGGCATTTATATGTATATACCCTCAAAAACTAACATAGAATTCAGTGGTAGATTATCCATTATCAAATAGCAATACCATCTCTCCTTTCTAAGGACTCCTCAGCACTGCAAAAGAGAAGCTGGGAACTCCATTTCCCAGAATCTCCTTCCCTGAATGGTTCCCAGTTAAATATCTGCCAGTGAGAAGAACATGCGTGAAAGCTGAATGCAAAAAGGAGAAATCATCACTCTCTAGATGTATCTGCAACAAATGCACTGGCAGACGTAAGATGCACAGTGGCTTACTGTTGAGCTTCACACCTTCCCTTCACACTGTATAAACTGTGATAGTGGAAGCTTCTCAAAGATTCTTTAGGATTCCAGCAGATTTACAGCAAACTTCTGAGAAACTTCTGCCTCAGCACTTCAGGCTGAGGTCTTCAGTGATGGCTTCTCCCAAATTTTGCAAAAGTTTCTATGACCTTTTGTATACAAAGCTCAAACAACTGGTTTGGGCTCTGAACTATATACTAAATTCTTTGAACTCAGAATATGTACCATGGTTTTCTCTCTTCCTGACCACAGTCAGCTACCAAAATAATTTTGGTGGAGGAAGTGGTTCCAAAGACAAACATCTTAAAAGATGGAAATCTTAAATTAGTTCTTCCTTAGATTTGAAGGCAGTAAAGTGACAAAGAGAATACTGATGGCCTTGGCATTCAGGGACAAAACTTAAATCATTTGAATTATCACCTTTAGTTGCTTGGAGACTAGGCAAAGCTTTAGGAGACCAAGAAGCTATACAATACAGCCTTTCTATGGACAATTATTTGCTACAACTAAAATGAGTATGACTTGAACCTTTCAACTTATTTTCAACTCAAGTAAAGACAATTAGGCCAATGGAGCTATTTGATTTACCTTCTAGTTCCAATTCTCGTAAATCTTTGTCTATAGTTAAAATAGTTTTCCTCTTCAGACCCTTTTAGGAACTGCATCACTGGCACAAAGTCTTTTCATTTTAATGTTTGGCAATTTCTTCAGATCAAAATCCCATTCCCTAGAAGTTTTGACACTGTTTACATTTAAAATGTCAGAGATCAAGCCCATATCCTTCATATTGCTATTATTCGCACTCCATCATCTGCTTGATGACTGCTTCCCAGGAACACTGCCACCTTCCCTGCCTGTCCTTAATGCTGTTATGTACCTCAATTTGCTCCAGCTCACTGTTAAATCAATTAAATACCAATTAATTTACAAGCATCTTTCTTTGAACGTCCCACTTTTTTTGGATCCAGATGATTGTGAAACCACTGTAGTTTTTCACCAATAAGTTTGAGGTGCAAGGCCTTTTTATTCTTCAATTTTTTTCCCCTTGTTTGTGGGCATCTCTCATAATGAGCTGCTTTTCTACTATGTGGATGGATGGCTTTTTTTCCCCATCCTGTACTTCTTCCCTTTGGTACTTTAGATAAGAGGGTTCAGGGAAACAGGACAGGCCCACCATGGTGACCTCAGGAGTCCATAAAAAACCTCAGCACTGCAGACCCAGCAATCACCAACCCAAAACTAAAGCTTTTTACCTAATTAGTTCTGCTGCATTCCTTAGATACTGGTATAAAGTGTTCTTCTTTTCATGATTTTCTAGATAATCTGTAATATCCTCTTCAATCCAAAGGTTACTTCAGATTATACTTCCTAATTTCCAATTATTGGGATTTCTATCATTTCGTAATTACTTATTTCTTATATAGTAGACTATAATCAAAAAATGTGACCTGGAAAAATACCTATATATAGAATTTGTTATTTTTTTAAGTCTAAAAACATACCCCAAAAAAGGAAGAATGCAATGTGGAGATAGATATATATATCCTCACATTAATTTATATGTGTGTGCATATATACATATATATACACATACATGTGCATATGTACATATATTTACAAATATACACATAAGTACTTTATATATTTACATAATCTATTGTACAATAACATTTAATATCACTGTATCTTCTTTTCCTATTGTATCTGTCCAATTCAAGAAAGAGATACACTGAAATATCCTATACACTTATAGTTGTATTAGGTTCTCCTAACATTACTAATAGCTTTTCTATCATAAGTTTAGCTGCTAGGTTATGTGACACAAATGTTTTGTTATAAACTGTCCTTAATTTCATTATTTAATGTGCCTTTTTATTTAGCCGGAACCATTTAACTTCAACCAAGTTCTCTAATATAAATTCTGATACTCCTACTTTCTTTGTTTTTTATTCATGTTTCTCTCTCAAGTGATTTTTATAGGAAAAATCTTATTTCCATTTTTTGTTTTACATGGATCTCACAGCATACAGCTAGGAAGGTTTTACAATTTTAATTTTCCAACAATTTATCTTTTAACAAACTGTTACAATGAGAATTAACATTCAGTGAAAATATGCTTGATTTTATTCTTTCCATCTTCTTTAGTTTATTATTTTATATTTTTCCCTTTATTTCCTTCTCCTAGTTCCTGCTAATTTTAGCTGATATTCATCCTGTTTGGTACCTTTTATCATTTTGGAAACTTTCTTACACTTCATCATGCAATTAAATACTCTCCACTTTTCTCTATGCTCAAAACAGTATATTAGCCAGGCATGGTGGCACATGCCTGTAATCCCAGCAACTCAGGAGGCTGTGGCAGAAGGATCACAAGTTCAAGGCCAGTCTCAGCAACTTAGGGAGGTGCTAAGCAACTTAGCAAGACCCTGTCTCAGAATATTTTTAAAAAATTTTAAAACGATTAAGGATATAGCACAATGGTAATGTATACCTGGGTTCAATCTCCAGTATCCAAAAAAAAAAAAGAAAATACTGTATGTTTCTCTACCATTATTTTCAAACCATGTTAATTATTCCTCTGCATACACATACGGATTTCTTCATCAAGACACTCAATTTATGGTCTGGGGTTGTGGCTCAGCGGTAGAACACTTGCTTTGCACGTGTGAGGCACTGGGTTTGATCCTCACCACCACATAAAAATGAATAAATAAAATAAAGGTATTGTGTCCAATTACAATGAAACATATTTCTTTAAAAAGACATTCAATTCATACCTACTATTTATCTTTTTCCAAATAAATGGGCCTAACTGTGCCAAAGAGGTGAACCAATGTCACTCAACTAACAAAGTCAAAATTTTTCAAGCTTATTAATGAGCATGCCTATGAGATAAACTAATAAACCTTTGGAAATCACTTCACAGCACACTTCTAGATTTTCATACACACACACACACACACACACACACATACAATAAACAGTTTCTCTCAAAGATTGTATTACCAGATCTAACACAATCTAATCTTTAAAATTCCATATTAACTGCCAGATTTACTTATTATAAATATTCAATTCAAGCAAATATTCTCTACCAGAAAGATTAATATAGTTTTTATAAGGGTTCTATCATTATCTAAATATTACTTTCATATTTTTTATACTTACCCTTCTCCAAGCTTCTCTAATACATCAAAAACTTCTTCAGGCTGCTTAGTCAAACTGTCTTCACTTAGCTTTTTTAGCTTACTGAGAAGAAAAAAGAAATATTTTCCTTAACACATTTTAAATTTTTTTTGTAAATATTTATTTTTTAGTTGTAGGTGGACAGAATATCTTTATTTTATTTTTTTTTATTTATTTTTTTTTAAATATTTTTTTAGTTCTAGATGGACACAATGTCTTTATTTTATTGCTTTGTATGTGGTGCTGAGGATCGAACCCAGGGCCTCACGCATGCGAGGCAAGTGCTCTACCACTGAGCTACAATCCCAGCCCCTTTATTTTATTTTTATGTGGTGCTGAGGATCGAACCCAGGGCCTCCCGCGTGCTAGGCGAGCACGCTACCACTGCGCCATAACCCCAGCCCAAATTTTTTTATTTTTAATAAGCAATATAATCATATGGCTCAAAAATCAATAAATATAAAAAGGTATTCAGTGTCTTTCTACACCATTTCTCATGTGCCCAACATCCTAAATAACAACCTTTTTATTTTTATGAAACTTTCACATAAATATGAATATGTATTCTTAATTCTACCCCTTTTGAACATACATACTATTTTGTTCTATGATTTCTACTTAACAATATAGAGTCATGTGTCACTTATCAATGCGGATACATTTTGAGAAATGTATCATTAGACAATTTCATCACAGTACTAACTTCATAGAGTGTCCTTACATTAACCTAGATAGCAGAGCCTATTAAACACAGAGACCATTTAGTACATATAAATGGTATGACTTATTACTACTAGAGCCATGATGAACAAAACATAAAAAAATGATATAATCAAGAGACATTATCGACAGAATACATGAGGTTGCTGCCAATGTAATATGGTATACTGTTTTACAGTAAACTTTTTTTATAAGTAGAAGTATATGCTAAAGTAATAAAAATATATTAAAGCAAATACATAAACTTGTAACATAATCCATTATTATCATTAACAAGTATTGTATACTAAACATATTTGTATGTTATTACATTTTTACATAGTTGGTGTACAACAGTTTGTTTACTCAAGCATCACCACAAACACGTAATGTGTTATACTATGAGGTCTGCAATATCACCAAGAAATAGGAATTTTTTAGCTCTGTTATACTCCTGTGGGACTCCAATGACACATTCAGTATGTCGTTAACTGAAACATCATCATGCAGCACATTGATCTTATTGACAAACAAGCATACATAAGCATAATCATAATTAGTAATTTCAAAATCATAATTTTATAGTAATTATTAAAATTGTTGATTACATTATACATTTTAATTGCATGTTATATAAATATGTATGTATATAGTAGTACCTCTCCCCTATCATATTGCTTTCCACAGCTTCAGTTACCCAAAGTCAACAGGAGTACAAATATGTTAAATGAAAAAGTCCAAAAATAATCAATTCATAAGTTTTGAATTACATACTACTCTCAGTACCATAAAGAATTTCACTCTGTCACTTTGAAACTGTGAATCATACCTTTGACAATGTACATATGCTGTGTAGGCTACCTATTAGTCACTTAGAGCCAACTTGGTGACAGAACAAAAGTATATGCTCAAACAAAAATTTATTTCTCATAGTTCTGGAGACTAGAAGTTCAAGATCAAAGGCCGAGGGCCCAGAAGATTTGGTGTCTGGGGAAGATGTACTTTCTGATTCACAGAATGGCGTCTTCTTGCTTCCTCCCAGGGTGGAGGGGGCAAGGGAGCTTGTAGGAGCCTCTTTCATAAGGGGATGATCAGGATCTAGTCACCTCCTAATACCGTCACCTTGGGGGTTAGAATTTCAACATACAAATTTAAGGAAAGACACATTCAGACTATAGAATCTTGTGTTTCCCTTTTTCCAGTAGGCAGCTGATTTGTATCTTGTGTTTCTATAGTATCTTGTGTTTCCCTTTTTCTACTAGGCAAGTGATTTGTCTAAGGTTACATAGCTAATTGGTGGCAGAGTCAAGACTCCAGCAACTATAACGTCTTCCAGTGCTGTCCACCTATCAAATTAAACCTGTTTCATTAAGGCTTCGTCACTCCTCCTTATGTAGATTAGAATCATTCTTTTTCTGTTCTATATTGTATCTGGACCATTTGTAGAGTTATGACACCACCATCTTACTTACATGGGGTTTCCTGTTTATTGTGTTTTTATGTCCCTCAGGGTCAAAACTAATCATGACTCATTATCTTTGCACCCACCATCAGCACTGAGCATACTGTCTTCTATATTATTGTACTCAATAAACATTGATTGACTTGAAAAAAAAGTATATGTTCAGCCAGGCACATGACTATAATCCAAGGGGCTCAGGAGGCTCAGTCAGGAGGATCAAGAGTTCAAAGCCAGCTTCAGCAACTTAGCAAGGTCCTAAAGGAAGTCACCAAGACTCTGTCTCTAAATAAAATATTTTTTAAAAGGGCTGTGGATATGGCTCAGTGGATAAACCCCCTTGTTTCAATTCCCGGTACAAAAAAAAAAAGGTATGTGTGTTCAAGTAACCCTTATTTACTTAATAATGACCCTCAAGTGCAAGAGTAGCTGCCAACTGAAGCACACCAAAGAGAACCATAAAATGCTTCCTTTAGTGAAAAGATATGAAGTACAAAAAGATAATTTGAGAGACAACATTCAAAGAATTTTGATTATTATAAATTGTTATATTGTTCTATTTTACTATTGTTACTCTTATTATGTCTGATTTATAAATTAAAGTTTATTGTAGGTATATATGTGTAAGAAAAACCTTAGTAAACATAAGGTTCAGTACAATTTCAGGCATTCTCAGGCCTTGGAATGCTCCCCCATGGCTAAGGGGGGAATGCTATATTGATTGAGATTACCAAGTTGCCGCAACAGGGTTCGTACTACTTTTTTTTCTCCACCAATAATACATAAAAGAGCGTCTTTTCCCACAGTTCACCAACAGGATGAAATTAGTAGGTAAGTAAATATCTTTAAAAAAGATGTTATGAATATGCCCCCATGTACTCTCAGATATTGAAGGAAATGGAAGATAGCAGGGAAAAATAAATGGAAAATTAAGGAAGGAAATATAAGATAACTAGAATGAAACACTCACTGGATAAGACTAAAGCAGATTAGACCATACAGCAGGGGGGAAAAAACGGCTCGCTCAAAGAGGAAAATAAGTTTACAAAAAATAGGAAGAAAAATAAAAGCTTGAGGCCCAGATGAAAAAAAAGAAAAACAGGATGGAAAGATGAATGGGATAGATGGGATGGGAATGAAGAAAAGAAGGAAAATGGATGGATGAATGGAGACAGGCAGGCAGGTCAAATATTTTCCAAATTTTATAAAAACAATAAACCCACACATGCAACAAATTCAACAAACCATGAAAGATAAACAAGGAGATAGTGGAAGAGAGGAAAAACAAAGAGTAAGACAAAACAAGATATATTATAAATAAATTGTTGAACACCATTTGGAAAGTAAAAACACTCTAAATTGTCACAGAAAGATATACAACTTATGTAAGAACAAAAATAAGGATGATTCTAGATGTCTTATCAGTGACTAAAGAAGCCTCACCACAATGACACCCTAAAAATGCTAGGGGAAAAAAATCAACCTCAAATTCTAAATCAAGTGGAAGTATCCCTCAAAAGAAAAAGGGGAGAAAATGTGTTGAGCAGACTTTCACAACAATTAATGGTTTAAAAAAGAGCTTCAGGGGCTGGGGTTATGGCGCAGTGGTACCGTGCTTGCCTAGCATGCATGAGGCACTGGGTTCGATCCTCAGCACCACATAAAAATAAAATGAAGATATTCTGTCCACCTACAACTAAAAAATAAATATTTTTTTAAAAAAAAAAGAGCTTCAGTGGCTCCAGAGGCTGAGTCACAAAGATGGTGAGTCCAAAGCCAGCCTCAGCGACTTAGCAAGGCCCTAACCAACTGAGGGAGATCATGTCTCTAAATAAAATACAAAAAAAAAGGGATGTGGGAGCAGGGCATGGTGGCTCACGCTTGTAATCCCAGAACTTTGGGAGGCTGAGACAGGAGAATCACGAGTTCAAAGCCAGCCTCAGCAACAGTGAGGTGCTAAGCAACTCAGTGAGACCCTGTCTCTATATAAAACACAAAATAGGGCTGGGAATGTGGCTCAGTGGTCGAGTGCCCCTGAGTTCAATCCCTGGTACCAAAAACAAAAAAAAAAGGGATGTGGGGATGTAGCTCAATGGTTGAGTGCCCCTGAGGTCAATCCTGGGTACCCCTACCCCAAGAAAAAGAGCTTCAGGCTTTAAAAAAAAAAAAAAGTATGCCAAAGGAAACAAAAAAAAACATAACTCCTCCACACAACAGGATAAAACTTCTTTGAAAGAACACATGAGCAGAAATTTCAAGATGGCAGAATAGAGAAGGTCACTGTCCTGTCCTGGCTGCTCCATGGTGTGAAACCAAGAAAGGACATAGGCAGCTTCTCAGCAAGGTGAGTGAACAAAAAAAAATGTGGGAGCCTTGCCAAGAGAGAGGAATCAGATTACATATAGGGGGAGACCAATTCAGATCTCAGCAGATTTTTCAACCTAGACCCTCAAAGTCAGGAGATCCTGGAACAACATAATACCAACCTCTGACAGAAAATGGATGCCAACCAAGAATCTTATATCCATCAAAATTAACTTTCATATTTGATGACAAAATAAAAACCTTTCATGATAAACAAAAGTGAAAAGAATTTACAGCAAGAAAGCCTGCACTCCAGAGCATTCTTGGCAAAATATTCCACGAGGAGGAAATGAAAACCAACAATGAAAATCTACAAAGAGAAGAACTACACTAAAGGAAAGGTCAATCAAAGGAGAAACCAAGTCAAGTTAAAAAACAAAAATAAACTAAAATGAACAAGAATACAAATCATATTTCAATAACAACCTTGAATGCGAATGGCCTGAACTCATCGATTAAAAGACATAGACTGGGCTGGGGTTGAGGCTCAGTGGTATAGCACTTGCCTAGTATGTGTGGGGCACTGGGTTCAATTCTCAGCACCACATATAAAAAAATAAAAATAAACGTCCATTGACAACTAAAATATATATATATTTAAAAAAAGATACAGACTTAAAGATTGGATTTCTTGGGGCTGGGATTGTAGCTCAGCGGTAGAGCGCTTGCCTCGCATGCGTGAGGCCCTGGGTTCGATCCTCAGCACCACATACAAAGCAATAGAATAAAGACATTGTGTCCATCTACAACTAAAAAAAAAATTTAAAAAAAAAAAAAAAAAAAGATTGGATTTCTTTAAAAAAGGACTCAACAATATGCTGCCTTCAAGAGACTCATCTCACAGGAAAATAAATCCACAGACTGAAAGTGAAAGGGTGGGAAAAAATGTATCACTCACATGGACTGTGTGAACAACCAGGAGCTTCCATTATCCTATCAGATAAAGTGGACTTCAAACCAAAGTAAGTGAAAAGAGATAAAGAAGGACATTTCATACTGCTTAAGGGAATCATATAACAACAAGACATAACAATCTTAAATATCTATGTCCAAACAATGGGGCATCTATGTATATCAAACAAACCCTTCTCTCCTACAAGAATCAAATAGACAACAACACAATAATAGTGGATGATTTTAACACACCTCTCTCACCACTGGATACATCTTCCAAACAAAAATTAAACAAAGTATAGAACTCAATTAATAATTTAAAACAATAATTTAAACAAAACAATCATTTAGACTTAACAGACACATATAGAATATTCCATCAACAAGCGAATACACTTTTTTCTCAGCAGCACATGGATCTTTCTCCAAAATAGACCATATGTTATGCTACAAAGCAAGTCTTAGCCAATACAAAAAACAGAGATACCACCCTGCATTCTACCTGACCATAATGGTATGACATTAGAAATCGAGGATTAAAAAAAAAAGAAACTACTCCAACACCTGGAGACAAATAGGCTACTGAATGAGGCATGGGTAACAGAAGACATCAGGGAAGAAAAAAAAAAAAACAAACTCTTAGAGGAGAATGAGAACTCTGATACAACATATCAAAATCTCTGGGACCCTCCAAAGCAGTGCTAACAGGAAAGTTAATTGCATTAAGCTCATTCATTAAAAGAAGAAAAAGTCAACAAATAAACGACCTGACATTACATCTCAAAATCCCAGAAAAAGAGGAACAAACCAAGACCAAAGGAAGTAGAAGACAGGAAATAACTAAAATCAGGGCTAAAATCAATGAAATTGAAACAAAGGAAACAATTCAAAAAATTGACAAAACAAAAAGCTGCTTCTTTGAAAAGATAAATAAAATGGACAACCCTTAGCCACCCTAAAAGGAGAAACTCAAATTACTAAAATTCGTGATGAAAAAAGAAGTATCACTACAAACACTAAAAACTATTTTGAAAATTTCTACTCCAGTAAAATAGAAAACCTTAAAGACACCCACAAATTTCTAGAGGCATATGACTTACCCAAACTGAACCAGAAGCACATGCACAACATAAACAGACTAATTTCAAGGAAGGAAATAGAAGACATCATAAAAAGCCTACCAACCAAGTAAAGCCTGGGACCAGAGGGATTCTCAGCCAAGTTCTACAAGATCTAGAATTACCAATACTCCTCAAATTATTCCATGAAGGAGAAATGGAGGGAACCCTTCCAAACTCATTCTACAAGGCTAGTATCACTCTGATACCAAAACCAGACAGAGATACATCAAAGAAAGAAAATTTCAGACCAATATCTCTCATGAACATAGATGCAAAAAATTCTCAATAAAATTCTGGCAAATCACATACAAAAACATATCAAAAAAATAGTGCATCACGATCAACTGGGGTTCATTCCAGGGATGCAAGGTTGGTTCAACATACAGAAATCAATTAATGTAATACATTACATCAATAGACATAAAGATAAGAATCATATGATTTTATCAATCGATGGAGAGAAGGCATTTGACAAAATACAACACCCTTTTATGCTCAAAACACTAGAAAAACTTGGGATAG